>CM055097.1:31241598-31394632 GCA_029204225.1 Diphasiastrum complanatum
ACACATTGAATGTAAATTTTTTATGTACATATTTTTGTATTAGCCTTTCAATAAGACCATCTATCTATTTCTCTGTATAAATTTTTTTTTTCTCAGCTCTTTCAAGTGCAAGCTCCCTAGCTTCTTGTTTTGTTGTCACCGATGTTGCATTAGAGAGGAAAATCTTAATCATCTCTTGTCAAAATTCAAATATGTCATTTTGTGTGAATTTTGGGCAGGTGAACTGCAAATCATCAACAATAAACAAGTTAGATGAATACACAAAAACAAAAAATCACATAAATAAAATAAGTGTACATCCAAACTCAAATTACCTGACGTATATTGACATTTTCACCTTGGCTAATGAACCATTCCATAAAGCATTTTACATTTTTAATGGCATGCTAGCCACAACTGAATGAGTCAACTTGCTAAGAGGACTAAGAATCAAAATATAGAATGTTAGTTTCACATTTTTTTTTATATGGCAATTTGCATCACGAAAAAAGTAATTGAAAAATTGGTTACCTGTGCGTCTATTATCTCTATGTGCTTTGCTACACACAAGGCCTTCGTTGGAAAATATATGATCATGCTTTTGTACATCTCAATGTCGACACTGAGGTGTGTTGATCTCAAAGAGTTCATTCTCAGCACCCTGGGATTGCACAAACCGGCTTCATCCACTCTTAGTGATATAATATGTACAGACCAGTGATGACTACAATCAACCAAATAGTCAACGATATGTAAATGAAAAAAATACAAATAAAGCATACAATAAAACAATACATACAATCCAAATAAAACAATACATACTCTTGACAGTATGGTACAACAAAAATTTTGGTATCTCTTGGCATGGGTCGTAAACATTATGAAGCTGATTGCTCGTCCTTAAGCAAGTGACAAAAAAATTGAGTAAGCACAAAAACACCTGGAACATTGTCGCTTTTATACAATTGAACCCAATAATTGAGTCCAACTTCAAAAATTGGGTCTGTGAGGTCCGAAGACTTATTCATTAATTCCTTACACATAGCATGATTAAAATAATTCATATATGAGGCTAAATATATATTAAATACACCGGATATTGTACAACTAAATTTTTATATACAGTTCCTATTGATTGAGAAGGGCTTTCAGGAAAGAGAGCAATTGATTTTGTGATGTATCTATCCAAATCCTCTGTGGTGCTTCTAGGCACATCCAAAGACTGGTCACTGTCAGAAAAGTAATCTAGTAAACAATTTAGACCAGGAGTGACAAGAAGACCCTCTTGAACTTTCAGTGTATCAAGAATCAATTGGGTCTAGCCTATCATCTGCTCGGTCTCATCTGATAGTACTAATCTTCTTTTAGACGGAGGTGGAGGAGAAGGGGAGTCTTCAGCTTTCACCCTAGATGACCCAACTTGATCAGGAGTTGGTTGGTCTTCCACTGGCTTGATTTGGCCTTTTTTGGCCCTGGTTTCTGACCTCACTGGACTTGACTGCTTTCTTTTCCTCTGAGAGTGGAGGTGCCTTGAACACCTACTTGTACTAATTCCTCAACCTGAACACAAGCAACATATCTTTGGGCATGATAGTCACCCGCTTTGCATGTACATCAGCAAGCACAGTGTCCTCAAAAAACCTAATCTGATAATTTTCATAGGTTGTATGCAAAGCTTCAATGGCAGTCACACACCATCTCACATCCACAGATAAAGATCTCGTCACATCCCTCACTATCCTGTTGAAGTGAGCTTGCGGTATCAGCAGGTTGGTGGACTTCTGTAGCCTCCTAATATCTTTGAACCATGGGTGGAGTTTTCTGCCAGTCCCCCTAGCACAAGGTCTAGCAGCTGCAGGATGAAAGGATGATGTAGGTTGACCAGCAGACGGGACAATAGATTGTGGACACACGGTCTGTTTAGTCCTTTCCATATCTTTCTGATATTGCAGACACACGAGTAGATCGTAGATGTCGTATAAAGATTCTCGCGTGGCTCCGATATCAGACAAAGAGATTCCAATATCGCAGGGGCGGTAGGCACACGACGGTGAGCTGGAAAAATCAAAAAGTAGCAGCAACGTCGCATGGTAGCGATGTTAGGCAGTTGACGAGAATATCCAATATCGCAGACACGCAAGGGAGTGCTGGCAAAAAAGATCAAAAGCAGTAGAGTCGTGTGGTTGCGATATTGCAATCAAGATCTCTGAGTAAGCAAAACATTTTATGACAGCGTTTAGCCCTTATATACATCCTATAGATTCATTGCAGCCGTTCGAAAATCACCGTTAGATACGCGACACTTCTGAGATACGTCCATTCATGTAACACGTGCAAAGCATTTATGTGAAATGTTGACAAATTTATAGGTGACACGTGTGTGGTTGAAAATTGGACACGTATATCCGCATGTGTGGAGCAATCATTAATAGGACACACCAATAAAAAATTGACACGTGGCGCTCTTGCATTTAATGCATAAAAAATCTTTCTATATATAAACAGAGATCGTGATTAAAAACCATTTGCTTATCAGATTCGTGAATTGTTTCTTTCTCTCTGTCGTCCAAACGAAATATCGGAGCCGTGCAATGGTCTTGTTTATTTTTGAGAGGCTTGGTCCTTACTCGATATCGTTACATGCTTGTTTCCTTGATATCGCTGCCACGCAATAGTGTATCTCTGAATCCGAATTTTCTCCATTCTTAGTGTTGCTGCTATATCCAATATCTAGTATTCTCTATCATATCTAATATGGAATCTGACAAGCTGCATAAGTTCCTCTCTAACGTTGGTGTTCTAACAGGACTGAGTACTTTTCATTTTTTTTTTCGACTGAAATTCGATGTCGAGAGATTTGTGCTTGAGCACAAGTCTCACCTATTGGAATTATTTGAAAAGTTTTGGACTACCATCCAAGAATTATCTCTTGTTATTGATGGCCTGAATTTTATTCATTTCCATGAATTGATAGTTGCCCAGCCTGAAGCCAAGCACGAGCATGATAGAAAGTTTACCAAGCTTGACGAGAGCCTGAAGATTGTACAATACTGTGAATGCCATAGAAGATCATGCAGGTTTATAGCTGAGGGCATAGCTTTTGTTTTCTTCATATATGTCTTAATACCTGATGATGAAGGCCAATCTTCCTAATCAATTGGTGTTGGCTCTTCAAGTAGAACATCTACTCAAAAATGTACTGTCGATGTGGACAAAAATTTAGAAGACGAAGCATTGGGTGATTAGGAAGAGGCTAGGCTGGCTTCGATGTATGACCTTGCTCTATCACGGTCAATGGTAATATCTTCTACATAAGGTGTAGAAGAACACGATAAAAGCAAGACACTGCTTGACATTTTGTATACCATATGAATAGCCTGCCATATTTTTCATTGAATGATATTGGGGATGTGTTCGACATGAGAGAGGACGAGATCCTATTTGTACTAGCCAATGCATTGTCAGAATTTTCAAATATAATAGACTTCAATCATGATGATTTAATTGAAGGGATTGACTATGAAGATGAAGGTGGTTGGAAGTCTGGAGAGCAGGCCTTACAAATTACAAGGCAACAATGTCTAGCCTATGGAGCAAATGCTCCTAGTGAGGAGGAGTTCATTGTGTTTCAAAAAAGTTATTCTCCTCCAAAGCAATACGTTTTTTCTAAGGTAGTGAGAAGTATTCTTGTTGGGCATGACTTGCGTGGAAAAGGATTGTTGGAGTATGACCAGCATGACATGATAATTTTCAATTTCTTACTATATCATAATCGTATTTAGCATTGTATTCAATCAAAATCCATCTGAAAATTAAATTGATTACAAATTTTCGTATTTATATTGCAGGATACAATTTAAGTTGATGATTTTGCTACGAGAAGAGGAGGTGCCCGAGGTGTTGTTGTCCAAAAGGATTCAACATTGTGCCATTACCTGAAATACTTTGTACAAAATGAAATTTGTATTCAACATGATAGCTTTTATTCACAAGCAAGAACTATAGTAATGGCAATAAAGCCATTGTCCGATTTTTGTGATGGACATAGATATCCTAACAGTATATACAAAATCATTTTTGTGAAGAGGGATATAGCTATAAAAATATTGGGTTATGTTTCTGAAAATGTACCCAAAAGATCATCTACTTTAGTAGTGTACGCAAGTTACATAGAGTTGAGCAAAAGAAGATCAATTGAGCATTTGGATCCATATGAGAGGAGACAATTTCTTCATGACCATACTGCTCAGCTGACCTTTGATATCGATGAGGATATGTAATGTTTTGATTGCTTTTCTATTACGATGATAAAGTTGAACTATTTTTCCTCAAATGTTGAAATGCCTTTTTGGATGAAATGAGATTTGTTGAATATTTGGTTTGATATCTAAACTGTGCTCTTCTGTAGAACCATTGAAATAATTGATATAAATAGCATCTCTTTGAATTATATCCTCCATGGTTGGTTGCTCGATGAAAAGCTCCTCTTGCTTGCCAATGCGATTTCTCCATACCTTGAGAAGACCATATGCTCATACTTTCATACTCTTTTGCAAAAAATGTGGTGTGATGTAATAGAATATGCTGCAACCAGTAAAATACATATATCAAAAATCAAATATATAATGTTGCTGAACAATTTTTGCACAAAAACAAATGGTGAATTACCATATAGTGTATAACATGATCCTCTCCCCAACATTCTGCTATCGATTTGACAAATATCTCACAATATTTTTGTAAATTTGCAATGTCGATTTCAGATTCTTTTCTTTTCGCAACATGCAAATTGTCGAGATTTTGCCATACTGCAGCTTTTTTTAATCTTGTGTTGCGCCTATCTTCAAAATCTTTTGATGCTGCAACAACATCTTTCCAAACATTGTATGTCACGGTAGAAGGCTTTCTAGTGTGATTGGATAAAAACCTTCTAGCTTTTGCACCTCCAACAGATGGCTTGTTTGGAACGTTCCCTGATTTACCTGATAGTTTTTCACTTTTTTCTATTGTTACATACCCCTTGTGCAAACCTGCTTTTGAAAGTACTTGCTCTAATCTTTCAATTCCAATTTTAGAGGCCGATTCAAGTTTCGTATTCCAGACATACAAAATATTATTGTAAATCAATTTTTCAATAATTCGTACCTCAACATGCAATGTGCATATGTGAACATTGATCAATGGAATTGCCAACACAGTCTAAAGTTTGGATCCTCTCGATCTCTTGTTGAACCAACTCTTGATCTTGTCAAATTCAAGTCTTTACAATTCTTCATACAATACAAACAAGGATGTTTAGTATTTGCCCCATGCGAAACATTATACATACATTTCAGTGTCTTTAAATTACCTACAAGATGCCATAAAATTTGAAATGTGCCATAGTTTGGCACATATATTTTGTTTCCACCCATGTGCTCTTCAATAATCTTCGCATAATTTGATGTCGAAAAAATCCACGACAAGATAGCATGGTCTTCTTTTGAAACCTGAAAAGTAATAAACACATACAAAGTTACAAACATTGACATTAGCAAGCCTAGGTGATAAAATACAATAATAAGTAAAATTGAAATATACCTGAAATGTTGCTAACACGAGGAAGAGGTAGCTTTTAAATCTCCACATGTGCAAAGGCTTCCTGTACAATTTTAAACAATAGAGCATATGCTTTATGACTAATTCCTGAATCATCACATGCTCCCTGGATAACTCTTGCATCCAAGACATGTTGAATGCTCTGTATAATCACTGCAACAATATCATTCTTAATCCTATCATAACGAGAATTCTTTAACATTTCTTTTGTAATTTTTGATGACAATATGGAACCCAAAGATTTTCCAATACTCGTAGAATCTTTATAATATTCTCTCGCCACCAAAGATGATCTGCAAGACATAATAAATAATAAAATTAGCAAGCATTAGAAAAACAAGCACATAAAAACTTAGCAAGCGTGTCATTTGCTCTTTTAATTAATACTTACTTGAATGCTTGAATCCTTTTCTTCTTGTTTCCACTTCTTGAAGACAGATCATCTATGTCTTTTTTTGGAAGTTGTTTGCGTTTTCTTATATTTAATTTTCTCTTGAGAACTTCGCCTTCAGCAATAGCACTTAAGCTTTCCCTTTTAAAATTCTCAACATCTCTCAACATAACTTGATTGGATATTTGAAGATCAGTAACAATAGTTTGCAATTCTGATATATTGGAGCTCAATGTCATATTCTTGTATATTTGTTTCTGCAAATTTTCTTGAAATATTGCCTTCTCATTGTTTGTCTGATTCAACAAATACTCAAATACTTGTGTTCGCTTCATTGCTTCATACATCCCGTATTGGCTCAACTTTTGACAGAATCCCAGTAATCCACTATGTCCATTACACACTAAATTCAATAATTGGCCAGTAGTTTGAAAGTCCAGAAAACATCCCGTACTTGGATCTTTAAGATAAAATCCAATTTACAAGCCCAATTTCTAAGTTTTGCTTTTTTAGTTTGATTTTATTACAATTATTTTAGTAATGTTTTTAATTACTAATCATGTTTTGTACCTATATGATTGTATTCATGTTTGTATAGCAAAGAGATTTTGGGAGAAAATACACGAATGTCGAATATAAGATTGGGTACCAACAATGCTACAATGCCTTGGTGGACCATCTTGCTCAACAAGGCATTCATCCTATAGTAAATTCTTGTTACATTCGTCTCATTTGCTTCTATTATCTAATAATCATTTTTATTAATCTTTCTTGCTTGTTAATGAGTTTCATTTACTTTACTTATTGGTTATTGACTTTACTCTTTTCAGGCAATAAGAGAATGTCTCTATCACCCATTTTATTAGTTAAACACCGTTAGATCACGTAATTGTGGGAGAGGGCATAAGACGTCACCGCAAATAGAAAATAACGTAGCTTAGCTAGTAAAATGTAAAGTTGTCCATAGCTTTTTCGGAGGTCACTAACTTCAATTGTGAATATCTTTTTTTTTGTCGAAGTCCAAACTGAAAGATTTTTAGTTTACAGCGTAGCTCAAACAGTGTAGCAAGAGACTATATGCTTTTCGTTTGAACAGAAACGGATTCTCCATGTGAAATTAAGCCTCTATTTTATGTTCTCCACTATTTTTTACGCAGTGGGCATGTACTTAAAACTATATTAGGGACCCAATCCCAAATTTTTAAAAAATGACCATTGAAAATCTGAATAGACCAATTAAAAAATGTACCTTTGCTTTTGTGTTCAGGCACCCGAATTCTTCTCGGTCCCGTCACTCTCGGTTTTTCAACGAATCTTCTTCACGTGCCCTATTACTCCTCCTTCACACATTATTGCACACGCGTTCTGATCTAGATCATTGAGGGAGCTGGCATGTTCAAATCATTCTTGCTTGCTCTCTTCTTCATGCGATGGAGGATCGCAAGAAACTGAGCGCGTTGTTGGCCGGATCGCGATAGCCAAAGTACTGGAATGTGCATAAGAAGGTCTTCATGCACTTTTTAAGAATCTGTAGATTCTTCTCACAACCGTCAGATTGCAGATAAGAGATAGTTTATACCTTGGATCTGGGCTTGTTCTCATGGGATTGCACGAGAGGGTGCCGATACCAGTGTGCTTCACAGAGAGGCGGAGAGGCAGAGCCATGGCCTGGAGCGACTGACTCATCTCATGGGCGCAAATCTGTCTTTCCAGTGACTGTTGACAGAGCTTGCAACTGGCTTGCAGATCAGTGATTCCCTTTGCAATGATGGACAGACAGCTTCACGCCTACGGCTCCCCAATGGCATTTGGAGAGAGACTTCGGTGATTCTTCTCCTACAATGAATTGAACTGATGAGACCCCGTCTGCTCTAGCAACAAGAGCTTCTGAATCTATCTAAACCTTTACATTTCCTGGCACTGGCTCAGATCCCTTAATGAAAGACTATACGCTTTTCTCATAAGAATTCAATTTCCTTAACTTTATATCCATTTAGGATTCCATTTCTAAAATTGATTATGTCTAAAATTGATTATGAATTGAAATTTGAACTATTATTATTCGTCAAAGATTGCAATTGTAAAAGGGATTACTTCATTCCCTTAAAAAATGACAAACATAGAGCATCAATGTCTGCAAGTTCGATCCAATGTTACATTTTGCACAATGTCATTTAAGATGAAAAGATCATTCAAATGCGTAAAAAATCCCTAGCCTTACTGGAATTGTTGATAAAACAATACAAGTGGTAAACTTCTAAAATCCCTCTCTTTTGACAACAAGCCATCACAAGACCTTGACTTTAGATACATATTTGTACACACAAGAGCTATTCCAAGTGTATCTTGATATGGTTTTGAATTCTCATCGGTTGATTGTCAAAATTCATGTGGTTGAATAGCTCACGGACATGGAAAGTAAAATCCCATAGATTTGAGATACATATGAATTTCCCAAATTATAATCGCGAAAAGAAAAACCCGCCTCTTGTTAGGCCAAATTGTAATCGATTAGAAAAACAGCACCTAGCTTCTAACTTTTTCTAACAAATGCTAATAGTGCTGAAAAATGACATGCTATGCAACATGTTTTATTAAACTGATGATAATGTATGGAATAGTTGTTGTTTTACAGTCAATAGTTGTCCAATTTACTAGCTCGTAAACAATCTTGTTTTCCTTGTACATAGGCTTGCTACTTTTCTATATTTATTTGGACATTCACTAACACATGATAGATGTTTCATGTCATTGTCATTTGCATGATAATTCAAAATAGCATTTATCATACTTTGGCAAAAAGCAAAAGATAGCAACTTGCAAATTGATATCTACAAAATCTTGAAAATAGGTCCAAATTCTTTGATTCACCTTTGCATCTCCCATTATAAATCTATTACAGACAATGCAAAACCATTACATTTACGATCAAGCCACACATTGAATGAAAGACGCAAAGCGGCCAGAGAAAAATTCATGGAATAAAAGAAAAAAGCATTTGCTCCTTACTCTGATGGGTGGTTCGACATCGCTAGATTTCAAAATCTATGAAAAAATATTTGCGATGAAATCCTTGGCTTAATGAAGTGCTGTTCGATATGCGGAAATGTCACGTTTTCCAACCAAAAGAAAGACATGAAAGCTAAGAATATGGGTCGAGCTATCCCACCATATGCAATAGCCAACACATTTATGTGGGAGTATACATATGCAGATGATAACCAAACGAGTTGGCATACATGTCCTTTATGTAAGGCTTATCTAGATTGTATCAAATACATAGTCTTTTTTTCTCCTACATATATACAAACCATTCTAAAAGTACATGTATCGAACTTGCAATTGTTATCGATCATAGATGTTTCGATAGATGTCACACGCTGCGTTAACTCGTTTGTGATAGGGCGTATTGAAAAGAGATCACTATTTGACAATCTTATTGCTTGCAATTTGAGCAGATGCGATAAGAATCATGACACAGTCGAGATACAAAATGTTTTAGGACAGAATGTCTTGCATAATCCAATCTTGCAAACATTTTTGAGTTTATATGAATATGGCTCTCAGATTCGGACCTTGCCATTCATATCGCGTAGCATCAGTTGAAAAAATGTTGGACACAATAAATGGATAGATTTCAAAACATGCAAAGTGATCCATTCGAACAAGTGTACATATTGCTAAAAGACATAACGCCTTGTAGCAAAGCACATGACATTCAAAAAAATGACATATATACATATTCAAATTTACCGACGCATGAAAGGAATGAGACATCAATATTCAAAACTAACATGTCTGGAGAAAAATTATTTATCAGTTTAGACAATGAAAATAGAGTCGCCACACTATTCTCGCCATTTACATTATTCCCACCATATTTACTTGTCATGTATCAAATAAGACAAGCAATTTTGATCACAACAAAAGTGCCATCTATTGTGTTGCAAAAAGACATAATTGATTTTGTCACAAAACATCCACATGCAAATGAGGAAGAGATTTTCAAAAACGTTTTGAAATTCACTTTGCCACGTGAGATCCCTGGAACACCATCATGGCATAGACGGAATTTAAGGACTTGCTAGCAATGCTGAGATATTGAGGCTTGCCAGATTTCTTTCTAACATTGACAAGCGATGAAACTACTGAGCTGTGATGGGTAGAAATTGCAAAAATAGAAGAGCTTGTGAAAAAATACAACAAGAATTTTGATTGGAGAAATTGCCTAGTTGAATGTTCAATGCTTTTCGTTAAGAAACTAGACATGTTCATGAAAACATTCATTCTTTCGAAAAAGGCAATTCTAGGCCATGTCAAACATTATATGTTACGCTATGAATTCCAAAATAGGGGTTCTGTGCATGCGCGCATCATGTTATGGGTGAAAAAAAAAGATGTAACAAGAATTGGAAATGAAATCAGCACATTTATTCCTGCCAAATATGAACCAAACAACAAAAAATTTGAGATTCCATTGAACCCAACTCAGAAACAACTATACAAGCTTGTTGTGCGAAAACAAATACACCATTGTCGATCCTCTTGCACAATAAAAAGTAGTCCCAAAACTGCAAAGACTTGTAAATATGGATTTCCATTTGACCCATGTGTATCTTGTACTGAGTTGGACACCAAAACTGAACGATGGAAATATTTTCGGCCAAGGTACGAAGATCAAAATGTGGTACCCTATCACCCAACAGTGCTTTTGCTATGGCAAGCACACATGAATTTACCACGAATCACAAACACGGGTTGGTCATACTATGTTTCAAAATATGCGATGAAATCAGAACCTATAGGATCATTGAATCTGAATGCTGCTAATGCCAAAAGAATAAGATTGAATCATTCAGACGAAAATGTGTTGAAATTGATATCTAGTTATGTTTTGACAAAACCGATATCATTACCGGAAATTAGTTATGTGTTTGCAAATCCCTATCATCAAGAGAAGTGAAGCAATCTAATACATCGATAGTTCACCACCAGAATTGCGTCGCAAATTTGTCAGTTTTAACAACACAATCTTGTTGCATCCAATTGATATCTACACGTATAGGCTTGAAGTCCTCGAAAACATTACTTTTTGTAACTATTGGCATCAATTCGTTGTGACCAAAAAGAAAAGATCTCTTCAAAAAGTACTATATATTGATCAACTAGGATACTATCTATACAAAAACAATAGAATAGTCAGATTCACAAATTACCATCCAGCATATCAAACTGAAGGAATTTTTTTTTAATATATTGTTGGAAAAATGCGAATTTCGAAAAGAAAGAGAGCTTCTGAGCTCCATCAACAAAGTTGGATCTTATTACACGGAATGCATACTACGTGATATCATTTGAAGCGAAAAAGATATTGAATTCCATGTTGAGGATTATACAAATAAACAGATGCCTCAAGATGAGCAACGACAACAGATCGTGAACATTCTATTGCAACACAAATCATTTTTTGTGTGACTCTCTATTTCAAGTTGTATCTGAACAAGTAGATGACAATGTGACATCTTTGGCGAAAGATACCAAGGATGCATTGGATATTGTACACGAATTTGAATCCTTTGGAAATACCTCGTTGACAATGGAACAAGAAAATATATACACTTTTGATATCAAAAACTTCAAGTATTTTTGTGCTTTCAGGTACACCTGGAAGTGGAAAAACACGTTTCATAAAGTATCTAGCATACTCACTTGACAGAATGAACAGATCCGTGTTGCTTTGTGCTACTACTGGTGTCGCTGCAATAAGACTTAGCAAACGTGCAACAACAATGCACAACATGTTTTCCATCCCTGTCAATGGCTTATACGTATGAAATTTAATGCCAACTGACATACGTTTCAAAACAATACTTGCTGCTGAATATATCATTATCAATGAGATGTCCATGATGACCGCACAGACATTATGTCTTGTTGTGCATCAAATAAATCAAACAAAATCCACCCCATGCAATGCGCCTTTTAAAAATTATATTTTATTATTAGTCGGTGATCATGCGCAATTGCCAACAATATGCGACATCTGTATATTGGACAATGGCTACTCAAATGCATTTGAGTCACTCAATTACACATTCATCTGTCACCTTGTACCTATCATTTTTTAACATGATAAGATTTTGAAAACCCACATTTCAAGAGATTGACAATACGTTAAACACACAAATTGTTCCAGAAGACCAACTCTTCCAAATGATCAACTCTGATGTCACAATCATATGTACACACAAAGAAAATGTAAGAAAATATAACAAATATGCATTGCAAAAAATCTTTCAAGAAAATGACATTACAAAGGTGCTCGTGAAAACAAATGCAGCAGACAATACGAACTTGAAATCATGGCTTGAAGATCGTACATTCCACCAACTAGAAGAAATTGCCAAGAATGCAAAGATAATGATTCTTTCAATTTTGGACATACAAAATGGAGTTGTGAATGGAGCAACGGGAACAATCGAAGACTTCATGTGGTCCAAAAATGACAAGGAAATAGACTATATTACGATAAAACTCGATGCAACCAGTAAAAAAATAAAAATCACTCCATCTACAGTGTGCAAAATTAGATACGATTCAAAAACCTACTATAAATGTACCTTCTCACTGACATTGGCATATGCTATCACAGCCCATAAATCCCAAGGCACAACAATCTATGGCACCGCCATACTTGACATTCAAAAAACATTTAGTCCAGGCCTAACGTGTGTGATGCTATCTTGAGTCACCAAGCGAGAACACATATTCATCACACGTAAATTGACTCCTGATGATTTTGATCCAATACCACGTATTGTAAGCCAAGAAACCATTTCATCAATGTAATTTTCACCTATCAATACAACTTCGATGCCATGCCTTTCATGGAATTGAATCAGGTGCGTGCGCTTTCTTAAATTTGTGTTTAGTATTTATTTTCCGTGTTCCATATATAAAGCACATGTTTTGCCATTTTTTTTCTTTTGTTTGAAAATAGGTCATCGACATGGCAGCACATGAAATTACAGAGGCGGAAGAGATACATTGTTTCCTTTTTGTTCGTTCGCCTAAATGCAATGTCCCAAAAAATATATGCATAGCTTTTTTGCTTTCTATTCTATCACAACGACTGACCTACCACACGGAAGGAGAGCTATAGGTTGCAGATGGGTATTTAAGGTCAAATACCAAATGGATGGAACGGTGGAAAGGTATAAGGCAAGATTAGTAGCAAAAGGGTGTAGCCAAGTTGAAGGTGTTGACTACATTAAGACTTTTGCCCCAGTAATGAAAATGACTTCCTTCAGATTATTGTTGGCATGGGCAACAAGATGGGACATGGAAATAGAACAAATGGATGTGAAGACGGCGTTTTTGCATGGGAACTTGCAGGAAGAAGTCTACATGAAGCAGCCCCCAGGTTTTGAGACAGATGGACACCAAGTTTGCAAACTGAAGAAAGCCCTCTATGGGTTGAAGCAATCGTCAAGAACTTCGTATCAGAAAATTGACAAGTTCTTTCTTGAAAACGGCTTCAGTAGATGCTATTCTGACCCAAGCTTGTACATGAAAATATCAGGATCATTGTTCTTTGTTATAGCCGTTTATGTCGATGATTTAATTCTCGTTTGCAATGACAAAATTGCACTGAATGACTGTAAAAGGAGACTCGGTCAGGAATTTGATATGAAAGACCTAGGGGCAATCCATTAATGCTTAGGAATCCAAGTACACAGGGACAGAAATAGAGGCTTAACCTGGATTACACAAGAAAACTATGTGGAACAGCTGTTGGACACTTTTCAGATGCATGATTGCTGCAGTGTTTCAACGCCCCTGGAAGTCAGTCTAAAGCTAAGCAAAGATATGAGTCCCACATCTGAGCAAGAGAGGGAAATGATGACCAATAAACCTTACAGAAATCTAGTACTAAGCAAAGATATGAGTCCCACATCTGAGCAAGAGAGGGAAATGATGACCAATAAACCTTACAGAAATCTAGTAGGATCCCTGATGTACGCAATGGTGTGTACACGCCCAGACATTGCAGTTGCCGTAACGAAATTGAGCCAATTCCTAACAGATCCTGGCCAGGAACATTGGCTAGCTGCAAAAAGAGTCCTCAAATATCTAAAGGGAAGTTTAAGCTATGGGATCATTTTTCAAAACAACAATGAAAGCATGAAGGGATTTGCTGACTCAGACTGGGGGGGCGATTCAGATGACAGGAAATTCACATGTGGTTACATTTTTATGCTAGCAGGATCAGCCATCAGCTGGAGCAGCCGGAAACAGAACTCAGTAGCTCTTTCTTCTACAGAGGCAGATTACATGGGATTATGTCATGCGAGTAAAGAGTACTTGTGGTTAAAAAGCTTGCTGCAAGAATTTCAGATTGAACAAACAATAACCTTGTTCACTGATAATCAGGGCTGTCTGTTTCTTACTAAGAATTCTGGTTTTCACAAAAGAAGCAAGCACATAAGCATTCAATATCATTTTGTGCGCGATCTAGTTCAGGAAGGACAGCTATTTGTTCAATTCTGTCCCACAGCCAGAATGGCAGCTGATATTATGACTAAAGCGTTGTTAAAGTCACGCTTTAATTTCTTAAGAAGCATGATAGGCATAGAAACTATAGATAAATACAAATGAGTAGTGAGAGAGGGTTTGTGGATAAAAAGTTAGTTGTCGTTTAGCACTACTCACGTTTCTTGGCATACACTAGTCGTTGTTTAAGTTCTTGAAATGTACCCAGCCCTTTTTAATATATGAAAGAGAAATGCGTGGGGTGTAGTAACCCTGTTGCTTTTGCGATCAGAATTCTTCTTGCGTTGTGTTTGTCGTGTGCCAGTACTGACTCTGTGCGATAGGTGTTGCTGCGTTTCTTTATTGCTAATCAACAGGTTATCAACGCCATTATAAAACCTTGCATTACCTAAGCAGATTTTGGCAGCCTCTAAGATTCCATACACGCTATTCTAATGTTTTTAGCAGAATGAATTATACTGGCGATGTGATTTCCTGTGAGAGCTGAAAGCAGAAGAATTATTAGAAAACTCACTCTTTGTTCCCCCTCAGCAGAATCAGGTCGTTTTAATGTCACATTGTTGTGTACCGCATAGGATTTCCCGATTATGGACTCCCCTGCATACTCTGACATTTAAACAGCACGCAGTGCCAAGATTTAAGAAAATTTATAACAAACCTTAAGATGATCATCATGTTAAAAATCACGACTTAAGTTTTTCAACTTCCTAACATGAAGATCTCCATCGAAAATTTATGGGCGTTTTCTGATGAATTGTTCTGTTTAAAATTCATACCTTGGCTCGACTGCTCGCCCGAAGTGATCTCCCACTGATCTTCTGTAACTGTTCTCTTTATTTCCTCCAAGGTTTCTTTATCCTGTTCCTCATGCTCACAGATGCTGCTGTTAGGGGTTCACAGCAAGTTCTCAAAGAAGCAACAGAGAGAATAACAGCTGTAGATATATTTGATGCTAGCTAATTAAACAAATTGCCTTTAAGTCCAAAATCCCTGCAAATCTTCATGTTTTGCTAATGGCATTTCATAGATATGAAAATAATAGGCTACCTTTAGAGCAAAAGAATGTTTTCTTGCAACGTCCATGATATTTTCTTTTATTAAAGAGGAGGATAGGCCACTTCCTCCCATGATATTATGGTTCAAAGTCAGAGATCCTTCTGAATTTGCAATAATGACATCAAGTACCTGCAGTTTCGAACAGCAGAGTAATCAGTAGGCTTGCTGGATAATATAACTCCTGAAGGAGAAGTTTGTTCTTTGCTCGAAATGAAGCTATGTTGACATTTTCTGTGCATCTAATATATCCCCAGTTAGCTCATGCCTAATGTCTCATGCATGGGATGGCTACAGTGTCAACAATTACATTGTGAAATTTCAAAATTGCATAGAAAGATGGTACAAAGCAGTACACGAGCCGCATCTACCTCTCGAGGGAAGAAACTTTCAATCTGCTTCAGAGCACTCAACCTTCTACTGGTTTCTCCATGATTCTGGAAGCACATTCGATTTCCTTATGATTTCAAACTCAAGCTCTTAAATTTCAAGCCATGCACAGTATCTTAAAAATCAAAGTGACCTATTCTTGCGTCTCTAATAAGAAGAACTAGAGAGGATAAGGTTGAACTGAGTGCAATATTTCTCTAATAAGAAGAACTAGAGAAGGAAGAACTGAGTGCAATATTTGATCGATTTTCCAAATCTGTAAGTTAGTCGGTATAGATTTCTCACTGCATTGGATGGGCCATTCCAAAATTCTGCGTGAGCTGAAATCAACAATTAACATAGACACAAGTCAGAGGTTAAAATGCCCAAGACTTGCTCAGTCCTGGGAATGAATGATCGTAAATATTGTAGTCAAAAAGCAAAACAGAAGCTAGCCGCGAGAATTACCACTTTCAAGTAAATGACTCCTACAAAGCATACATATGTTCAAACAGTTCAATTATTCAAGCGTGTGGGAGCACCAAATGAACTCAGTAAGATCCTTGTAGGTTTAAGTGGGGTTTAAGAGCCAAAAAGACTATTAACTTGTTCGCATGTTGCGACATAACACTTGCACACAAAAGCAATCAAACCCTTTCATTGAGTGAAAAAAAGCCACTGCCAAAGTTGCATAATCCTAAGCTGCTATTCTACACCACAAATGTCAGGTGCTTCCAAATAGTTCTTGTAATTGTATTCGGTAATCAACTACATATCACTCATCAAGGATAGTCTTTCAAGTTTCATATAATATTTTTTCAGGAAAAATATGCACATTCTGCAAAACACTGATCGAACGATTTTAAAGCAAATCTGGATTCAAATTGGATAGATTAGATTGTAACTATGATTTAATCCAATCCAGGATGGTTAAAATCAGTGTTAAGTCAACAGAAAACTTGAGTAATATCATCCACAGCCTGGATCAATCCAAAAGAGAACTAAGCAGGGAGTAGATGCTGGTGAAGCATGACATAAACTTAAAAAGATTTGCTGCTCATTTTTTAGGAACATTAATCAGCTCTCTAAACTTTGTGCGTCTCCATCAACCTGTAAACACAAAACCGAAGGTCCTTAATGCCACGATCCGGTTTAACCCCACGCACTAGATGCTAGCCACGCGTCATGACTACCACTTGGAACGATCTCAGTCGTTTATTGATAAGCACGTGGCAACATCTCAAGGGCTGTGGCAATATCCAACGGTACAGGAGTTTAGATTCTAGCGTGCCAATAAATTGCCGGATGGGGCCCGCAGAGTTCTGACAGCTTTTTGTGGTATCATTCGACAGCTGGCAAAAGATCCATGGGGGTGTCAGCCAAATTGGGGGGAGCGAGTACGTGACACAAATGTAAAGCCCTTTAAAATTTAATGATCCTTGCGTTGGAGGGAGCGCGGTTTGAACTTGGGTGGTTAATCTCGCACACTATTAACATATTATTAGTTTTTCGCTTTTTACAAAGCAAAAGGGAATCTGTTTGACTCCCTTTTTTTATTTTTGTTTTTTAAATTTACATGCACCTTCCACGTGGAAGACATAAAAATTATGACAAAAAAATATTTTTTGCCCTCAAGCTTCCGCCTTGGGCAGAATGCCCTCGGAGGGCGAACACCCCCCCCCCCCCCCCTTCCCAGAAAAAGAAAAAAACCCTATACAACATAAAGGCGCATTCATAATAGCATGTTGAACTTTTTTTTCATAAATTTAGGCTAGTTATTATTGGGGAGAATTCCTTTGACGTTGGAAAAAAGTGCAAAATGCAACTATGTTGTGGAATTTGTTTGAAACCTCCTATTTCACCCAAACATGACTAGCTCTCTTGACCTCACCAAATGCATGGGTGGAACTAGCTTAACTTGGCCGATTTCAAAAGACATGAGTATAATTTTGACCCTTTTTTTAAAAAAAATGAAATCAAAACTCCGTTACCAAGCAAAATTCTTCTGATGTTGTCTAGTAAGGGAACTCAATCCATAGAAAACCAATGGCTACTTGAAAAATCACCACTAGATGATTGCAAACACTACCATATGTGCTTGTAGCAAAAATTGTTACAATTGTAACTATTTGGTGCTTATGTGTCAAGCAACCATTGGTGTACATTAAACACCAGAGAAGTGGTTGGTTGTGAAGTAGGAAAAAGTTGAGAATGCAACTATGTCATGGAATACCAATTCACTAGTTCCACCCAAAACCTTGCTTGCTTTCTCCAGCTCGTCGAGTTCCTGAGTAGAATTGGCTCAAGCGGGTTCGTTCAACATTATGTAATGGGTCATCCTTTATATTCTAAATAATGCATCAAATTCAGTCTGCCAACATTCATTTTGAATTTTTTTTTTAAGTCCATACGATTATTTTCATAACACTTGGTCTTAAAATTGTGATTTGGTCATACAAAATATTTTAAATCATGGGGTGAAGATGAGTGGAATCCGAGCATGTTCACATTGCCCAAGCCTTCTCTGCTTGGATCGAGCGGAGCTCACGATTGCCATTGCAATCAAGATCGAAACTACTTTGCTATTGTTATAAGCTCGAAGATGAGTGTTGGGAATATATGGTCACACATTCCATATGTGCCTAGGATTTTCAAATTTGATTTGTACCCACTAGTTTTGAAAACTTTTCATTTTGATTTTTGTGAATTGCTAGTGATACTAGCGCTTGTTATGTACAAAAATATAGGGTACATTGCCTAGTGTTTTTATCTTGAAACCAACGCACCATGCTTGGTAAAATTACTAGCATTTGTAATATAGAGAGATATATTATTTATCAAATAATAGCACAACCTACATAGGGCCACAAGGCTCCAAGATGTCGATGACATAGCGAACAAGGATCAAGCATGTTTCAAATAGGTATGAATTTCCCTTACCAAAATCAAATCATTGGCCCTGATATTTTCAATTTAATTATAGCCTTTGGTTTGGACTGGTATCAACCAATGTGTTATTTTTCAATATTCATGAAAGCCCATAAAAACAATAAAATAATCAAAAAAAGCGTATAAAATAATAACCAATTTGTTGTTCTCATATCTTTATTAGTGAATATTAGGCAAGGTCACATCTATTAGTACTTGTCAATTCAAGCTATTAAGACCTATGTGATAACCTTGTTAAAATTTGGCCTAAAAACCAGTACTTTTTATTAGAAAGATGTGATTTTAAAGACTAAAGTGAGACCCTGAAAATTTTATAACGCATGTTCGTAAAGGGGCCATATTGGAATTTGGCATCCCACCCAAGAAATGCTCCTACCTAATGATGCTTGTAGAACTTATCCCAGTCATGATGCAAATGGAAGATGACACATAAGAACAAAAAGATAGATTTTTTTTTTTCGATAAACATCTATCCCAAGCAAGTTGCAAATGAAAGATGCCACATAAAAAAAAAAAAAATAGATTATTTGGTAGCAACTAAATTGTAAACTAATATTAGGTACACCATTTTCCTTGTGACATGTGTGCGGGGTGGTAATAATGTGTTTGCCAAGACCCTATAATTCATTGACAAAGGTCTACAAAATCTCCAATGAATGTACCAATATATTTCTAAGTGTTGGATTATTATCTTTATGATTCGATTATTAATCTATATCTGTTCATCTATCCAATTTCTACAATTTTACTTGAATTATCGCATTGTGTGTGTGTGTGTGTGTGTGTGTGTGTGTGTGTGTGTGTGTGTGTGTGTGTGTGTGTGTGCACGCGCGCGCGCACGTGCATGTGCGTATGTACATAAAAAACCAACATAAAATGTAACAGAGAATTACAATGAATGAATTCTTCCATGCTTCCATCTTTGATATCTTCAAAAAATAACAACAACCAAGCAATAAATGTGAGTGATAACTATTTGCTTGTTTGTCCTTCCTTGATATGTCTCCACCATGAAAATCCATGAATGAGCATCCTTTGCCATCTTGCCAAAAGATATCCTCAAAATTTGATGACTTGACCATGAATGAGTGATGTAATGAGCCTCCCTTAGCTTCATTTCCATCAGCAAAACCAGCCAAGAATTCTAGTACAACTCCAACATCATAATGATGCAAAACAATGTAACTAGTTTCACCCGGTATCTTGACAATTTGCACATATTCACATGAATTGCTCAAACATGAGATAGAATAAGTAAAGTAAACTTGAACAACACTTCCTTGATGCTCCCTTGACCTTACTTGAGTCTTCAAACACCTGCAAAAATAGATCCAAAGTATCTTTTCCATTTGACTTCCCTTTGATGCCTTGACTAGCTTCAAATTGTCACTTTCTCTTTTGTGTTGTTGAAGCCCTTTGAGATCAATCTCTTGATCTTCCACTTGACCATCAAAGGACTAAGAAGATGGATCTTCCTTTGTCCTATCATCAAGAGTAATGTTGATAATCCAGATACATCCAAAGTTTTGAAAAACTTGACACTCGGCCTCCTACCAGATAACATCTCAAAAGGTGTATTTCCATCGCTTAATATTAGCAAATTCTCCAACTTCCCCTCAAATTTAGCTTGATAGAACTATGGTACATATATCTACAACTCTAAGAGTTGATCTTAGCTTGATGAATGAATAGTTTTAGATGAATTCCAGCTACAAACAAGGGACCTATGAGACTCCAATAGAGAATGATGTCCATGAAGGATCTTTCACCACCTCTTAAAGGATCCCTTACAAGATGTTCCATAGATGTCTATTCTAACATGCATAGATCCATATGAGATCTTCTTAGACATGAAGTAGCAAGCTGAAATCAATAAAATTCAGCAAGAGAAGTGGAGCTCAAGCCTAATGTGGCCAAGATCAGCATTTTCCACTTTCTTGATGCTTACTTTAATGTAGGACACCTCAAAGCTATGCATCATGCCAAGCATTGAGCTTATAAGTGCATGAAGAATGTTTTCAAATTCACCTTGCCTTGCTTTATCCATATAAGTGAGCCTTGATGGCTCCATGTTGTTGTTGTTGTTTGAAGACTTTCTTGCAGTCCTCAGGTCTTGACCTTTTTCCACCTCTTGACTTGACTCCAAGCCATCAATGATTTGAATTGCTTGATGATCCACACTTGCTTCTTCAAACTTATAGCTCTTCCCTTAATAGAAGATTACATCTCTATTAGTTACAACTCTCTTAGTAGAGAACATATAAATCCAATAAGCTTTCCTTGAAGAGTAATATCCTACCATTATTCTTGGAGCTCTCAGGTTTTGAGGTTGATCCTCAAGATCTTCCTCTCTTTGATGCTCCTCCTCAATCCTAGCAAGATCACGCTTTGATAAGATCTCGCTTGAGTGACCTCCTCTTTTGCCATGTTCACACTCTCAATATCAACAATATCAACATTAGCATCCAACTTAAACAATCTTCCATGTTTAAATCCCTTTGCTATGCAAACATCATTTTTCAAAATGGAACAAACACTATGCTTGAAGTGCACATCCAAACCATTATCCATAAGTTAACTAGCACTTAGCAAATTTTTGGTGATTGATGGTACATAAAGGACATTGTCTAGACCCATTCTTTTAAAAGATCCTAGACACAAAGGGATGGCTCCAGCACCATCTATTTTACATTCTTCATCACTTGGGAAATATGGATCTTTTAGCACCAGAAATCATCTCCTAGGAATCACTTGTACAAGTTCGTTATCTAGAATTAGGATTTACCGTTCTTTGAGCCAAAACATCCGAGAGGTGAGCTGATTGCTGAGCAGTGATCGTTGCATGCCATCGTTTTCCGCCGAGGACCATCTTGTAGAGACAAGTCCAAATAGACTCATTCTCCACTTATTACTGCCTTGACGATGGTTCACAGCGAGTGCACCCTCAAAACAACTACGTTGAAGGCAGCCATTTGGAGATGGGACTGTTTCAAAGCCTTTCCATATAGGGGACTTTGCAATTGCAGGTCAACACGTCGCATACCGATTTGTCTCCAGGCATGCTTGAGAATTGCTCTACGAGCATATCTTGGACTAGTTTTTGTATTTTACCAATGTTCATATTGTGGAGTTGGTAGAAAATCACCCGATGGCATTGCAATAAGTTATAGTGTGTCACTCGTTCACACTTGTCCACATAACCAATTGTGTCGAGGATTGGATAAGAAGGCCCATTCGTATGTGTTCTCCTCAAACACGTACTTAGTTTTGTGGAGCATTGAACTTCTAGGAAGAGAGGAGAAAATGATATGGCGAACTTAGAGATGGACACTTCGAAGCATGGTTTCACTCTCTTCACTCATTGGGTTTATGGGTTCTAGAGTTGGGGTTCAATATTTGGTCCAACAAAACCACATACCCAAAAGTCGCATGTTCGTTGTGCAACCATCTGTTTTCGCCACCCCGATCCACCTCTTCCCAAAGACCCAAGAGTCCTAAATGGTTTGGACATTGAAGCTCTGTCCTCACGTCCCGTTGTGTGGGCCAACAAATGGCCCAAAAATTGCAAGATCCACCCACCGTTGGCATGCTAGCACATCTATCTCGTCGATAGTGTGAGGTGCATGTCCCCGATCAGCTTGGTTGCTTATCTGAAAAAACTCAAAAAAATGCGAACAGATTGTCGGTGAACCATCTTGCTCAATTTCGGACTGATTTCTGAGCTGCCGAATTGGACCCCGGGCAGCTGTTACAAGAGGATTTTTCCAAATATCGAATATTGACCACAATGAGACTTTCAATCTAGTAGTCAAGCAATCTTCAATCAGAACTCTTCTATCGTATGTTGCGGCAGCCAATCTAGAGATATATCAGATGGATGTACAGACACCCTATCTAAATGGAGTTATCGAAGAAGATATCTACATGGCCCAAAGGTTATCTAATCAACAACAAAAAAAATCATGCACGCAAACTCCATAGAACACTTTACGACTTGAAGCAATCTACTAGAGTTTGGTTCCAAAGGATCAACACTTTTCTTATCGAACATGGTTATAACCCAAGCACTTCAAATTTGAATGTCTACTTCAAGTCAATGTTGCATTTTTTTATTGGTATTATAAATTTGTATGTGGACGACAAAATGCTATTTAGCCATATTGTCGAATTGATAGAAGATGTGAAACAAATGTTGTCTTCAGAATTTGACATGATATATATGGGCGAATTTCATTACTGTTTTGTTATTCAAATCCAAAGAGATAGAGAGCAGAAGCTGATTTCCATCACTCAACACATTTACAATATGCTAATCAGATATAATCTAATGAATTGCAAGTTAGCTCACTCACCAATGGACCCAAGACTCAGATTGTAAAAGGATCAGTGTCCTCAAACAAAAGAAGAAAAGGAGCAGATGTGTGAGTAGCCATATTATTCTATAATAGGTTCTCTTTTGTATGTCATGATCTATACCAAACCAAACATAGCTTTTGCAATCAGTTCCTTAAGCCAATACATGGCTGATCTTGATAATTCACATTGGAAGGCTCTTATTAGAGTATGAGATACATTCGAGCTACTATGGACTAATGCATCTATTATGGAGCAATCGACAATGACAAACTCAACATACTCAGTGGTTATTCATATGCAAGTTGGACATAAGATGCAAACACTCGTAGATCCACATATGGATTTACATTCTTCCACAACAATTGTCCAATCTCATGAAATAGTCGCAAACAGATCTCAATAGCTCTATCTTCTATAAAATCAGAGTATATCGATGTATCTCAAGTGAAAAAGAAAGCAGTGTGGTTGAGCAACATACTATTGAACGTTTGTCTAATATCGTATGCTCCAACAATTGTCTTTTGGGATAATCAAAGTGCTATTGCTTTATTGACCAACCTTATATTTCATTCTAGGAGTAAGCACATTGAAATTAAGTATTACTATGTCAAAGGCAAAGTTCTCAACAAAGAGGTAAGCTTGGAGTGTTGTCGAGGCACTGAGCTTGGATGCACACCAAAGATTTTATGCAATGCTAAGTTTAAAGGTCAAGGCATACACAGATTAATATTGAGGAGTGTTGGATTAGTATCCTTACCCTCGATCTTCAGAGAGCTAGAATCTCCAAGATGAATGGTGTTGTCATGATGTGTCGAAGAAAAGCTTGTAAACCAGTCACTTCTAGAAGTCATGTGTTATGTCACACCATAGTCGAGATACTCGTAGACATAATCTGAATGATTGTTCGATTTGGCCATAAACAACTTTTGAGTGGATTTGTCTTCTAAAGCATCAATGACTACAGTATGAGCCTGTTGGTTCTTCGTTGCTAGGATTCAGTAGTCCTTTATATCATGTCCTTTCTTCTTGCAATACTTGCAGAAGAGTTTGGCATATTGATGTTTTGACATTTCTTGTTGTATTGGATGTTTATCTAACTTTGAAGTGTTGATAGCAGACCTCTTCAAGTATTGCTTCTTCTTCAAGTATAGTGCAATCGACTTATCTGATGCAAAAACATCATTCAACTTTCTTCAAAGTTCTTCTTGGAGAAGAATTGAGGTGACCTTCTACATTTTTAAATATGGCTATGTCGAGATCAAGATGACCAGATGATCGTAGGAATCAGGAAGGCTTCCTAAGTGTGTCATGACCACATCGTTGTCGGCAATGGGTGATCCAATTGCAGCAAGTTTATCAATTAATGATCTAACATAATTAACGTGGTCACTGATTTTCTTTCACAAGAATAGATGAGTAATGACATCTTGGGTCTCATACCGACTTATGAGATTATCCCAAGCTTGTCTAGATGTTTTGCTGCTACTGATATGAGATTTTTGTGAATCCTTGAGATTCATGGATATTAATGTCATCTTTGGATTTCCACTTGGCTATGAGATATGCTTCTTGTTGTGGTATTAATGAGAAATCGTCGACCACATTCCATAAATCTTTATGTAACAATATCATTGTCATACGATACTTTCACATGTGAAAGTTGTCACCATTGAATCGCTTGATGAGTCGAATTCCTGAAGACAATTACTCCATGTGTCTATTAAGAAAAATTTACTGGAAAGGTTATGCCAATCAACACACGCTCTGATACCATTGTTGGAAATGAGGTGCAAGGTGGGCTGACAGTTTGAAGTGTCGAGAGACACAATCAAACTATCAGTTAGTGCTACAGAACTCTTAGTGAATGAGAAGCATCATATTAGATCTTTTGTCACAATAGATCCAATCAATTAATGGATGAATCGGTAGGTGTCGAAGACAACCATAGATACAAAATTTGAAGGCTTCAAAGACAACTGTGATTTTGCTCTTCGACTCATTTGATTCAACACACTGGGAGATTATGAGCATTCAATTTAGAAATACGAAAGCAGAAACAACAATAAAACATTCACACATCATACATGGATTTGAAGAACACAAAGTATAATTAAGATGCACAAATGTACAATAAATTGCTATAAAAAAAAATTCTACTTATCAGTGTACAAGCCTAGAAGAACAACTTAGAGTTGATCGATAGTGCTAGGCTAAGAACAACAAGTATGTCATTGGGTCAAAGCTCCAGATCAAATAGATTAGTACATATGTGTCTAATAATCTGATAATAATAACATTTCTTGCTATCTCATCTAAGAAATACTTAGAGTGTGCATCTAACTCTATATATGTACACAAATATGGTTACTCTATTGTACATTAGCCTTGGACTGATCGTGTTGTAGAGTGGGCATGAAGTCCCGATAGTAGTAACGGTAGTTCAAGACGTTATTTTACCATTAGCTTCGAATGTCTTCCGAAGGTTGTTGAATCCATAGTTTGATTGTTGACCTATCAAAAAGTTGTGGAGTTGAGAACTATCGAAGGATAGTTGAAATGTCGATGACTCGCGAACCATGTCTCAAACTTGAGAGTAAATCTGTAGGTTTTTCAACTATAGCAAGTTCCCGAGTAAATAACCAGGTCTAGGACTTTGTCATGGATACCTGAAAGAAGTAGCTGGTAGCTAATACAATGGCAACTAAATCGAATGGTTGAAGTGGAATTAGAATTCCAACACTAGCAACCTAAGTCATCAATTAGGCAGACCTACTTAAGTCCATTTAGCATCTTATGGTTTTTAACGAGTCATTACCAAATAAACAAAATAAAATATCACAATAACGTGTAATTGTGCAAACACCTCTTAAGAACGTAGAGGAAGCCCCATGTGGATAAACTTCATCCCACTAAGAAATATCATGATAATGTGTAAGTTTGCAAAGATGTGTTAGGAATTTAAATTGTAACTCTCACGTAGATAAGCTTTATCCCACTACAACTCTCAAGCATCGTGTTTCAATTGTTGCTTCATTAATCACACTAAAAGGAAAAAAAGGTTTGCATATCTTTTCTAAAAGGTCCAAGAATGATAGTAAAGTAACATTTCAATCTTGTTATTAAATATCATTAATTCTCATATAACAAAAGATCTTACCATCAACCATAGATTAGTCAAAAGTCCAAATCCCACTGCACAACCAAGTAGACGCTTATGCCCGTTGATTGTCAAATGGCCACCCCACACCCATGACATCTGACAAGCATATGAAGAAGAAAATTGTAGATTTGACTTCTAGAATGCATGATCTTCAAGTACAGATCTCGGAAGTAAAGGAGAAGTGAAAGAAGTTACCTAAAAGAAATCCAAGTTTATGGTGTACCAGATGCAATTCCTCAAGACATACAAATATCGATTGTCCACATAATCCAGTAGCTTATGTAGAGTACAATACGCCTAAAGAAATATTGTGTTTGTGTGAAGCCAATGGAGATGAGTCTTGCTCATTTATACAAGGCAGTCCACCATAGACACAACAATCAAAACCAAAATTTGCACCTAGGAGATTTGTTCCTATGCAAACTGTGGCATTGATGTAGAAAGTAGTTTGTGCTACAATAAATGAACAACCAAAACGAGTGCCAAGGACCTATTTCAACTGCGGTGCAACAGGACATTATTCACCAGAATGTCTTGAACCTAGATGACAAGTCGGCTATACTCCTATATGTTCAAACTGTGCAAGAGACAGACATATCAGCACCGAATGTCCAAAGCCGTTGAAGCCAAAGATTTTAGTCAAAATGGTTCAAACCCCGACAATACCAATGGAAAAAGAACCTACGAATTCACAAAAGGATGTTGTTGTTCAATGAGTTGCAATGACTGAAGAACAGACCTCGAACCAACTCGATACGAGTTGGCCAAGTGATTTAGAAGTGAAGAAAGTTTCAATTAGAAGTTCAGTTGGGAAGAACAAATTAAAAGAACAGTCAAATCAGAAGTCTGAAAGGCATGCGAAAAAGGAATTGAAAGTTTCAAAGGACGACAAGCCTAAATGTGAAAAAGCTTTTTGAAAAAGATATTGCTTAGGAGGTAAAAGACTTATTTCATGAAGAAATACATGAAGCAGAGTCTAAGAAGAAAATTGCTTTCAAAGAAGATAATACCAAACTTTCAAAATTGTCGCAAGTTGTTGTCGATCCCAAGCCGAAAAATTTGAAGGCAGATTATAGCATTACCGATGATATTGGAGCCTTGCAACCAACTATTACTTTTGAGAAATTACTATCCGGAAGCAACTTAGAACGTTGATACAACTGAAATGCAGGCGAAAACAGAAGCTACCAGAGATCAATCTATTGTGAGTCGATATGGGCGATCTCGGAGCTCTTGAAATTGATGTTGGTAATGAAGGCTGCTTGATTGAAAAAGTTCCAATGGATTCAGGATCAAGTGTAAATATCATGACAGAAGATACAACACATGCACTTGGATTAACTAATATCCAACCTACTCAAAGAAAAATCAAATTGGCCAATTCGCCAAGGCGAAAACCTATCGGCAAACTGAAAAGAGTAAAAGTTTTTGTACAGAATGAACCGTTCATAATGAATTTCCTACTGATAAATGTTATTGGTGATTCAACTTATCATGTGCAATCAGGAGGCCTTAGTTTACCAAGCCAATGTTATTGTTCACTAGGAAAGGAAGGAATTACATTTTCCAGCAAACAAAACGAATACACCGCATGTTCTATCTTGGAAGGCTGATAAATATGAAGGCAAAACCCCGACTTTTGGAACAAGTTTCACTTCGGACGAAGATTCCTTCTTTGCAGAATCAACAGAAGAAGATGATATTCAAGTGAATTATTTTAAGTTGAAGAGGCAGAAGCGTCTTTTGTTAGAAAAAATAATGTTTCAAATAGAGAAGCTCAAGGATACTCATTTACAAACATGATAGAAGGAATTATAAAACCTGATGCAGTTATTGACATAAATATTGCACCTAATAAAGTGTTGAAAATTCTCGACACTTCTTCAAGGCATACATGCAGTTATATACGGAGTTATTAAGAGGATACCAAGACATGTTTGCTTGGACAATGCACGATCTTAAAGGAATTCCAAAGGAGTTTGGTGAACATCGAGTCGACTTAAAGCCTGATGTAGTACCAATTTGACAAAAACAATATTAACTTAATCCAAATTATTCTCTAATGGTTAAAGATGAGCTCGAGAAATATCTGGAAGTTGGAATTATATATCGTGTCCTAAGTAGCGAGTGGGTATCTCCCATTGTTGTGGTACCAATGCCAGGACTTTTGAAATTAAATGTTGTAACTAGGAAAGATCACCACCCGTTACCATTTATAGATACAATCCTTGACCAAATCGCAGGGCATGAATTAAAATGATGCATATGTCACAATAATTGGCATTAGATTTTTTTACTTTTTCATCATATAGCACATTCATATAAGGTCTAAAAGGATAGACCATAGCTTCAAGAGTTGCAAACCTTCCATGACTGAGGGAAAATAGAATTATCTTATGAAATTGGGATATGGCCCTTAAAGTTAAATCAAATATACCAACATGGTGACAAGTGCAACTAATTAAAGAGGGTAGCAAGTTCAGCAACTACAATTCATTTGAATGATGGCAATGGAATCAGAAACATATTTATGTTTGAGGTAAGTTATAAGTGGACATCAAAAATTTGACCTTAACTAGTTTTGATATGCTACTTAAATTTTGGAATTCTTTTTGGTGACGATACAATCACAACAAGATAAGCCATATCTCCAAGTATATGATTCATGATTATAGAAGATCTATAAAGGAAAACAAAATTGATATTATGTTTTGGACCAATAACAGTTTTCACAAAATCCATTCGAAGTGATTTGTGAAGATAATATTATTTTGAATTTTGCAGTAATTGATTTAAAAGAAAATAAGAAAAACCAAAAATGAGATTGTTTTATATGGATCCAACTAGTTTAGTACAACCACATGAAGACAATATGTGCGGAGTCATAAAAAAAGATCAAACCAAATACATGTAAACTTCAATAAGTTCTTGGGTGAAAACATAGCAAAGGGCCAAATCCTAGCATCAAAATCTCACTAAGGATGACACATTCTACAAGACACAGGCATAGAAATCCTTTCTTTGAAAAAAAGCATCACCTTTGAAAAACCTATGTAGGAATGTGGCCTTAAACATCAAAATAAAAATAAGGGCAAGAATTAGGTTGTTCTTGTAGTGACATTGTGTCATTGCATGGGAATTCAAAGGATGCACATGACAAAACTTGCATTATTCAATGTTAAGCTAAATTAAGCTAAGAAAGGCAAGTGAAAAGAACAAGGGGGGGGGGGGGGAAGGTCAAACATCTGGTATCAAGATGTCATGCCTCCTAATCAAGTCAAAGCAAAGATTAGGGAAGATGCATGAGTATGTTCAAGATCATCACATTATGTGGCATATCGATTTGAGAAGTATCGTATGCATAAAATGTAATAATATTGCCTAGGGCTAGATTGAATGTTGAAGCTCCAACCTCAAAATGAGCCAAATGCCTAGAAAGGACCACATAGATGAAGACATTGAATGTAGATAAACCTAAGAAGATCAAGAAATGGTGCATTCTCATGAAGTTTTTTGTTTTGTCAATTTTAAAATTTTAAATCATAAATGGGCCTTTGGCCTAAGTATTGCCCACATGTGGGTAGGGATTTGAACCTGGGTGTAAAAGCCTCGTCCTAGGAACTACACCCACCCCACAATGTAAGTCAACCATAAGGTTTTTAGTTAGTAAATAAAAATAACAATTTGTAAGTCCAATACTACGAGTGTGGGCCAATTGTGCTTGTTTAGTAGAAAAGTTTTACATAATTCAAAAAGGAAGGTACCCCATAGCATACCCCACAAATTGCTGAAAAAAGTACGTGTGCCAAAGAAAGTCTTTTTTTAAACATCTACAAATAGCACACAAAACCATGATATAGATTAGCACCAAGGCACTTTACAGTAGCAACATACTTAGCATAGATGTGCTTGCTAGCTAGGAAGCTCTACCTTGAATTTTCGCAAGAATTCTAGATGTACATTAGCTAGGAGTCGTGAGCCATGGTAAACTGTTGTCAGAAGGTAGGAACGAACAAACTTGTCAAGAATAAGAATCTAGATCCTATTGGGATAGTTTTTAAAAACATAGACTAGTGCATCTCTTTGGGCATATAATACAGTAAAATAAATGCAGCTCTATGGGAAGTATAAGAGCTTAAAATGCAAAATGTTTGAACGAACAAAACTTTCATGGTCACTTTAAGTTGACCTTTTGTAATTTGTACAAGGCCTTTTCCTCGGCAAGATACTCGCCAACAAGAAAACCAAGCCACCATGATAATTTGCCACCTCCCACTCACTAACCCCATGTGCTCTTTGACTTTACCGAAGTGTCTATGATACAACAGGACGACAAAATATCTAGCAGTGTATTTATGTCATATGCTTTACCGATCTATGTCTCATGATCTTTCATGTGAAATCCTTGCTTTCCAATCTAGCTCGAAGAAAAGCAGTTAATGCAATGTAAGCAGTAGACACTAGGCCAACACCACCCAAGGAAGCAGGAGGGTGATATTGAGAGGAAATATGAAGATTTGAAATGGATAAAACATTACCAATGGGGAGGTGAGTGAAATGTCGCTTAGAAAACAGACCTTCACAAGTGTCAAAGGTGTCTGGCCCCAAAAGACGACCAAATACGCCCAGTAAAGTATCATCAAAATCTTGAAGTAATGATATTACGTTAGGTGAAGGAGAAACACAACGTAGAAGATAGCCAGAACGTTGGGTAAAGCACTGAGTCAAAATTTCGAATGTAATCTGAGAATTTTCGAGCTTTGGCAACAAATCAGAATGACGAGCAAATCCATCCAAAGGATCCTGCATAAATGAAATGACAAACCTAGGAGAACCAATGGGAACACCAAGTGTCTTGATGCCACGCTGAGGAGTAATAAAACCCGCAAGTAAGGAGATATCTACTGGCCTTTTGGGCACCAAGCTATGCACTTAGACCTATTCATTGTAAGCCCAATAGATGAAGTTGGGTATTGTGCCCTTATGCCCTATGTGTATGCCTTGCACACCCTATACATGCATATTGCATGCCCTGTGTGTACAAGTCCATTCTTTTCATACACCCTTTACAGAAAGTGCAATTATCATGCTCTAACACTAATTTGAAGGTATAGAAGATCATTTTCACACTTAGAGCCTAAATACTCTAATCAAGGCTAATATAGATGTAGATGTTTGCTGAAGATGGTAGGTCTTAGCTACAAACCTTTCATGCGCAGGATTGTCAGCTAAAGACCGATCCATTGATTTGAGGATATAGAGTTTGAAGTAGTTCATGATACAATTTGCTTTCTTCGAGATGATTTTTGTTCGCTCTTGACCACTGGCTTCCTTGCTCTATAGTTAAGCTAAAATCCAATTGCCATCTTCCCTCCACGCTTCTGCTGCGATTTCGTGTCCACTCTTCAAGAAGATCGGTCCATGAAGGAATTCTCATCAGCCTTCAAGTTGAGCGCTCATGGATAGAGAGAACGAGGCAACAAAGTGTGAAACGCTGGTCAACAAAGTATAGAGAGCTACATAGATCCACTCCAAGAAAAAAATTTGTTGGTGGAAACCTATATTACTGGTGACTTATAACTGCTAACTGGCAAGTGTGGGTCGTCGCATGTGTGAGTCCATAACCATTGTGGGTGTGGGAGAGCACCTACTGATCACCAACAAAGGAAACTAGGAGAGAGAGAGAGAGAGAGAGAGAGAGAGCATGAGCATGATATTATCTACATTATATCCATGCTATTGCAAAGAGGGAGAACCAAGAAACAAGAACATTGCTTAAGCAAAGAGTCAAATCGAAAATAAGAACCAAATCAATATGTAAGGACAGTACAAATTTTTTTCCTTTGGAAAATTCTCAATTGTCTAGGTGCCTCCTCTTTTATAGGAAGAGGAGCGTGTTCATGCCAAGAAAGGAGTTTCGAGGATCGTTGCATAGGAGATGAGGAGAAGCAGATTGTTGACATCAGCAAACACACTTGTGCTTTGCTTGACACCAACAATTTCATTATTCTCAACTCCATTCATAATAAACTTGATCACATCCAGGTTATATAATGCACAATAGATTCGTTCAATATACGTCCATTCTGCTCCCCATTATTCCAAGTTCTACTGTAGATGAATTGCATGGGTAGAGCTAGAAATTTCTTATTTCCCATACTTTGGAAGCCAATGCCCTGCATAGAGTTGAATGCCAAATTCTAGGAATTCGCTTTTAAGAAACGTGAAAGAAGATTGATTATGCTTTAGCATCTCAAGATGCAATGAATAAAGACTTTTGACATGCAACAAACATTCCAGCATGGAATGCTCATGCAGCGTTCACGACCCAGAAATGATCTGACCCTACCGATCAAGTAGACATACCGCTACTGACAAAGCTGTCAACTAAACAGTCCTTTTGATTATCCATAGACCCTGGCACAAAATATCTCATACAACTTTTGAGGACTTCAATGTCATGTAGCAAAATGCAGGTCACTGCCTGACATTTTGATAGAAATTATGGTAAGATAAAGGCATGTAAAAAATTATTGCCATCATGGTCACCCAATAACTGGTATATTGGTGAAGTCCTTTCCTTTTCTTGAGGTCAGGAGTTAAACTCCAATTCAGCCTCGTAAAGGGACATCCAAGAGAAAGTAAAATGATAATGCCATTTTGGCTTGCAGATTGCTCATCATTCAAAGAAATGGGTACTAACTAATTGACATTTGAAATAATCCAACTGATTTCCTTATTGCAGGATATGCTGCTTGACATAGATGATTTTTCTTGTATATGTTGGTGTGAGCATCGCCATAATATGATTTTGTAATTGGAAAATCTCATCCATATTTTCAGCAATCTCATAGGTAGAGCATACTTTGTAAATAAGTATGCTTGAATCTACCGTACCTATAAAGGCGTAGTCAGATTAGCTAAGGTCAACAAAAGCAATTCTCTGCAAAAATATCTTGTAATTGGCGAGATGAAGAAACTCAAGAGATGTTCAAGATTAAGGATGTTGGTAGCAGGTTTGTGATTTGTACAGCTTGATAATGCAATGATAAGCCTGTCACCATATTATTTATAATGGTGTTATTGATTGCCGTAATTCTATAAAGACAGAAATTTGCCACTACCCTTTTGAGTCAGGTTCATGTATGCTGACAAAGATCGCCGGGTGTAACATAATGCAGCCTCGGGTGGATATGTGCACATGAAGCTATCAGAATCTGAAATACTTTGTAGTGTACATTGCAAACACAGTCTTTGGACTTCCAAGTGGTTTCAGTATACATGCAAGTGGAAAAGGGTGGACATCAAGTAGTATCAGACACGCAAATGGAATAAGCTGGATTTCAATTAGTGTCAGTATACACACAAGTGACTTAGGTACTTCGGAAAAAAATCAAATACACCATGACATCTGAGTCACATTAGCCATCTCAGGAAGGAGGCTTGTGACCAGCAAACAAAAGAAAGATCTTGAAATGCAGAGAGTGAGTAGTAAATGGCTGATATTTTTCACTCTTATGATAAACTTTATCGAATCAGGCAGTCAACAAGTTAGCAGATAAGACCTTGAATATACATAGCAGTAACAAATGCTACTTGCAAATTGAAACCATCAAATCTACTATGCAAGATAACATTGATGATGTAGACAGTCTAATTCTCAGTCGATAAAACAAGACATCATATGATTTAGCAGTGCTTCTGATAATACCTGTATGGATCTACAACATTCATTGAACATATATGCTATTATCTATGTATATACATTATTGAAATAACCTGGAAAACCAATTATTCCCTTCTTTTGGGCCCATCTGCTTTTTAAGTATTTCTTCCATTTCATTGTAGGAAGGCCGATGCATTGTCACTGCAGCACAGTTACTGTCTCCTTGAGAATCTATTATAAAGACCTGCATTTGGCATTTACTCTCTTAGAAACAATGTAATTTTCCAACTATCCTTAGATGATTTCTTTACACGTCTCAGCATGAGCCACAAAGCATCATAGAAGCAAAAATATTCAAAAATACGCTGGACTGCAAACCTGCCAATCCCCTGGGTAGCACTTGAGAAGACGCATATTCTGACCCTGTAAGCGATATTGCTTCAGATAATAAATAATTGAGAAACTTTCCACAAATCGTTCACGTGCCCTCCTTTGATCCCCGAATCCAAAGTCTGACATTACCTGCAATGAAATCAGAGCAGATTTAAAAAATTGAGGAAAATGACAGAATGCATACATCTGTCTGGTAATTACTTGCTATTCAAAAACAACAAAAATATCTGAAACATAGCTTCTTCTCAGTTATGTAACATATAAAGAAAGAGCGAGTGATTAACCCACTGAAGTTACTAAAGGTGGATCTCTGTTACAGCTTTTACTCCCTATCTCTATCTCCATTGTTTACAGTTGTATGCACAGATGTACTTTTTGTAAAATACAGAAATGGTTAAGTCACCGACCTGTGGTGAACTTTGTAAAAGAAATGTAAATAAAACTGTTATTAAAGCTTCTGAGCCTCTGAGTCTCTTGTTGAGCTTTGGTGTAGGCACTGGGTCATTAATTAGAAGTGGCTGGACTGACATCCTAAAGATTAGGAGAGTTGAACAGTCAATGGGACGTGTCATATGCTCACTAGGACACTTGGTCTAATGAATGAGTGACACATGTCAAGGTTGATCGGTCAAACATGACATATGTCACATACTGGGACACGATCCAGTTTATGAGTGACACATGTCAACCTACTCACTTGCCAGTGTGTCAAGGTACTGCCAAGTGGAAGTGAGCTTAGAAAGACACATTCCTCGTCACAATCTATGCAGCAAAGGTTGGCAGGAGACAAGGCAGCAAGCTCCACCATGTTTCATGCTTTGCGATGTTATGTGCATTCAGGGAAATCAATAAGGAACAAATTTTCAGATCTATGTGTACTTGATTTGCTATGTCTAGATTGAAGTCTCAGATTGTAGTTTGACATTTGGTATTAGAGCCTGGTTTTGGAGATCACACAAATCTACAGAAAGGAGCTTTGTCTAGAAAATCAAGTTTGAAAAGTTGCAAATTAATTGTCTACTAGGCCTTCGCTACGCCACAATCTCTTCTGCAATCCATCGCTGCGGTTCAGCAACTAACCTCTGACAAATTTCCGGGAAAATCGTCAGTGGTTCACTGCCCTATGGCTGGTTATCCATCGCTGAGGTTTCATCTTCGGTGGCTCATCACTGCTCCTGCAGCCCATTATACCTGCAAACAACCTATTTTAACCCAGCCGTAGACCTATCCATCCTTAAAACAGCTTTCTACAGCTAGAAGAAGCACCGGAAATTGTATTTCTTCCTGTGGCCTGCCTTATAGCACCTGCATCACTGGAATTGGAGTAAAAAATTGAAGCTTTCGGGCTGGAAAATCCTGCAGCTAACCTGGTTAGGGTCTTTAATCACTCTTGTTCATAGGAAAGGCTCCTCCGAAGTGTTCTGAAGTCATCTACAGTTGGTTGGAACTATACCACAGTCAGTATGAATCCGTTAGAAGGTTCTAGTCCCAAAATACTGAGGATTGAAGAAGTTGCAGCCAAGGTTGACACTATGGAAGTGGCCCTATAAAAAATCCTTGAGCAATTGAAGTCGGCAAGATCCTCACAGGAACTTGAAAGAGTTAGTGGAACGGCTATGGTAGTTGTTGAACTTGTGATTGTTGACAAAGAAGCCAAAGTCCCATCGAAAACAAGAAAATTGCCATCAATTAAGGATCTCAAGATGCCAAAGTTCACTGGTGCAATTGTAGTATGCAACACAGACGTAGTTGGATTCAGAAGTGGAAAAAAGCCTTTTCGATGTGCGACAATCGACGGCGACGATTAGAGAATTGCCGAATCTATTTACTGCTTGCAAGAAACTGCACGTCATTGGTGGAGGAAGGTGGAAAATCTGGTACCTACCACCTGGGATTCCTTCAAACACATGTTTGCTAAGAATTGGTTACCTCTTGATAGAAGTTAATTGGTGGAATAAGCAGAGTGAAGAGAATTCACCAGGAACTGTTTATTTTGAACTGTATTGCTTATAAGATACATGATTTGTGAGTCATCAGGATTCATCTATGAAAGTTGTGTGCATAGAATATAGGAGATTCTTGATATAGAATATTTCTTGCATGAGAAATATATCCCAAGTTATTGACTGTATCCCAGTGAGCTCATATTGGATGACAGAGTTTAACTAATGTCAAGGATAACCATTGAATTCAGTTGGAATCCAATAGAACTTTGTAAACTCTAGAAGTTGTTCTAGGTGTTCGTATAAGTTTATGTTATTAAAGACGGGTGTTAAAATGGTCTTTAATTACTTGGTTGATTGTAGAATTTGGAACTCATAGTTTGGTTAAGAATTGGGTTGGAAGAATATTCTTGGAATCCAGTAATTTTCCTTAGGGAAAAGATTTCAGAATGATTCTTATATTTCCTGAGTAGTATGTTGTACATATACTCCAATATCTTACAATGATTAAGTATGGTTTTGGAATCTTGTAAATTATGATTGACGAATCATAAGATTCTAAAAGTTTATGATAGGATCATAAATGGATACTTAATTGTCATTAGAAGATTATAAAGAAATGTGAGGATTCTTAAGATAATGAGTAATTCTTGATCAATTGGAAGAGTCGGGGATTTAAATCAGTTATTTGAAATCCAAATTTCTTTTCTCCAGTGCATACTTGAGATTGTGTGAATCTCACAGGCATTTTCATAATAATTTGTTACTCATGAGGAATTTGCTTACCTTAGTGGATAAAATTCTACTACAGATTGTAGTCAATGGATGCTTGTGTATTGTTTTCAGCCTAAATCTCCGGGCAATTAGGAGACAGATAAATCTATCAGGATTATATGGTTGCTATTTCCTTGCATGTGATGCTAGGAATAGAGCACTTACTTAACTCAAGAGAGTATCTGGGGTACTCAGAGCTTAGTTAAAATCATTTCTATCTTGATGGATCTCCTAAGAGATTTTGGTAGGATGAATTGGAATACAATAATTTTTTATAAATCTAAGTGTATTTGTACCAAGAAGCATTTATGACAGGTCTACAAGTAATTGTGAATAGTCTTGGACTTGTTTGTTTCTTTAACTTTTGAACATTGATTTCCAATGTAAGGTGACATTTCACCCAGTGATTCATGTAAATTGAGGTTACATGAAATGAAGGTGACGTTACTAGATTGGAGAAAATCAGACCCAATATGAAAATTTATCGCTTAATGTACTTCTAAAGGCGAATACAGTACTTCAGTGCAAAGATAGATAATTGGAGAATTATTCCATCTCTAAGTACTTATTTGATTATTGACGTCAAACTAAGGATAATGATTTTCAGGATAAATGTGAAAGTTAAAAGACTGATTTGTTAGCTTTTGAACTTGATCTTCATAATTAGTCGACTGCTCATCCAGAGTGTATCATATAGATTTAGTTTATATGATGATGACATTGGATATATTGAAAATTTTCTGTCTTCGATTTTTCTTTTCGTGCGGAAGCTCTTACGGGATCCCAGACACTCGACTATGCATCACAGAACATATTTTATTCTAGCAATCAAGAGACACAGCACAAGACCAAGAGATACACAAAATAGAGCGATTATATTGTCAGTTTTGGTTTTAGAGCGAGATCATCAGTGTCTCGCTCGTTGGCGGATTGACTCTCTGCTCTTTCGCTGTGTTCTGCTCGTTGGCAGACTTTCATGCACAGCTATGGTATTTTTTGTTTTCTTACTCTATTCGCTAAGTCTCTCTCTATTTCTTACAGATCTCTGTATTCACTATCTTTCCACTTTTTCTCTTCTTCTTCTTTTTTAGTTATGATCCAGAGAGGATCGTCTATACCTCCACTATGTGGAGTTTACAAGATAGCTAAAACGTAGAATCACAAGACTAGTTAACGCTAATCAACTAGTTAGTTAGTCTCCGTCGTTGTTATTCGTTTCAACTGGGCATGAAGCCCGTTGACCTGCCAGCTGGCAGCGCGAAGAATTTCTCTTCGTTTGTTTCGTTCTTTTCGTAGTCTTCGTTCTGCGCCCCTTTTGCGGTTTGCGGTCCTGGAGGTGTGTTTACGATTCGCGATTGATTCGCGAATCGTTTGTGCTTCGAGTCAAAGACACGTTGACTGTCGCGAATTTTTCTCGTTCGACCTTCGTGTCTTGTTCGTGCTGTGACAAAGTTGCAGGAGTTCACCATTTCTGACACTCCCTCTTGAACCTTGCAACTTTGTTCGTTCAATCCAATTGCCTCTCTTAGCTTGGTAAAGAGTGATTTGTCGAGCGGTTTCGTGAGGAGATCTGCAATCATACTTTCTGATTTTATGAACTGGACCTGGAGCTCTCCTTCGAGATCAAATCTCGAATGTGATGGTACTTCAGAGGAATGTGCTTCGTCTTTGAATGGAAGATAGGATCCTGGGACAGATAGATGGCACTCTGGGAGTCCATCATCATCGTGCTTGGCCCCTCTTGTGGTATCCCGATTGCCTCCAACATCATCCGCAGCCACACTACCTCATTCGCCACTTTCGAGGCTACGACATACTCAGCTTCGCAAGAGGATTGAGCTATCAGGATTTGCTTTTTGCATATCCAGCTGATTGCAGCTCCGCACGCTATTGTACATCCTCCAGTAATGGACTTGCTGTCATTCTTGCAGCTCGCCCAGCTCGCATCATTGTAGTGATGCAGCTCGAATCCTTTCTCCTCGTTTCTAGCTCTGTAGGTTTATCCAATATTCTGGGTACCCTTCAGGTACTGTAGGATTCGTTTGGCCATTTGCCAATGTGCTAGACCAGGATTGGAACAGAATTGGCTCAATGCGTAAACAGAGAAGGCCAGATCCGGTCTGGTACAAATTGTCAAGTACATCAGACTCCCGATTATGTTCTGGTAGGGTATACCTGCCATCTTCTGTTCTACCTCTTCTGTTTTTGGGCAATCCTGTTTCGTGAGCTTGGCTCCAGCTATCATTGGTGTGGCTTTCTCTTTGCAGTCCATCATGTGGTACTGCTTCAGCACTTTTCTGGCGTATTCTGACTGACTCAAGTGCATTTCGCCATTTGTTCGATCTCTTCTGATCTCCAGCCCTAGGCATTTTGTTGCTTCTCCAAGATCTGTGATCTCGTAGCTTTCAAAAATCTGACTCTTCGTGTCTTTGATCAGCATCAAGGAATCTCCTATCATCAGCGAAGCATCCACAAAAATGGTCAGTATCACAAAATCCTTTCCTACTCTTTTGATGTAGACATTACAGTCTGGTTGAGTAGGGTTGAAGTCTAGAGACTTTAGAAGACCATCAAGCTTTTGTACCAAGCTTGTGATGCCTGTTTTAGACTGTAGATGCATCTCTGCAATCAACAGACATATTGTCTGTTGTTGGGGTCTTCATAGCCTTCAAGTTGCTTCATGAAGATTTCCTCCTCTAGATCTCCGTGAAGAAAGGCTATTTTCACGTCAATCTGGTGAATTTCCAAATTGTACTATGTAGCGTATGCAAGGAGTAGCCTTATGCTTGTCATCTTCACCATGGGCAAATATGTGTCAAAATAGTCGACACCATACCTTTGCGACAAGCCTTGCCTTGTAGCGGCCAATAGTGCCATCTGATTTTAGCTTTTTCTTATACACCCACATGCAGTCGACTATTTTTCTGTTTTCTGGCAGTGGCTCAAATGTCCATGCCTCGTTTTGCCTCATCGACTCGATCTCCTCTGACATTGCCTGCTTCTAGAATTCTCCCTCTGGACTCTGGATAGCTTCTTGGTATGTTGTTGGCTCTTCTGTGAAGCTGCAATACTCGAACTGCGTATCTTCGCTCCATTGAAGATTGTCAGAATAGCGGTCTCGAGGTCTTCTTTATGTTGTTGACCTTCGAGGTTCGTTTCGTCGCTGCTCGAACATTTCTTGTTCGTGGGGTCGATCCTCTACTTCCTGCTGCTCTGGAATCTGGGGCTCTGCATTCTGATTTGATGTATGTCCTCGATCTCCCTCTTGAATAGGCAGCAGTGTGAAGATCTCATGGCCTCTTTCGTCTTTCAGTCTAGGGAATGTGGACTCGTTGAACTTCACAACTCTGCTCGAAACAACCTTCTTCGTGGTTGGATCGTAGAGTCTGTACACATGTGTTCCGTTCGAGTAGCCGACCATGATTGTTTGCTCGGATTTGTCATCGAGCTTGCTTCTCTTTTCCTTTGGAATGTGCTTGTATGCTACACATCCAAACACTCGTACGTATGACAGATCAGGCTTTCTGCCTGTCCACATTTCGTATGGTGTTTTGTTCTCCAGCGCTGTCGTTGTAGATCTGTTCTGCAGGTGTATAGCTGCAGCTATTGCCTCGGCCCAGAATTGACCTGGCAATTGAGCCTGTGCCATCATGCATCTGGATCCTTCGACTAGCGTTCTGTTTCTTCTTTTTGCCACACCGTTGTATTCTGGTGTGTATGCAGGAGTGAACTGGTGTTCAATCCCCTGTTCTTCGCAGAATCTTGAGAATTTTGTGCTCTTGTATTCACCTCCATTGTCAGATCTAAGGATCTGTATCTTTTTCGAGGTGTGTCGCTCTGCGAATGCCACGAACTTCTTGAAAGAATCGAATACATCGGATTTCTTCTTCAAGTAGTAGATCGTGGTCATTCGGCTGTAATCATCTATGAATGTTAGAAAATATCTCGAACCTGAGAGTGAATCTGTTTTCATCGGTCCACACACACCAGAGTGGACGAGCTCAAGAACTTCTTTGGCTCTTCTTCCCTCGTGTGTGAATGGATTCCGATGTTGCTTGCCTTTCTGACAAGCTTCGCAGAACTCAGCCTTTGGCCTTGAAATCTTGAGACCTGTGACAATGTCCTTTTGCTCATGTCATACAGGCTCCGCATGTTCAGATGATACATTCTTCTATGCCAGAGCTGATCTTCGTTTTCTAAAGCATTTAATATGCTTTTAGAGTTGCTGATTATTTTGGCCTGGTAGAGATTTCCTTCTTTGCATCTGACCGTCAACAACTTGTTTGTCGTCTTCTCGATCATATGGCAAGTGTTGTCGTCGAACAAAACTCGAATGCCTAGATCTGCCATCTTGGAGACAGATAGCAGATCCTTTCTGAGTGAGGGCACATAGAGTGCTCCTGGCAGCTCTGCTTGGCCTGACAATGTTCGTAGCTGTAGAGAGCCGATGCCTTTGACATCGTGTCTGCTTCCATCGCCTAGAATCACTGCTCTGTCGTTTTCGATTTCACGAAAGTTGATCAAGATCTTCTTGTTGCAGGTTATGTGAGATGTTGCTCCTGAATCAATGACTACATCGTAGTCGTGTTCAGAGTAGCTTGTCGAAGCTTTGTCGAGTATCGTGAAAGCTTCGTCACCTCTTTCAACATCCTTTGATGACTCTGCAACGTTTGCCTTTTCAGCTTTGTTTTTCCTTTTTGGGTTGAATCTGCAGTCGTATGCAAAATGCACAGTGCATGCAAGGTATTGCTGGATTGAACCAGCATTTGTTGGCCGTATGGCCTGGTTTGTGGCAGTGATCGCAGGAAGAAGATTGCTGATTCGAGGACTTCGTCTTCTCGAATCTTGGCTTGTTTTTGTTCTTCTTCTTTCCTTTCGTGAAGAGAGCCTTCTCTTGATCACTGCTTCACTCTCCTTCGTCTCTCATCAGTCTCTCATCAGCGACAAGACTGACTGCTTTGTCGAATGTCATATCTGGTAGACGCAGTATGAGCATTCTCAGCGGCTGATAGGACGTCGGTAGAGATTTCATGAAGTACATCAACTGTTGTGGTGTTGGGACCTGGTGCTCCTGTCCTGATGTAGCGACTTGAGCGAAGATCGTTCTGATCTTCTCAACGTGCTGGTCTAACTGGTTGTCGTCCCACCGTATGGATTGCAGCTGATTGTGAAGGTGCATAACTGAAGCTGCAGTCCTCACTTCATACTTCTGCTTTAATCTTTCCCACGCTGCATGGCTGTTTTCGCAGTCTTCAATCTGCATGAGTAGATCTTCATTTATGGACGAAACGATGATCGCCATTGCGCGCTCATCCTTTCTGATCCATTCAGCTCTCCTCGGGTCTCCCTCTGGAGGCTGCACCTCTAAGAGCTCGGTCACCGACCAGATGCCTTTGCCCTTCAAGAGTGGATTTTGAATTTCCAAATTTTGTAATTTGCACTATCAAGACTGATTGCTACTCTGGTCTGGATTGTCGTAGCCATATTGTGTTGTCTAGAAGAATCAATGTTGGGATATCAGAAGTGATAATCTGTTGGCTCTGATACCATGTCGCGGAAGCTTTTTCTTTCTTGTGTTTCGTGTTCGTCCTCTTTCTTTTGATTCGCGAACAATTTTCCGTCTTCGATTTTTCTTTTCGTGCAGAAGCTCTTACGGGATCCTAGACACTCGACTACACATCACAGAACATATTTTATTCTAGCAATCAAGAGACACAGCACAAGACCAAGAGATACACGAAATAGAGCAATTATATTGTCAGTTTTGGTTTTAGAGCGAGATCATCAGTGTCTCGCTCGTTGGCGGATTGACTCTCTACTCTTTCGTTGTGTTCTACTCATTGGCAGACTTTCATGCACAGCTATGGTATTTTTTGTTTTCTTACTCTATTCGCTAAGTCTCTCTCTGTTTCTTACAGATCTCTGTATTCACTATCTCTCCACTTTTTCTCTTCTTCTTCTTTTTTAGTTATGATCCAAAGCGGATCGTTTGTACCTCCGCTATGTGGAGTTTACAAGATAGCTAAAACGTAGAATCACAAGACTAGTTAACGCTAATCAACTAGTTAGTTAGTCTTCACCGTTGCTATTCATTTCAGCTGGGCATGAAGCCCGTTGAGCGGCTGTCACAAGCCAGTCTCTCCAAGCTCGTGAATCCTAGAAGCCGGTGTGTAGAATGAACCTCCCAACCATAGGCACCCCCTCCTTGAGTCCTTCTACCTGCTATTCCCGTCACCTGGCACATGGCATCCACCTGTGGGTGATCACTCCACTTGGCATGCCTAGCCCCTGTGACCTGTGAATACTGAGTGACTCATAGGGTACCCCCGTGCCTCGCCAAAGACCTGTGACCCTCTTGGTCACCCCGACTACTTGCCGGCTAGCATCTCGTCACTGACGGCTAGGGTCCCAACGGTCAAGACACACCGCATCTCTGACAACTTGTTAGGCGGCCCCACCGGGTCACTGCTCGTGACGCACCGGTCCCAACTTGGGACTGATGTCCTCCTCGGTCACTGGCCCTTGCCAATACTTGGCCTCAGGCCCTCAGGTGACCGGCCGTGCCAAGGTCATGATAGAGTCGTAACTGGACTCTAACAATCCTTCCCTCCTCTGGCAAGTCATCGGTCCTCGATGACAAACTCTGGGTAAGACTTCTGCAACGCCTGTCGCGTCTCCCAGGTAGCATCTGACAACGGATGCCCTTTCCAAGTTACTAGATACTCTTGAAGGAGACGATTCCGCAATCGTCGCTCCCTTCGATCTAGAATTCTGTCTGGCCCATAACCTGTGGTGTCTTTCTCCTCAAGAGACACTAGACCTTCCACCAGACTATCGCCATCATGCAAACATTTCTTCAGTTTGCTAACATGGAATACTGGATGCACCTTGCATCCAACAGGTAGCTGTAGCTTATAAGCTACTTGGCTCACCTTCTTAATAATCAACCATGGTCCACAATACCTAGGAGATAACTTGGTGCACTTTCCTGTGCGTAGCACCTTCAACTTCGAAGGGACTAGTAAATACACCCAATCTCCATTCTCAAATTCCCGATAGGTACAGTTCTCACAAGCATAACTCTCTGCCCTAGCTACAGCTTTGGACAAGTTATCTCGTGCCAACTCTAGCTTCTGCTGCATCTGAGCCAAAAACTCTACAGCACTAGGTACCCTATGCGGAATTCCTATGATTGTAGGACTCAGTGGCCTGAAACCATAATTGAGCTCAAATGGACTCAATCCAGTGGACGCATGTCTTTTATCATTGTACGCGAACTCCAATAGTGGTAAATGCTTTACCCAGTCTGTTTGCGTACTACTCACATATGCCCTAAGCATATCTTCCAAGATCTGATTCACTCGCTCTGTCTGGCCATCCGTCTGAGGATGCTCAGAGCTACTCATCCGCAAATGTGTTCCCAACTTGGCGAACACCTCAATCTAGAAATTTCCCGTAAACTTGGGATCCCTCTCAGAAACTATGGACTTCGGAAGACCATGGAACATGACAATATTCTGAATAAACAACTCAGCCACTTGCGGAGCTGTGACCTTCTTGGTCGTTGCGATGAAATGAGCCATCTTGGAAAACCTGTCTACCACTACCATAACGAAATTGAATCCATTCTGGGTCTTGGGTAGCCCAACAATAAAATCCATAGAGATGCTTTCCCACCTTCCTGTAGGTATCTCAAGTGGATGTAGCAAGCCCGGAGGACTTACTCTCTCGGCCTTGTTCACCTAACAAGCCGTGCAACGCTGGACATACTCTCTTACATCCCGCTGCAGTCGTGGCCAGAAAAAATGCCTTCTCAAAAGCTCACTGGTCTTATCAATACCAGGGTGCCCTGCGCAGGGACTATCATGGCATTCATGAAGTATCTTACGACGAAGGTCCTCCACGTCTAGCACGAAAACTTTTCCATTTCTCAATAACATACCATCCTTCACGGTGTATGTTAAATATGTATTGGTGTGTGCCTCTATGGAAGCGACAGCCTCGACTGACTCTTCTGTTTGGTCGACTACCTTGCGCGCATTAGGCCACACACGCTAACAATGCGGGTCCTTTTCTTGAGCCTTCTTAATCTCCTCCATGAGACCACTGTCAACCACAGTAAAGCTCATCTGATGCAGTATATGAGATAGTGCATCAGCGACCACATTTTCCTTCCCTCTTCGGAAGCGAATTTCCAAATGAAATTCCTGCATCAGGTCGGCCCACTGAGCTTGGCGGCCCTTCAAATCTGGCTGAGTGCAAAAATACCTTAAGTATGATGATTTGTGTACACATAAAACTCGGTGCCATATAAATAATGTCTCCACACCTTGAGTGCATGTATAATCGCATACAGCTCTTGCTCGTGTGTAGGATATCTCTGTTGAGCTGGTGTCAACTTCTTACTCTCAAAGGCTACTGGTCTACCCTCTTGGCTCAACACTGCACCTACGGCAATGCCACTTGCATCCGTCTCTAGGTCAAAAGGTTTCTAGGTATCCACAATCTTGAGAACTGGAGCCGTGGCCACAGACTCCTTCAAGTTCTCAAAACGTTGCTGAGCTTCAGCATCCCATCAAACCACAGTGTTGTTTTTCCTTAACTGGTCCGTTAAAGGAGCAGCTATCCAGGAATAATTCCTAACAAACCACCGGTAGAACTTACAAAAGCCTAAGAAAGACTGTAATTGGCGTATATCGGCAGGCCTCGGCCACTTCTTAACCACAGCCACCTTGGCTGGGTCAACCGAAATACCCTCAGCTGTCACTACGTGACCCAAATACTCGACACGAGTCTTACACAACTCTGTCTTCTGAGCATTGGCATACAAGACAGAAGCTTGTAACTTGCCCAAAACGGTCTTGAGATGAATCTCATGCTCCTCGACCGCTTTACTAAAAACCAATATATCGCGCAAGCCATCGTTCATGAGCATCATGAACGTGGCTGGGGCATTGGTTAACCCAAATGGCATAACCAAAAATTCATAATGACCGAAACGAGTTGGGAAGGCCGTCTTCTGGACGTCTTCATCTCGAATCCGTATTTGATAGTATCCACTTTTGAGATCTATGTTACTGAAAATAGTGCACCTTGCAACGCATCCAGTAGATCATCAATCTTGGGCATCGGATACCTGTGCTTTACAGTGATCTTATTCAATCCCCTGTAATCTACACACATCCGGAAACTACCATCCTTTTTTTTAACAATTAAAATAGGAGAGGCAAAAGGTGAATAACTTGGACGGATGTACCCCAGCTTGAGATACTCCTCCAACATCTTTCTGACTTCCTCTTCCTCTTTTAGGCTCATCCTATAAGGAGGCCTACATACCGGACTTGCCCCTGGAACGAGCTCAATACGATGATCAACGTTCCGACTAGGCGACAATCCCTCTGGCATGTTACTAATTAGCACGTGTTTAAACTGCATGCGGATGGACTTCTCCAACTCACTTGCTGGGTCACATCTAGGCTGTAATGCAAATACATGTGCACTAGGGGATGCAAAAGTAAATGAAGCTTCTTGTGGTTTATTAGTGAGTGTGCTTATCTGATTATTACCAACATAAGAATCAAAACTAGAATCAACATTCACATAACACAACCACAAATACTGAATCTCCATTCTCTTTATTTGCATATAGGTAACAAGAGGACCCTCAACAGATGGTCTCTCCCCCTTTAAGACATGAGACATACCCTCATGCCCGAACTTATACACATGTGATTTAGAATCTATAGCGGGCTGCTTGACGTCGAATTTCTTCCAAACGGCAAAAGCTTTTCACGAACGGTCAATTAGCAGTAGGTCGCCCTCCTACTAGGCCCAATCTGAAACACTAACAGCAGAAATCGGAGAAGTTATGTCCAATCCAAAAATCTGACCTGTTTTTTGCTTGGAAACCGACTTTTTAGTGAAACAGAGGCAAATCTGCTCCAAAACCAGCGTATAATGGCTCTAAAGGATCGCTATGGATACTAGAAACATGCTCCCAAAATCTGATCAGGATCTGAGAAGGTTCCAGAGAGTTATAAGCGAAAAACCTTCAGGAAAAATGCGCTGGCCCTCCAAAACTATAAAATTTTCTGAAATCTCAGAATTTGCAGCATGAATCCCTGCTGATCTACAGCGACTACCCACTAGAAATGATCTGAGACAGATCTCCCTCAAATCTGAGCACTATAGACCAAGTTATGGTAAAAAAACCAAGCTTTTTCTCACTTTCTCTCTCTAGAACGGACGTTTCTCTCTCTAGAACAAGCGTTTCTCTCTCTAGAATGAGACTTGATACCAATTGTCACAAGCCAGTCTCTCCAAGCTCGTGAATCCTAGAAGCCGGTGTGTAGAATGAACCTCCCAACCATAGGCACCCCCTCCTTGAGTCCTTCTACCTGCTATTCCCGTCACCTGGCACATGGCATCCACCTGTGGGTGATCACTCCACTTGGCACGCCTAGCCCCTGTGACCTGTGAATACTGAGTGACTCATAGGGTACCACCCTCGTGCCCCGCCAAAGACCTGTGACCCTCTTGGTCACCTCGACTACTTGCCGGCTAGCATCTCGTCACTGACGGCTAGGGTCCCGACGGTCAAGACACACCGCATCTCTGACAACTTGTTAGGCGGCCCCACCGGGTCACTGCTCGTGACGCACCGGTCCCAACTTGGGACTGATGTCCTCCTCGGTCACTGGCCCTTGCCAATACTTGGCCTCAGGCCCTCAGGTGACCGGCCGTGCCAAGGTTATGATAAAGTCGTAACTGGACTCTAATAGCTGCCAGCTGGCAGCGCGAAGGATTTCTCTTCGTTTGTTTCGTTCTTTTCGTAGTCTTCGTTCTCCACCCCTTTTGCGGTTTGCGGTCCTGGAGGTTTGTTTACGATTCGCGATTGATTCGCGAATCGTTCGTGCTTCGAGTCAAAGACACATTGACTGTCACGAATTGTTCTCGTTCGACCTTCGTGTCTTGTTCGTGCTGCGACAAAGTTGCAGGAGTTCACCATTTCTGACAACCTAAGGGGGGGAAGTTACACTTTTACTCCCTATCCCGGTTGTTTACAGTTTTATGCACAGATGTACTTTTTGTAAAATATAGAAATGGTTAAGTCACCGGCCTGTGGTGACCTTTGTAAAATAAATGTAAATAAAACTTTTATTAGAACTTTCGAGCCTCTGAGTTGCATGTTGAGCTTTGGTGTCGAGTACTGGGTCATTAATTAGGAGTGCTGGACTAACCTCCTAAAAAGTAGGATTTGACTAGTCGATGGGACATGTGTCATATGCTCATTGGGACGCTTTGTCCAGTATATGAGTGGCACATGTCAAGGTTGTCCGATCAAACATGACACATGTCGCATGCTCACTGGGACATTTGGCCCAGTGTATGAATGACACATGTCAACCTACTTGCTTGCCTATGTGTCAGGGTGCTGCCAAGTGGCAAGAGTCAACTATGCATGGAATTGGCCATGTGTCGACGTTAGGAAGGAAATAAGAACTTGGCCTGAAGCTCTTGTACATATCATGTTGAAAGCTTATTGTTACCAAAGAGAATTTGGCTTTCTATAATTCCAACTACACTTCTCAATGCTATCATATTTGAGGAGCCTAACATTGACAATTGAAAGTTGCAAGATCTTAAGAAGAGCAGATTTGTAAAACTCTTTGACACAAAAGGAAAAACCTTAAAGTTTTATGATACTTTTCCTTAGAAATGCTCCTCATAAATTGTTATGAAAAAGATCAAAGAAAAATGATGACATTTAGCAAATAGTAGGCAAAAAGTGATGCATCACGTCTCAATCTGCAACTAAGAATACTGTATGGACATCAATGGCTCAAAGAGAGAGATATTTTATGTCTTTTGAGTACTTGAAGGTGCATAAAACTGAAAGGTACACTTCAAGCTCAAATCATAACAATGTGAGCATAAACATCTCTGAAAAGATTTTAAACTGAGACTCATAAATAAATGAGCTGACAATAACTCTATGACACAGCAAGCCAACAATAGAGTTTCATAGATCTGCTCAACTAAATAATATAGAGGTTGCCCAGTAGTATCATGGGGTAGAGATCTGAAGGTCATGATGGTAGCTGAGGTGGCTAATGCGAATGTTGTACATTGTGGTAGGTGTTTGTTGTGTATACATCATGGTAGGAGGCAAGTGTGGTGCACTTATACGTATGGCAATGTGTGGTACATGAAGTTGATGGTAATTGACATTGTAAGGTTGTTGTTTCTAGTCCCATTCACATTCTTATCACTTGATTTTCCAAGCTGGGGTATTTTATCCAACTCAAGCTCATTTGCTTGCTTGGAGTTTTTGAAATCATTTTTAACCAAAATTTTAACGCTTTTCCTCCAGTTTTTTGCACATTAGTTATGGAGACATTTGCAAAAGGTTCTCCTCAGGCACCATCATCTTCAAGGCCCATGAATATAGAAGATATGGTGCAGGCAGTTGATTTGCGTCGGCAACAAATTTGTGGACATGAATGCAAAGCAAGAATGGGCCAAGCAAGAGCTAAGGGCCATGAATCAATCAATTCAATCCCTTGCGCCCCCAACATGCCCACAAACCGATGGACGTCTCAATTCTACATGCATGTTTACTATCTAGAATTCATGTTAGGATTATGAGCATACATTTCTCTAATCCTTACAAATCAAACTACAATTTAGATCTTTGATGCCTTCAACAGTGGAACAATTAAATCAATCTTATTGCTTGCATCGACATTTGCAAAATAGAGAAGTTTGAATATGGTCCGTCAAATAGTTCTGAAATTGTAAATTGTTGGTCACATTATGTTCCAATTCCAAACTTTATAACAGACATGCCTTCATATTTGATTTCAATGAACTATGCTACATATTCCAAATTAAGTAGAAAACAAGTAATGCACACTTATCTCTAAAGGATTGGCTGCATAGTGTCACCTGTCCAATTTGCCATTGAGCATTGAATAGAATCAACGGTCTGCCTTGCACTCTTGCTAAAGCTTCAACTTTTGACAAAGAGTCTGCTGTGGGAAACAACGCTAATGCTATCTGCATAAATACAAAACATAATTCTCAGCAAGGCTTAAATGCCAACAAAGTTGTATAGCAACTCTAGGTCTTCTACCAAAAACCTTCATGACATCTCCAAAGATCGTGTACTTATTTTGCCATCAATTATTTTACAATAGTCAAGCATATAATATCAAAGAAGTATATACTTCTCTCTAAGATAATTCCATAAAATTTAAATTCAAAACATATTCCTAGTCATTGAAAATGAGAGGATTACAAATGCAAAAAAGACTGTAGAATTTGAACAAGGTGAAACATGGGAAAAGAGGCCTAATTATCAATTATCAACTTGGTATCTCCAAAAAGCAAAGAATAATCCACACATAGATAGGGGTAAGTACAAGGACATCAATTGCAAATATCGAAATTGGGAATTTAATATCTCCATGTCTCCACCTAAATCTGTTGTGATGAGATCCAAAACCATCCCATGGTATGTCTAAGACTATGAGGCATGCTTGTGTCAAGATAAAGTGCTAGCATAGAATCACATGTATCTCCTACATTGAGGAAGAGTATGCAATAGAGGGGTAGCTTGACCTCCAATGGATATGTCCAAAATCTCTTGCTATATAACTTGTCAATGTACCACATGATGTAGGAGTTGCTCCCCTCTAGAAGATTTGAGAAGATCTACATATAGTAGAATCCATCAACTCTATGGCTTGTAAGTACCAAGATAGATGATGGTCTCTCTCATGAAGCTCTTTAGTAGATTATGTAAGCACAATCCTTGGGTATCTCCACCTATCCTCAACTATATCCCCAAATACCATGACTCTCCAAAGGTAGATGATGGATACGAAAATGGCCTCTAGATGTACCAGTGGTATTGCAAAACTCTTCCAAGATGAACCCATGAGTTGCCCAATACCACACATGATATCATAGACACATAGAAAACTTAAAATCTAACCTAATTAGATGTAATAAGCCATAGGCACTACGTCTTTGCCACATACAAGGTTGTCAGCATGGCCAATGTGTCAAACAAGTGACACTTCCACACTATGTATTGCGTCATTAGAAGCAAAACTTCTCCATGCCAACTATAACAAAGACTGACCCTTTCCTAGATGACTTACAAACATTTGCTTCATGCCAAAGATTGGTCCATTGAAAACCCCAACTGTGTCTATAAAGAGATACAACAATTGGCTTGCCAATGTAAAAGTCCATCCTCTCGGAAAAGTTCAAGATGTATTGAAAACTATGACCCTAGTCTACTTGATTTTAACCTCGAGCCCTCTCTCCTAACAGAACCAATGTGATGTAAAAATATGTTTTCATGATCCCTCTTTAGAAGAAGAAGTTGGGTCCACAACATAGTATCGATACAAGCATATCACTTAACCTCCTTCCAATATCACCATTGTGTCAGATGATTACCTTGAATATATAATCTAAAAAGAATATGAGAAAGTGGAAATCCTTGTTATACCCAAATGGTGCTGATAATTGTCTATGAAGTACCCTCATGTGTCCTAGAACATCCCACTATGCTCTCATATAATGCCATAGCTGCAAGCATCAACTCTAGTGGTATAGTGTCCAGTCCTAAATATAAATGCATAGAAAAGGCTTTCAAGCATGTACATGAATAAATAAGGCTTGTGGCCAATAGCATGAATACAAGTAATCAATAACTGAATGTAGATTTGCGAAATCTACATCATATATGGTCCATGCCATTTATGAACCCAATAGCCTTGTATCTTGTAATTCATACCTCTACTTGGCTAAGAAAATCATTGCCCCCAATGTAGGCAAGTAAGAAAGAGCAGCATCAAGGAGGAACATGAAGATGAGCAAGAGCACCTTGACAGAAGATAGTAGCAGTGACAGCATGAGCCTAATCAACAGATAGTGGTGTATGATAGAAAATATCATTGGATTTGTCGCCTATAGCAACTATGTTGTAACAAACTTATGAAATAACAGCAAGTAGAAAGGGAAACAACTATTAATCATCACAAAAAACAAAATCCCAAGGGGCATCATCCTCAATAGTAGCACATGCACGTAATAGACTAACATGAAAAATATCAAATGCGTGAGTGGCAGGAGAAAGCTCAACACAATTTGTCATAAGACTGAGGCACTCAATGATCTGAAAAGTCCCATAATAGCAAGGTGTGAGCTTCTCAGCAGAAGCATGACCTATAAAAAGTGATGACAAGCAGAATGGAATCTGAGATAAACATAGTCACCCTCAAAAAGCTCCACATGACGGTGATGATAATCAACTACAGACTTATACCTCTACTGTATCTATTATACATGCAATAATCTTGTGAGCACAAGAAAGATAAGAAGCAAGGATAACAGGTGCATCATCAAGTGGTTTACGAATACTTGGCAGGCAGGCGAATAGCCATGAGCACAAAATGGAGAAACACCCATGCTAGAACTGATAGAGCTATCATTATTTTACTTAGCAAGGCATAAATGTTGATCCCAATCATGACCAATAGGAGAAACATAATGGTGTAAATTATCTTCCAATATATGATCAATGACCTTAGAATGGCCATTAGCATATGAGTGGTAAGTAGATCCCATAAGTATCTTGACATCCAAGATACACCGGTTTAAAATCCAAAACTAAACTTGGTATCCCAATCAATAAGAATGGATCGCAAAAGACCATGTAGATAGAATATCTCTAAAAGAAAAATAAAGCCACACTACTCTGTTGAAATAGTACTTCTAATAAGATCGCAAAAGACCATGTAGATAAAATATCTTTGAAAGAAAAATAAGGCCACACTACTCTGTTGAAATAGTACTTCTAATAAGAATGAAATGAGCAAACTTAGAAAAACAATTGACCACCACCAGGCAGGAGTCATGACCACATTGTGTACGAGGCAAGCCAATGATAAAGTTCATGGAAATATCGGTCCACAATAGGAAAGGTATAGGCCAACTCTATAAAAGACGACCAGCTTTCTCGCGAGACACTTGTTGCAAGCACAAAAAGTACAATTGCAGATAAGAAGGATAAGCTCGGACTTCATAGATGGCCAATAAAAATTCTCCTTGAGATGGGCAAAGGACTTTTGAAACCCAAAATGGCCCCAATTGGAGAAAGATGAGCATTAGAAAAGAGCTAACGACTTACAACAAGGGGACTAAGAATACGAAGGGAACCATAATGAAATAGACGGTGGTTGACAACAAAGTATACTTGATGATGGCAAGAAGATAGGAGTGGAGTAGTAACATAAATGTCATGAAAAGCTGGACAAGTAGTATAGGTGAAGGGCAGGGCATCATACAATTGGTCATAACAAGGCTATACATAAGGACAAGGGAATTAGACAAAGAATCAGAAATAACATTGCTCTTCCTAGGTTTGTAATGATTATCAAAATTGAAAGAATGAAAAAACTTAAGCGAGAGATATTGGCGATCACTAACATCTTTTTGAGTGTAAAGGTAGCGTAAGGACTGGCAATCAGTAAAAATATCAAAAGGAACATGATAAAGATAACGACGCCATTTCTTAAATGCAAAAATAATGGCGAGAAGTTTCTTTTCATGTGTAGAATATCGTTGTTCATAGAAATGGAGATGACTCTACTCGTAGGCAATAACACAACATTGTTGGCATAGCATAGGCCCTTTACCAAATGGAGATTGCATAATCACCCATGCATCAGTCACAACAATACAACGTCGGTCAAAGTCAAGGAGGCATAGGACACAAATACAATGATAAGTAGAGTCTTGTCAAAAGCAAGCTAGAATTCAAGGCTCCATACAAAAGAGGCATCCTTCATCAAGAGAGCATGCAAAGGAAAAGACACTGTGGGAAATTGAGAACAAGTTTTTGGAGGTGAATGGCAAGACCAAGAAACATGCGAAACTCCTAGACATCAGTAGGAACAAGCCAAGCATGAATAACTCAAGTCTATTGAGATCACACACCATTAGAAATGAGGAAACCCAAAAGACTTGATTTCAACATTAGTAAAGACGCATTTAGAATGTTTGGCATATAGCTAATCTTCGGTCAGGAGGAGAAAGAAAGTTCGTAAGTGGGATACATGGTGTTATGTACTTATATTCCTGCCTTAGTGTGAACACGTCATACTTGTAAATTTGTAAATATTAATGGCTCACACCGGCCTGTGGTGTTTCATAAAAATGAAAATAGCAGGTTTCTGGTAACTTGTTGTCCTGCTTATATTTGGTATAGGGTACTGGGTCTTAATTTAGAGGCTGCTGGACTGACCTCCTAAAAAGTAGGAGAGTTGACCGGTCAACGGGACACATGTCATATGCTCATTGGGACACTTGGTCCAGTGCATGAGTGACACGGGTCGCGGACGGTCCTCCTACTCGCTTGCCAATGTGTCGGGGTACTGCCAAGTGGCAAGTGTCGATTGTGCGTGGGGTTCGCCATGTGTCGACGTTAGGAAAGGGTCAGGGTTAAGTGAGTGCTTGAGGATTGTGTATAAGTGAGCCCAGAGAGATAGGCAATCCTCATCATAATCTATGCAGCAAGTGGCTGGGAGGAGAGTTAGCAGCAGTGCTCTTATGTGGGATAGTTTGCCATGTACTTTGAAGAGAAATCAATAAAGTGGATATTTCGGAGCCTACTTTGGTGTGCTTTGAGTTGTATTCAAATAGCTTTGTAATACATGGGCTATCAAAGTAGTTCCTTTCCAGGATTGTGTGGGGATTGGCATCACTTTCGTTTGCAGTTAGGGTTTATTGGATGCTAGGTGGGTCAGTGCCCTCCTACATGAGATTTTCTGAGCATTTTGAGAGCCCTGAAGCTTATAGATTGCAGCCCTATGGTGGATTGCTGGTCCTTGGGCAGCCTTTGAGCATCTACTGTTGTTTAGCCTGCTTTTTCTCTATGCTTTTGTAAAAATCAGCCTTGCTTAGTTTTGTAAAAGTGTTTGTAACTTTTTCAATTCTCAGTATTTTTCGAATCTGACAGTTGCTATAGTCTTCTGGTGGTAGGTCGTTGGTGGGGTAGTGCCTATCAGATTCCTATTCTGTTATTTCCTCTTGTTTTCAAAGATTGTCAGTTTCAAACCCTTGTTTGCTGGTTTTTCAAGAAAAAGAGTTCGTGGGTTGCCAGATTTCGACTGTAAAGGATCTATTCTATCCAGTTCTTTTAGGAATTCAAGGTAGTCCCTCTGTGTAGCTTGTTTGTGCTTTGTTTCAAGTGCTTTAGTTGCTGGTTTTTTGCATAATTTCGCAAGTTGCTCTGTGTTTCCTGGCTAGTACTAGTGAGAGTAGCATCTGGCAGGTGCAAGACAATACTTCAGCTAACCTGGACCGTGAAATTAAGAGTGAGTTTGCAGATGTGTTTATTGATGATTTGCCATCTGCATTACCGCCTAATAGAAATGTTGAACATAAGTTTGAGCTTATTCCCGGATCCTGTCCTGTATATAGACCACCTTATAGAATGAGTTTGAGAGAGGAAGAGGAGGTTAGGAAGATGCTAGAGGACTATCTTGCACATGGGCAGATTAGGCCTAGCTTCTCACCTCTTGCCTCGCCGATCATTCTAGTAAAAAAGAAGGACGTATCTTGGCATATGTGTGTGAGGCCTTAATAAGATTACTATTACGCATCGATATCCTATGCCGCGTATTGATGATTTGCTTGATGCTCTTCATGGTGCCACTATATTTAGTAGGATAGACTTGAAGAGTGGGTATCATCAGGTTAGAGTTCGTGAAGAGGATGTTCAGTGTAATCGGGAGGCATGCAATACTAGAGTATGTACCATGCTTTCTAAAAGAGAGATAGATGTTCTATCAAACAACTTAACAAGCTTTGAGTTGATAAAAGAAGTACTGTTTAGCGAGCTAATACAATGAGATTAGAGAAATGGAGAATGTGTTCGCCGAGAAATTTAAAATTAGCGAGAGCAATCAACATATCTTGTTCCAAATCTTTCACCACTGATTCTTTGGACATGAAAATGCAAAAATAAGGATAGTTGATTTTGAGAAGAAGGAACTTTGATATAGCTAGAATCATGAAACAAAGCTCAAGTTAATATACAGGCTTGGCACTCACTTTACATGCCCAATATTTTCCAGTGCCTTAAGCTCAGATTCTCTTCAACCTGACAAAAAACTAACAGAATACACACTATAGCAGTTTCGGGCAAGCCAAGGAATAGCTCAAATAGGCCTTTGTTCTAACTTGATGCCCCTAAACCTTCCAGCCTGTGATTCCACTAATAACTTCATGCAAAAGAAGTTCTAAGAACATCAGCTTATTCTCTCCTACCAGAAGTAGTAAGGACTTGCTGGCTATTCTGATATACATGTGTCATGTATACCTATTCCCTTTCACATTCTCAAATTGCAGAAAAGGAGATCTGAAAACTTGCGGTATGAATCAGCATAAGAAAAGCATCAACTTACATCATCATTTTCCCAAACTCCAACTGCATCCCCCTCATCAACAATGTACTTCTGAAAAGTGATTTCTTCAGTGGGATCTCTCTTAGTAAGACCAGTAAGCATTAGGTTCACCATCGGAACAGCAGCTTTGAATTGTTGTTGAATTCCTCCCTAATAGCACACGCACCGATAGTATCACTTCCAATTCAGCACCCATCAGAAAATCTACCAAAAATCAACATGAATGTTTGCGTAGGTAGATGGTCACTCCTGTACAATCACACCAAAGTGATACAACACTTCCAAGAATGCAGTCAAACCGGCCAGTCATCAAGATCAGTCGCCCCAATCAATGGAAGAGGCAGCTCCAACTGCAAACGCCCTTTTCCATTTTTGATAGCTTGACGACAAGCAAAGCGGGCCTGAGATCATAGTAGAGGTAATATTAACACAGAGACCGAGGAAAAACAAGGACTGGAGCAGTTTTTTTTTTTAACTACAAAATAGAAACTGTAACTTGTTTGCCATCATCTACGAGAAAGGGAAAATACTTATGTCATGTGATTTATGGCTAGAACTGTTTGTTTGACATAAGATTTTAAAATTATGCTTTGTATATAATCATAGTTGCAGCAAATCGTGATTCACTGGGTTTCACGATTCGCGATTCGCTGCAGCGAATCGCCCAAAAAAAAAAATTCTTCACCCAAAAAATTTTGGGACCTGAAATGTACTGGCATTGAACCTATAATATACTGAAATTGAACCTGAAACTACAAGAAACACAACTTATAGGTCCAATTCAGTATATTATATAGTACACAGATGAACTGGAGAACTCTAAGCATTGGGTTGGATTTTCAAGTACTTCAAAGAGACAATGAAATACCAGCTTTTGTTTCAATACTTGAGGAGAGTCAAAACTGTATATCACTGTCCCAACATGTTGACTGCACAGAAGGTCAAAGTTTTTCAAAATTCACTGTTGTTTTACCAGAGAGACGGTAGAAGGTGGACATTGTCAAGAATTTGGGCCTCAGGGCCACGCACACATGTACCCACGCAAGCCGCGTACTGGTATCCCAACGCCAGTCGCCTAGCCACCCGCTATCCGTCTAACCCCCAAAAGTGCTGGTACCAGGGGATAGAGAATGACACCATAGAAATTCTGACCAAAGGACTGAGTGAATAAAAGTTTAAATAGGAGCTGCAACGTTTAAGGATGTTTCTTGAGTGGGAGCATTGGAGGTGACAATCAACATCCTTATAATGCCAAATATTTCCATAACGCGACTAGTTGTAGGAAGTGGGTAAATCACTTAATCAGTTAGACAGTAAACTAAGATGAATCTGTATTTGTTGGCAGCAAATAGCACCATAAGCATCTATATTCAGACCAAGCCCACATCAGTTAGACAGCAATTTTTGTCACATTGTGACATGTGTTGCTCTGATATCAGTCCACCGTTATATATAGCCTTCCAATCGCTACTATTGTCATTTTTCTCTTCTCTGATTCTTCTTCTTGATTTAGGCACTTCTAAGCCTGCTAATTTCAGCTCGTATTGTATACAGTTTACAGCCTACCTCTGATTGTCCATCACCTTCAATATGATTTTGTCACCTAGTTAATAACATTACGTGAAAGATTCTGTTCACCGATTTCCTTAGGGAAGAATATGTCAAAATAAAATCAGAAAGCCATACTAAGCAGCTTGGCTTTTCCAACGATAATAGCAAAAGAAACCCAACATAAAATGAGGAGATGAAGAAGAATCATACAGCGGCATCATCATCATAATCATCATCAAAAGTTTGTTGCTTGACAGGCAGCACTGATGAGCATTTGAAGGAAGAATTTCCTCGAAGTCTATATGCAGAGGAAGAATTGCAGGAGAGAGATAGTGGTGGCGGTGGTGTTGAGAGTGTAGGAAGAGTGATGGCGATGGTTGACTTGCTTGCTGTTGCAGCACCAAGCTCTCTAAGCAACCCATCATCCTCTCTCTCCCATCTTCTTGTAATTGCCACACTTGGCGCATATAATTGGCTCATTGCGCATAATTGGTGTAGGATAAGACTTCCTTTGCTTTAGGTATGAGTTCCAATGAATCACTTATTTGCATTGCACAAATGAATCACTTATTTGCACAAATAAGAGCATATGAGTATATATGGATCACTTATTTGCACAAATAATAGCATTCATTAGGACCGGAAAAATGCATTATGGACTAGATAATGGATGTTTGGCAGTCCATGATAATTGATATAATGGCTTGTACTCTCATCTCAAGTTCAATATGAACAAGGTAGTTGTTGCTTGGAGGCCCATGGTAAGGATATAATGGCTCGTCCTCTCATCTTGTCGAGAGAGGAGAGGGCGAGCCATTATATCCTTACCATGGACCCACAAGCACCCATTATTGCATATAGTGTGTGTCACAAAATTTTGAAAAGAAATAGAAGAAGATCAATTTCAAGATTTTGATAATGATTCCATCCACGAGGGCTGTTCAAAATTACATCCATGAGGCCTATTTATGTAGTAGCTTCTCAATCCATCTAACAACAACATTGGTTTATTACAAAATCCTAGTCATATTTTTGGCTTTTTGAGAATGATTGGAAGGTTTGTGTCGAAGCATCAAGGTATTCAAAGAGGACAATATTAAAATATGTTAAATTATCTGATGAATGTGATCAATAACCTTTATTTAATGTCGATATTAGTGTTAATAATCAGAAACGCAACATCAAGAATTCACCATAAGCAATCACCAAGTAGGGAGACGGAAGAAGAACACGCAATATCACTCTATCACACTAACACATACTGAATGTAAAATGTACATATAAACCCTGAACCCTGATAGAGAGGGAGAACCTAGGAGTAGACTACTAGACTAGCCTATGGCTAGTTACATCTAGTAATAAAGTACATCGTAAACAGTAACTAGGAAGTGTAACAATGAAGTTTATCATTGATTTCTAACACTCTCCCTCAATGATAAAATTACATTCTTCTATTCCTAGTAGAGTACGAAACTTTTCAAATTTACATCTACCTAATGACTTAGTAAAAATATCTACCAATTGATCTTCAGATTTACAGAAGACAAGATCAATGGCTCTATCAAGAATTTTCTCTCGAACAAAATGATAATGTATTTCGATGTGCTTGGTTCGATCGAGCATGTAAAACTAGATTTTTGGCAAGGTGAATGCGGCTCTGATTGTCGCAAGATATAGTAGTCGCATCCACCTGTGGTTGACCTAAATCCACAAGCAATCTTCGTAACCATACCGCTTCTTGTGTAGCATTGTTGAGTGCTCGATATTCAGCTTCCGTCGAGGATAAGACTACTGTAGGTTACTTTTTGCTGCTCCATGAAACTGCAGTTGTACCATAACTGAATGTATGACCACTGGTAGACCTTCTGTCATCAATATTACCTGCCCAATCAGCATCTGTATATCCTATCAATATTGGTGCTTCAGGTTGATCATACTTCAAACCAAAATTCAATGTCCCTCGAATGTATCTGAGAATACGTTTAGCACCGTTGTCGGAGAGCTATGCCAATTTTTCAGTTTGCAGCATGTTTGGTTATCTTGCATTAGGCATCTTGTCGTGGCATGAATAGTGTTAGATCTGCATTTTAGGGCTAGTTTGGGATTGATTTTGCTTGATTTGAGTAGATTTGCTTGTTTGAAATCTAATCTGATTATTAAATAGGAAAAGATATTCAGATCACCAATCTTAAGATCCATTTGGATTTGAGATATCAGAGAAAATAACAAATACCGGTCAAATTTGACAGATTTGGTCAAAAAAAGACAAAAAGCATTATCAGAGCTCAAAAAATTTTATCCTCTTTTAGGAAACCTTCGTCGAGTTGCAGACACCTTAGGTTTTGTTTACAGAACTTTCAGTTTGAAGGGCGAAGATTAATTCCTAGCAGATTTCCAAAAACATTAGAAAAACCGCCAAAAAACACTAAAAATTATCAAAACCCTAAAAATACAGACAAAGAACCTTCGCCCGATTTATTGTGCTAAGATGTGATTTAGATCTATCTATTGCCAGGTCGGCGAAGAATAATACCAAAAACAAAAAGAGTTTCAGAGGATCAGTTGTCATATTGTCATATTTTTGCCAAAAAAGTCACTTTTTTGCAAAATTACCAGTATTACTCTTGATCCTTCGCCTGAACCTTCGCCGAGTTGCCTAAAATATTTTATTTATAGAAAAATACTATTTTTGAGTTCGGCGAAGATTCATCTTGATCAGATCACAAAAAAAACTTAATTTTTACCCTCGCCAGATTACAGAAACTGTATTTCCTTGTGTTAGAAAGCTTTGTCTGGTTTTTCATAGTTTTATTTGTGTCAGATCTTCCATCTGAGAAGTCGACAAAGGTTATTTTTCAAGAAATTGCCAAAAAAGTTGTTCAGAGAGTTTTTTCCCAACATAGCACTGTTTAAACTTCACCGAACCAACGTTCGCCTAGCAAACCTTCGCCAGTCCTATTTTTAGTTTTTGATTTTCCAGATCAAGTCTCTGTCAAAATTTGGATCAAATCTGATATATTCTGAATTGGATTCTAAGAGATTTATCATTCTTGAGAAGTATGGATTGATCGAATTTCGGAAAGTTTTTCATCATATAGAATCAGATTCTTGAAAAGTGGAATAGATCTAGCAAATCTAATCTAAGATAGTTTTTTATTGAAAAAATCTAGATCCAATGTATTGGTCCACACAGATCACTATGAACAAGATCAAGAATGCCATTGGCTCTTCTTGCTCCATCTTTGGGAAATCTCTCTCTATGTTGTTTTCCCAAAATGCAACCCTCACAAATTTTTCCTTCAAAAGAGATATCAGGCAATCCAACAACTAGATTACCTCTTTTAAGAATTTGCAAGCTTTGAGCACTGATATGACCAAACCTTTGATGCCAAAGATCATTTTGACTATCAACAGTGCTTACCATAGCTTGAGTAAAATATCGCGCACTCAATTTGTAGAGTCAATTCCTGTTGACTCTAGCTCCTGTAGCAGTTAGTTTGTAGTGATTCTTGATGTCTTTGACAAGACATTTGTCACTGTCAAACTCAACCTTGAGTTGTTGATCAGCCATCGTCCCAACAAATAGTAGATTGTTCGCTAAGCCAGGTACATATTGCACATTGCTTATCTGCTTTATCTTCCCGCTGGCTAACTTCACTGGTACCACTCCAACTCCTTTAACATATAGCAATTTGTCATCAGCTTGTCCAACTTCATCACCATTTTCAGTTTCCTTGAGTTCTGAAAACCACTCTTTCCTTGAAGTCATGTGCTTGGATGCACCATAATCAATGTACCATGTATCCTTGGCTTCACCACTTGTCATTAATGCTGTAATGAACATTTTTGAACTCTCACCAGTATCATCTTCATATTAATCATCATCGTATTGATGTTGATCAGTATAATTGTCTTCATAATAATAGTCATCAAATTGATGTTGATCAGCATAATTTCTCGCTTGCCATTTGTCTTTCCTTTGTTCCATCTCCTTCTGTTTCTTGAAGCATTCATGCTCCCAGTGGCCAGGTTTGTTGCAGTACCTACAATTTACAGGTTTATTTTGTCTTGAATAGCCGCATCCTTGACCTCGGCCTTGATTCCAATTGCCTCGATTTGGACTATCATTGACTTGCTCATAAAATTGTTGAAATGATCCCCGGCTTGAGTTTTCTCCTCTCGATTGATACTTTCCATGGCAAAATCTTCCACCTCGTCCTCTAACTGCAAGAGCTTGATCATAGCTCCTGTTACGATGATTCAAGTTCTCTTGACGTTGCTCTTCTTGCAAAAGCAATCCACCTAGTTCTTCATACGTTGGAAGATTTTCTCTTGTGGCTATACTCGTCACAAACATCTGATGTGACTCACTCAGACTATTCAATGTCAATTGCATGATCTCACGATCTTGTTCTCGCTCTCCAACTGCTGCTAATTGGTCACGAATCTCTTTGATCTTCAGTATGTGATCGGCAATAGTTGCACCATCAGCCATCCGCAATGTATGCAACTTCGTCTTCAGAAACAGTATTCGAGATGTATTTGTCGTTCACAATGCCTTCAATGTATCCCACGCTTCTTTTGGTCCTTCTGAATCTGAAATATAGGGAATAATTGCATCTCTAACTAATAAGTTGATGACATTCTGGGCTTTCCGTTTTCTCCTATCAAATGTCCGCTGATCTTCTTCAATCACTGACCTTGTCTCTTCACCTGTCACGATCTCCCACAACTCTTTTTCCATCAAAATATTCTTCAGTTTGAATTTCCAAACTGCATAGTGGCCGACACCTTCCAATTTGCTTGACTCATTAAGGACACTCTCGCTTAGAGTTTCCATTACTGGATAGATGAGTCTGGCTCACAAAATTTATCACACCACAGAACTGTAAATTTTTGGTTGGACACTTGATATCGGTACGACGCATGGGTGCATGACTACTCGAGATTCTCTTTAGCTCGCACGCGTGGATCCGATATTGGTACAAATATGCGATATCGATATGATGCACGGATGGACAACTACTCTGGATTTTATTTACCTCTGGCGTGTCGCTCCAATATTGGTACTGATATGTGATATCGGTATGACGCGCAGATGTACGATTGCTCTTGGTTTTCTTTACCTCTGGCACGTCGATCCGATATTGCTACGGACAAGATGAAAAGTAGAGAGAATATAAGAACTTTCAAAGAGAATATTTCAAAATGTGTGATCGTTCAAAAGACAGAGATTAGTAATGTGAAAAGTATGAAGCTTTCTAACTCTGAATGACAGTACTAGACACTATCTAGTGTGATTTGTGGTACTCCAAATAGACAAATGAGAGATTTCTTTGCAAACCTCTCACACAAATAGCACTTTCCACAAAACTAGGAGGTATTGTAAGAATCTCCCCCACTCAACAGATTTTCAATCTGTCTGATGCTGTCCTGGCCTTTTGGATGCCTCTGGGACTGTGCTTTTCACAACAACTAGGAAGTATTGTAAAAAGCTTCCCACTCAACAGATTTTCAAATTGTTAGATGTTGCCATGGCCTTTCTGATGCCTCTGGGATTGTGTCTTCGTTCCCCACTGATGATTTTGAGCTCAAAACCTGCAAAATACACCAAAGAAAGATTTCATCCAGCCGTTTTGATCTCTCCAAGCTTTCACCTCCCGTGAAGGACTTTCTCACTTCGTTGCGGAGCCTGTGACAAGCTGTATCCATTGATCAGGCACGCATGACTATTGCTGTTCTGATACCATGTCAAGAATTAGACATGCAACATCAAGCATTCACTATAAGCAATCACCACAAGAAGGCGGAAGAAGAACACGCATTGTCACTCTATCACACTAACTCATACAAAATGTAAAATGTACAAATAAACCCTGAACCCCTGATAGAGAGAGAAAACCTATGAGTAGACTAATAGACTAGCCTACGGCTAATGACAGCTGGTCACAGTTGTCAACATTAATGTACCTCGTAAACAGTAACAATGAAGTTTATCATTGATTTCTAACATATAGAATATCTGACGAATCATCATGGGTATGATGTACTTGATCTACAGGTAGGTGTACCTTCAAGTGATACATGTTGTCTTTTCTTCTATCTTGTGTAATCAGTGTATTGGTGCTTGCATCAACAACATTGCATGCTTCGTTTGAGAACATTACACGCATCCTTGCATCAGCTATTCTTGCCACTAATAGCCAGTCCTGCTGCAGTGTAGGCATGAACAGAACATCTTCGAGTCGTTTGTCTTTGCCGTTTGTGTTGAGCCATAGTGAGCCAATACCATTCACTTGATGCTTTGATCTGTCTCCAAGAATGATAAATCTTGATGGATTTGCACTTCAAAAATCAGACATTATCCGTCTTGATGTAACGAAGTGCGAGGTAGCTCCTGAATCAAGGATTATCTCCTGTGTGTCAGGTGTTGATACTGCACACGTGTCTGCACATATGTAGGCGAACCTTGAGCTTGTTTGTTTCTTGGGTTCTGGTCCATGGCTGCATGACCCTTCTTATGACAATGGATACACTCAATTTTTGGATTTAGCCAACATGAATCAATAGTATGTCCTTTGCGTTTGCATCTCACGCATATCTTCTTGTCTCCATTCTACTGTTTCGGCTTTCTTTTGTTCTTCCATTTGCCTTTGCTGGCTTCTTCTGCTTGCTGGTCTTGATCCTGCTTTCGGTCTAACTCCCTCTTAGTCTTGAATTGCTTAGTCTTCTCCTTGTTGTTGTAGAGAGCTTGGTCAGAAGCATCCTTGTGATCAAGGTTCTCTCGAGGTTCGACTTCTTCTCGAATCTCGACAACTGCCTTTTTGAGTGTCATGGATGGATCCTTTACTAGCAGCGTTCTTGTAGTCTGAAAGGATCATGGTAAAGCTCTTAACAGATAGGTAAGTTGCTTCTCTGCTGATACTGCATTTTTTGCTTCGGAATTGTGTAATGAAAGGAACAGATTTTTCATCTTTCTGATAAAGGAGGTGAGGTCTTTGCCATCCCATTGCAGATTTGTCAGCTAATTCTCAAGTAGCATGATCTGACTACGTGATTTCGTCTGAAATCAAAGTATCCCACATCTCTTTTGCCTTAGAGAGTGTACCAGGTCAAGAGTTAGGCTATCCTCGATGGATGATGATAACATGGCTACTGCCTTGTCATTCTTCTCTCTCCATTCACGTAGCTCCTTGCCTGTAGTTGTAGGCATCTCCTCGGTGCCATCTACCCAAGGAAATAATCCTTCTCGCTTTAGTATAAGAGAGGTCTTAATCTTCTATGCTAGGAAGTTAGATCCTGATGAGTCTTTGGAGAGTGAAGGGTTTTGTGTTGTGAAGATTTTTGTGTCGCAAAGTTTGACCTTCTCCTTTTTCGTGTCGTTTGACCTTCTTCTGTTGTGTCGCAAACATTTTTGTTTCGTGAACATTTTTGTTTCGTGTCTTTTCGTCAGATTGGGAGTTGAGAGCTAGCAGAGCTTTGGTAATAGAAACATTTTGTTTCTTTAGAGAGCATTATTCCTCTTGTAGTTTGTGTAATGTGGAAATGCCACTAGGATGCCACCTAAGGAGCTCTCTTGCTTATTTAAGAGACTCCCTCTTTGAGAAGAGGAGCTTTTTATGCATTGTGTCTACTCCATGTCCAAATGAGAAGAGCCTCCACGAGTTTGATACAACACTAAGCTCCTTAATCATGGCAGTTTTCTTGAGTGATGCTCCTATGATCATGCCCTTCCATCCTTTGTGTGTGGTTATGGATAATAGAGTGGATTAGTTATCCTGCTTTCCTAGAGTGGATTAGATTTCATTTCTTGTTTGTGGATTAATGTAGAAATCAACATTTAGGTAAACTAAATAGACTGGGTTTGTGATGTAATTCTTGCATATCCCCTTACAACCTTGTCTTGATGTTCTTGGGATGTCCAATAATCAAAAGACTGGTTGGTTTCTTGATTCTTGGACTTCTAAAATGTTGTCTACTTTAGTTCATTTCTTGTTCTTGTTTTGTAGAATGTATGTGTATATTAGTTCTAGTTGTAAGAATATGATTGTAACTCGTTTTTGCAGCAAGGTAGTCGTAGAAACATGATTTGTTCACCTGGACTGTATGCTGATATGTAGGTTGAGCAGTTTGATTACATGTTTGGTTGTAAATGCATGTGATACAGTTCAAGAGTGACCTTCCTTGGTGTCCTCTGACAAGTAGGACAATACTAAAATGTTCATCAGTCCATTCTGCCTGGTTTTGGGCAATGTAATAACAAGAAAACATCCAGAAAATTCCCAGGAAGCCTGATAACAAGCAGAACCAACCTTGAAACTGTTTTGGAACAAGAAGAAAGAAACCAAACAAGAAAGAAAAGAAGCCAACAGATTCTAAAGTAGAGAATCTATCAATAATCCACATCAAGGACTATTCCCCCCCTTAATATCGATCCATGAATACCTTGATCTTCAAACTTAGCGATGCACAGAATTTGTTATGTGCATCTATGCTCATCACCTTAATAAATACATTTACAGTCATGTATTGTATTTGACAATACTCTAAGCTTACCTCCTTGTTGAGAATCTTGCTCCTGACATAATGATATTTTACAGATTCTTTCTGGTCTCCTTCAGGATCTAGTCATAAGCAATTGATTCGAACACTATGAGATTCTTTAATGATGGTTTGGAACTTGTCCAGACTTCATAAGATATTTTTATTGAGAAACCTTTAGTTGAGCATTTATTCTGAATATAAGTTGTAGTGGACACAACTTTAGCCCAAAAATACTTAGGAGTGATGCGTGAACAAGCATACACTTAGACAATTCGCGGATTCTTTTTTCTCAACGATTCCATTGGACTGAGGTGAATAAGGAGTGATAAAATTTTGCTCAATGCCTTTGTTAAGACAATACTCTTGAATTTGATCAAGATGTATTCTCCATCATTGTCAATCCTTAGTGTTTTAATTCTTTTACTAGTTTCATTTTTAAAGAGGTTAAAATGCCTCTGATTTATGCTTTATAAAATAAGTGATGTTCTTCTTGAAAATTCATGAATAAATATAATAAAATATCTTGCACGTACCAACAATGCATTGGGCCACATATATCTAATGAACAATATCTAATATGTCTTTTGCTACATGTGGATGACTCTGAAATAATCCTAGCCTTCTTTCCGATAAATCAACTTCAAGTAGACTAGTAGACTAATTTTCTTATCTGGATAATTGAGATTAAGAACTAAAGATTGTCAAAACATGTTTGAAATTAATGCATGATTTAAAGTTGCCAAAGTAATCCTTTTATTGACAAGATCAGTGACCCACAAAGATTCCAAGCAAAATAAACCTGGAAATTGTAGGTATTGCAACAAACCTGACCATTGGGAGCGTGAATGCTTCAAGAAACAAAAGGAGATAGAACAAAGGAAAGGCAAATGGCAAGCGGGCAATTATGCTGATCAACATCAATTTGATGATGATTATTATAAAGAAAATTATGCTGATCAACATCAATACAATGATGATCAATATGAAGATGATACAGGTAAGAGTTCAAACTTGTTCACTATAGCATTAATGACAAGTGATGAAGCCAAGGATACCTGGTACATTGATAGTGGTGCGTCCAAGCACATGACTTCAAGGAAAGAGTGGTTTTCAGAACTCAAGGAAACTCACAATGGTGATGAAGTTGGACAAGCCGATGACAAATTGCTATATGTTAAAGGAGTTGGAGTGGTACCAGTGAAGTTAGCCAGTGGGAAGCTAAAGCGGATAAGCAATGTGCAATATGTACCTGGCTTAGCTAACAATCTACTATTTGTTGGGACGATGGCTGATCAACAGCTCAAGGTTGAGTTTGACAACGACAAATGTCTTGTCAAAGACATCAAGAATCACTACAAAGTGATTGCGATAGGAGCTAGAGTCAACAGAAATCGACTCTACAAATTGAATGCGAGATCTTTTGCTCAAGCTATGGTAAGCACAATTGATTCTTTGGCATCAAAGGTTCGGTCATATTGGTGCTCAAAGTTTACAGATTCTCAAAAGAGGTAATCTAGTTATAGGATTGCCTGATATTTCTTTTGAAGGAAAAATTTGTGAAGGTTGCATTTTGGGAAAACAAGTTTCTTTCCTTGCCTAACCTGAATCCAAGATCTAGCCAATCTAGCATCAAAGAGACGGAGTTAGTTGTCACGCATAGGTTCGTTTCCATGAGAGCGATAGTATAGTTCAGATTTCAACATGAATGGAGGATCTAACACTAACATCCATTAACACTAAGCATTAACACTACATCCATTAACCCTACTTCCATTAATCCTAAATCCACAACAATGATAGAAACTTACTCTTCTCTCTCTCCCTTTCTCTCTCACAAAAAGCGTAAGAAATAGCAATCCCAATAATGATCAAATCCAACAATTAGCAAATACAAAGGAAGCATGAGAAATGGAGGAAAAGAGAGGAAGAGCAAGGACATTCATCAATCCATTTCTAAAGAGAACCAATTTGCTTTATTGAAATGAGAAAATGAACATCAGAAACAACTCGAGTTGGTCTCTTTTTATAGTAGAGAGGAGGACCCTGGCCTCTGAATACTATTGGTCTAGTCTTGCCTCTCTTTTTATTCAAATTTAAAAATGTGTGGGAACCATCGAAATTGGAGGGAAACCCAAATTTATTCACTAACTTGACATTTAGGCCCTGCGACATTAAAAGTTCCGCAAAAAGGCCTGAAGTCCTTTATTAACTTTTAACTAATCAATCAAATAATATTTGGACAAATTCTATTGAGGTGATTGCCTTGACAATGTTGGCATACTAGCGGTGGGAGCATTTCTGTATTACGCCTTTGTCCAATCATATTACGTTGTCACTTGAGAAAATTCACATCCAAAGCTAGGGTAGATATGTTCTCATTCATCATGTCCATGTACCCTTTCAACATGGCTTTTACATTGTCTATCCCTGAGCTAGATCCAGTGCTCTCATATCCTCTCTCCACATGTACATTTCTAGCGGTTGTTGCTTGGATTTGCATTCCCTCTGAGTTTCTTGGTTGGTTTCTAGAAGGATTATTTCTACTTTGACCTGGTTGGTATGGTTCTATAGTCTGTATTGGCACATAGGTGTTGTAAGAGTTTCTTTTTGGAACTGGGTTTGCTTCCCACATATCACTCTTAAGGTTTAAACTATTTATGACCTATGATATTTTAGATGCTTGGGCAATAGCTATCTGTGCATTTTTTGCTACTATCACTTTTGCTACTGCTTCATCTATCAACTGGGGATTGCTATGCCCTACTATCAACTGTAGGTCATTCTTCAATCCTCGCAGGAAGAAAGTCAGTAGTAATTGTGGCGGTAGTGCTACAGTAGCTCTTATTTGCCTCGAAAGTTCAGTCAGTCTTCTCAAATATTGTCTAACTCCTTCTCCTTCTCCTTGTTGAAGGGATGTCAAAGTGAACAACAAACCATCAATAATTCTATGTGGGCAAATCCAGTCAGAATAATCTATGAAAGGTCTCTATATCTTCGATGGATTCGTCAGGTAGACTATAGTATCATTTCCTCGCAGTTACCGTCAAGGTAATGGTAAAGTACATCATAATATGGTGTGGATTTGTTATGCAGTTTATCATACAAGCGGTCCAAAATGCATTGATGTGGTCTTCAGCACTCTCATAAGGAGCTCCATGAAACTCAGGGGTTGTGCTTCTCAACTTTGGTAGGGGTTCTATATCAGCAGGAATTACTATAGGCTCAGTAACTTGAGCAGCCATTATTTCCGGTTGTGAATACTCGGGGGTTTGAAATAGGATATCAGGTATTTGAAATATGTCCCTTTCTGGAATGATCTCACGGTACTCAAGTTGTTCCTTTGGACTAGGCGGTGTTTTAGTTTCTGATGGACTTTCACCGCTAGTACTCTTTTGGGATCGAGGCAATGTCTTAGATATGCTTTTGGTAGTGATCGAGGTTCTACTTCCGAGAAAATATTTTGGTGGGAGTGTCACCTTCTCAATTCGTCATCGCAATGGAGGACCTATGTTGGTGGTTCTGGAAAAGTCCGATGATCATTTATCATGAAGGGTTCTATTCAAACCATACAATACTAGAACCTCATGGATAATGAGCATTTCGCACACTGTAAATAGTCACAAGGGTCGACTACAATTGAAGTATGAGTAGTCAAGTTCAGGTAATAAAGACATACTTATCTTGAGTTCAGATCAGAAGGTTGCATCCAACAAAGTTTCACGTCAGGTTCACCAATGTTAGGGATTTTTCCGATAGGGGATTGGTCCCGCCAGAAAGCCCCAACAAATAAAAGGGCCCACACTGCCCTTACGCTAGTGACTAGGTTCTATTATCGCTTCCAACCCTGGGAGTTGTCTTAATCACCCCGTACTCCCCAATCAATGAGAGTTTTCCAGGCTCTCAGAAGTATGATTGCAAGGAGATCGACTATTGAGTCCTCAAAGTTCTTCTCAATGTGGTAGAGTGAGAGAATGACTTCTCGTCATTCTATGAGGTCAGTAGAATATAAAACCGTCTTTGGAACCAAGTACTAACTGAACCTTAGATATGGTAAGTAATGGTCCAGAAGAGTAGTAAAATAGTTACATGTCTTGTTCGTTCATAGTCGAGGATAGGTAAAATAAAGGGTTCACGAGATCCAAGGATCTCCCCTAGATGTTCAGCACCAAAGATTGACACAATACATTGAATGTAAGTAATTTTTTGCCCAATAAGTATTGTAATACTCAAGTACGGTGATTGTGCATAGGGAATATTTTGACCAAGTGGTATATCTGGTCTAAAAATCTCATAGATAATCTCCTTTTTGAATAAGGGTCTCGTTCATCACACACAATATTTCTGCTTTGGTTTGTGTTATAATATCTATTGCTTCCCTTTTATTGCATGTTATGTTCATCGAATGTCATTTACTCAAAAGATATTATGGCAAGCTTAATCTTGAGTAAAATGTTTTTTCCATTTCCAGCAAATTTTCACACTTTAGAATTCGTTTCATCATAATAGGTGAATGATTGTCAACAAGTATGCAATAAAAGGTTTTCGAGACATTTTTTATTATTTCATACATTTACAATGTGTACAATGTCTAAGATCATTTGGGAGTCTATGTATAGGATGAAATCAATCACTTCCCTTGTATTTTCCAACAAGGGTGTGATTGAATAAGAAAAACTCAAAAACAAAAAGGGCAAGATGCTACTTGTATATTCCGACAAGTATCATTGAGTCCACCTATGTGAAAAATATATGGGGTTAGTTCTAGGGTATAGGGAATATTCCAACCTGCATAGTCATTTAGATGACCTTCTCTCTATATTCCAAGAGAGTTGGCTTATACAGCGTTAACTAAATCATATTTACAACGACAAAGCTCTAGACATAACCGACAATAATTATCATTTGTACAACAACAATATATATCAAAATATACATTGCAATACTCAGGATTGATTTAGATTTTTCTAGATTGACTTGAAACTGAAAGTTTGTATAGCTAACACATTTTTTTCTTTTCATTCTCTTCTGTTTTTTCTCTCTTTTTCTCTCTAATTTTAGCCCACTCAACTCATGCTAATAAATACAGAAATGATAATTAAACAAGAGCTAGAATCCACAAATAAGCATAGATACAAATGATCGTTAGAAATTTATAAACCAGAAACTAAAGACACTATACACATTGAGAAAATTTAATTGTATGTGCATCAACTCATATAGTGCTGGAAGAGGTAGAAACGAAATACGTACCATCAAAGTGTAGAGTCATCGACTGCTTACTAATGAAATCTTAGTCACGGGAGGTATAAGTCTCGAACTAGTCTCCATGGAACGAACACGTGGGCATGAGCTCTAAAATATCAATGCTCAGAGATGTATAGGACTTTGTTGAATATCAGTTCACGGACGGATGAAAAACCATTAAGAGCAGGCGCTCAGATCTGAGCTTCAATGTTCGAGAGCTTCTTCTTGAAACCAGTATGGCAATAGGTGTAAGCCAATCTTCCAAAACATTTATAAAGCAGCACGTAGAAGAACCTGATGGTGATAGTGAGTCGACTGAGATTGTAGGTAGGCCAGCATCACAAAGCATGCATGCAAAAGATGGCACTCAGAATACAATCGTGAATGTATGAGGATTCAACTCCCAGAGACCGGAACATTATGAATACATGAAGCGTTACTCTAATCTCGTGGAAGTCATCTTTGTCCTAGCCATTAAGGTGAGTTTCAACTACACCGACGGTCTGACAGCAGAAAGATCAGTGATGGTAGTATGTTAATGGCTGACCACTCTCCAAATTCATGATACAGATGTTGAGACTACATCGCTTACCACCTACTTTATGCTTAGAGCCAAGAAACGATGCCATGAGTCACCAACCAGACTTCTGATTGAGGCGCATACTGAACTTCAGAAGACCCAGCGTTTCGTATAGTAATAATTTCTCATAAATTCATATATAGCATAGTTATTGGCCTATAGACATTTCTCGGATATCTGGATTTGGCAGACTTGAGTTCTGCAATTGACAACTGAGAGAGCGTGATCTTGAGAAAGAAGTATTCTCTCCACGTAGATAGATTCAACTAACAGATAAAGAGATATGACTGGTTTCCAAGTTCTGCTTCCTTTGAACTTCATACGTAGGGAACAATAAACTCATGTGAGTTTATTGTATTTACTTCATGATTGTCTGTGGAATTGCCACGGAGAGATTGTAAAGCGTGAAGACAAGATTCCTTCCATCAGTGGTTCTCAGACAATAGTAGCTCAGTCAACAGTGAAACTCATTTGCAATAAGTGAACTAAGGTTGCGATGATCTCTTTGGCACCAAGGATGATTTGAGAGTCAACTAGTGACAGCGACGTTAGAAGGCAATCCTTTATGATGCGTTCAACTGCTCTGAAAAGCTCAAAGCTCGGCTCTCATGTGAGGTTAGGAGTTAAACAACCGGAATGTATGAGAATTTTTCCTCCAAATTAACATATGATGGTTATGATCCAAAGCCCAACCATAAGAGAATCAGTGAAGTAGTTTGAACAGTGATGATGGGCCTGCTAAGATCAATGATAGCAGGGGCGGCTTTGCATTCTTCTTAAAACTCCACGCCTTCATGATATCTTGGCTCTTATTTCTTTGCTCTCAGCAAGAGGTTCAACCGCACGTTTAGATCAGTAGCTTTCTTTTCTTCATAGTTAATACTGGTAGCAGTGAGAACTTCCATCCTAGTAGCGATGGTGGTAATTAATCGTTCTTGATCCCTCTAATTCTTAACCATGCTCAATAAGATAGTTTGCATTCTCAATCAAGTACAAAATGGTCTAGTCAGATGGATGTTTAGTATGCATGGAGAGGTGCTCTGAGTGCAGATGATAGTTAAACGGCAATGATCATTTATACATCTGAGATAGTTGCGCCCAACAGCTACGATGGAACTCATCATGGATATGTATTTGGGTAAGAGCAGTATGTACTCATTAGTTTGATCTGCTTCTCAGACTAGTCTTCATATTAGCGAGTTGAGAGCCCCTCATCAGTCGCTCAAAACCTTCTTCACCCTTTTCGAAGTAGCATTCCAAAAATTTTCGTGTGTATCTAATGCTTTCCTATGTGGTTTGCTCCTCTACAACGATGGCTTTTCCTCCATTATTTTCCTCTTTGACGATTAGCATTTGTTTCTTTTCGGAAACTGAGGCGTCGGTGGCAGTCTCCATTACCCTCTCTCTGACTCGCTTAGATAGTAATGCCCATCTCTCATGATTCTTAGCTGCGCTCAAGAGCATATGTTACATTTTGGTGCACTTCATAAATCAGAGATATCCTTTGGAAAAAGGCTACTCTCCTCTTATACTCTTTTCTATGTGAATGACCTATTACCTTCTCTTCAAAACCTCCCTTCAAAGTGTTATTTGGCCTTCCCTCTGAAGTTGTGTGTTTCCCGAATAATCTCGGTCTTTACATTTCATTTCCAAAGTTGCCCGATATGACTTTGCGGAACGAGTTTCGGGTATCCAAAAATAAATAAAGGTGATTTTGGCATTTGCCGACAGTTTCTATCATGAAAACTTCATACAGCTTTCCAAGTAGCACTCTGATACTCAAACTGAAAAATTGCATTGAAGTTTTCTTTGTTGAACTTCATCTGCAAAATCTTATGTGAATTTTGGTCCAACTTTCCTCTTGAAGTTTTCAGTAGCTCCTATTCTTCAAGTTTATTTTTAAGACTTGAACCATTATCTATTTGAAGTCAATTCCTTCTCTTTGAAAGTGAAGTGCTAACCTTTTTCTTCATTTGTCAGGAACCTTTCCCCACATATGTCCGAAGTTTAATAGGAGCAATTTATTGTCAGAATATTTGTCACCGTTTTTTACACGTGGAGTATCCAAAAGAGAATAAGGGCACTTTTGACCTAGGAATCTGTCTTCATGGAAGTCCTTTAGGAGTATCTTTTCCAACAACGTCTATCTTATGATCCCTAGTGCTTAATGACGTTCTCATCTTTCTGTCGGTTTTATTTTCATGGGTCTTGTTCTTATCCTCTCTGTGGAATATGTGTGACGTCATCATGATCCCTCTGAAGTTCCCTGTGTCTTTTCATTTTCAACACACTTCACAGGCTTGTGAAGGGTGGTAGCCATTTTTGATACACCTAGTAACTCCTCAACATTTTCATAGATCTATTACATAGACCGGTTCCTCTTCAAATAAGACCTTTTCTTCGATAATTATCGAGCATATTTTTTAACCCAATAAAACACCGTATTTTTCACTTTGAGAACGGGGTTTTTTACTTGACATCTAGATAGAACCTTGAAACCCAATGTTATTGATGGAGATGAAAATTTTGACGGCCACTATCCAAATTTCCTATGTGCGTACTGTGTCGGTGACCAATTTTAGTAGAAAATAACCTGCCTGAAACATCTTGTTGATGGTTTTACTCAATTGTTAGTCTTATTCCCATTTCCGATGTATTTGAACTGTTCGATAGTGGTGCTGTTGTTGATGCTATGCTCCGTGACTGAGATTTTCCTAGTCGGTAGGTGGGATCAAAACACAATGTGGTCTTTATTAACTGAATGTCATAAGTACATTGAAAGCGTTGTTTACATGCCTCTAAATTACTGGAAAAAATATTTACATAAATTTAAAAATTCTACTTTGGCCATTATTGGGCAGGCCAGATGCCCCAATGGTAATTACAGTTATGCAATAATCTACAATAATCAGCCATAGTAGCCCGATTTTATCATGAAAATTTTAAAAATTGTCATAATTCAAGTCTGATTTTTTATGATAAAAAACCGGCTAACAGGTGCTCTTGGATAGCTCTGGCCGAGTATCTTGGGGATTCATCGGAATCAGCCAACATGGATATTAAGTACTCCATTGTACGATTTTATTAGTTATGGCTTGCCATTTCAAACTAGGCCAAAAATGCAATTAATAACCTTGTCAGGGCCCAAACGCTCTAATTAGGACTTATGGAGTTAGTCCGTGGTGATTAACTACTTTTAGTGCATGAATAGGAGATTAAAAAAATATCATCACTATAATGCACCAATAAATAGATGAATTTAAGAAAACTCATGTATAAGCATGAAATGAGATGAGAGAGAGAGAGAGAGAGAGAGAGAGAGAGAGAGAGAGAGAGAGAGAGAGAGAGAGAGAGAGAGAGAGAGAGAGAAGATCTTTTCTCCCATGCTTGTACACTATTCATAACAGGTCTGTGCCTAATTTTGAATCTTAGTTTCCCTCCAAAGAAACTTCTAGATCGAAAACCCTATCAACAATATGAATAGATTCAATGTATCTATCATTCAAATTTGAATGTGTCCAAACTTGACCTACTAAATTTCCCTCACTTTCTAAAAGTGGCAATTTAAAAATATTTAGACTAAAATAACTTTGAAATGTATATCTCTAAGTCTAAAATGCAAATTGGCCTCAATTGCCAAATACAAAAGATCAAACTAGTTTACAATTTCTCACACTCCCTCTTCAACTAGTTTTAGCATAGACTTTGAGAATACTCCAAGTGAAGTCCTATGCTTTGTAAACAAGTCTTTTCCAAGTGATTTGGTGAAGATATCAGCTACACATTCCTTTGAAGAGACATGTTGAAGCTCCACCTCCTTTGCCTTGACTTGTTCTCTCACAAAGTGATATTATGCCACCTCAATATGCTTGCTCCTAGCATGAAAAATTTGTAATAGATGATGAAGAGAGCAGAAGAAGACGACATAAACAAGTAAATGCCCTGAGCATTGATTCTTCATTTTGTCAAAATTAAGGTTAACTCCTTTTTACAAATTGAAATAAGCTTTGTAGGGCACGCGGTTTCGTCCGCTACTGTATTGTGCTCTACCGCATTATTGACATGTACACATGACATATAATCTGATACAGTTCATTGTTCTACATTCAGATCTATGTTAATATTGTTATGCTTATCTTTCATTCTGTTTGATCTTTCTAGTTGTTTTTATTGGTAATAGATGATTAACATTTAGTCTTGTCTTTCGCGAATCATTCGCGATTAATTATCAGTCGAACACAGTCTAGCTCTGCGCGAATCATTCACGACATATAATTTGTCTTGCTATTTGCGACAAATTATTCTTCTAGCGCTTCATCTATTAATGTTTGGCTACGTAATCTAGAATGATCGTGATTTCTATCACTAAAATTCTGTCATTCTGATAGGTGTAGTCTGTTGAATTTCACAAGTGTGGACTATCCACTACATGTACTTGTGATCTCCTAAGGTGTGTAGATGCATCAAGATCAAGACTAGATTGAGATTCAAGATCTATCTTTGAATCTATTGCAAAAACACACCACTACATGCATTCAATCACTTCCAATTCTCACTCACACGTGTGGGAAGTATTCAAAAAATAATCTAAGTAAAACAAGCTGCTCTCCTCGGGTAGAGAGAGAAAAAGCATCATGAGCTCTCGGGTAGAGAGAGAGCTAGAAATCCAATAACTCACAAAATCCATGAAATCACCAAATCAATTAGCTTCAAAATGAGGAGTACAATGATACTAGTAGATCCATGAGCTACCACTATTCTTAACTATGATTGGACCATACTTTGTCACCTCTTGATTCTATTGGACCATTGATCCATGCACCTCTTAATTCTATCGGACTATATTCAAGCACACCTCAATTTCCTATTGGACCTCACAAGGTTCCACCTCTAAATCCTATTGGACCTCTTGGAATTCATCAAACAAAAGCTTTACACTTGTCTACACTCTAATTGGCACGTGTTTAGCCTCTTACTCTATTTTGGCTCAATAGTGGCATTACAAGTGGAAATGCATAATTTGTCATCTATGCCAAATTTATTCCTATCAACATCCTACACCTAGATGCTTGATGTAAAAAACATAAGACCCCTATATCTAACATAGATAATCTTTTTCAATTCTTCACATAGTCATGCTTCCGGAGAGAGTCGTATAGTTCATTCCACTACACACGAACATTTTCTGTTCGAGTTTGTTTCTCGTTCGTGTTCGTCATTTATTCTCCCCCCCTCTCTCTCTCTCTCTCTCTCTCTCTCTCTCTCTCTCTCTCTCTCTCTCCAACATGGTATCTGAGCTATTTTCATAGCTTGATAAGCTTTCACAGTACAAGACTCTACTAGCCGATAGAGTAATTGTTTTCTTGTTCTGTAAATATCAAATTTTTATACTTAAGTCACTGATAGTTTTTCCTATCACTTAGACTAATTCTTCCACATGGATTCCCAAGGGAAAGCCAATCCTATCATGGACAAGCTTGATGGAGCCAATTACCATCTATGAAAATTTAAGATGAAAACTGTACTAATGGCAAAAGAATTGTACGATGTTGTTACAGGTGCAAAAGGAAAACCTGAAGCGGATGATGCGGCAATCGTCAGATGGAAGCTGAAGGATGGAAGAGCTTTCGCACTGATCATTCTCAACATCACGGATACCCAGATTGGCCATGTATCCGAGACTCAGACATCGAAAGAAGTCTGGGACATCTTGAGTACACTATACGAAGTGCGAGATATAGCTTCCAAGCTACATCTTAGGAAGAAATTCTACTCCCTCAAGATGACGAATGGTGTTTCTCTGCAGAATCACATTAATCAATTTAAGAACCTGCTAAGACAAATGGCCGTTGTTGGATCTGTCATAGACGATCAAGATGTAGTGATGCAACTGCTTACAAGCTTGCCAAGTTCTTACGATAGCCGGGTGATGATCATCACAACTCATCCAGAATTGACTCTTTCGAGAGTCATTACTATGTTGTTGCAGAAAGACATCTTCATGAAAGCACTCAGTGTAAATGCACACAACAGATTTTGTACATTGCTCAGTCTGAAGATCAAGGCATTCATGGATCCAGATTAAGGGGGGGTGTTGGATTTATTCCCTCTAGCTCTCCTAAATCCCATTTTAATCTGCCTCCATTCATGTTGCATATTTACTAACATTATCACGCAGTCTGCATATTTACAAGCAAATTCGCACAGACAAAGAAAAGGCAAAAGAATCGTGACACTGTGTTTCTACACAATTTAAGGTGACAGGCGAAAAGGGGACACTCTCTTACAGAATGTCAAAAGTGTCCTAAAAGCTAAGGCACCGTGTAAATCTTATCCTAAGGCCATTCGTAAGAGTGAAGCACTTTTCGCATCATCACCAACGTTCACTTCAACACTGGCTGACGTTGCACCTTTTCATGCTCACCCCATGCAGTTGCGCTAACGGATTGGACAACGATTGCAGCCACCCACGATCTCCTACAAACAGCACATCCACTCTGTACTTTCACATCTGCACACTATTAGCCGATATTTCCACACGGAAAATCGGGCTAATATTGAAATTTAAGTTTGCAATAACTGAAAAAATTGACATGTAAAACCCGGTTATTTTAGAAAAATCGGCACAAATTTGCCTTAGAACTGGGTCCCAGCTCGTCCTAAAGTGGCTAGACACAGTTTAAAAGTAAGAAACTGACTTTTGAAAAACCGTCAAAAATATTATGTGGTCAAGTTTTGTAAGACCAAGCCAAAAGTGCCGGTCCACCTAGAATTGGGTCCCAGCCCGCCCTAAATGTGGCTAGAGAAAAGGTTGTAGCCTTAGAAATGGCTTGTGATAAAGTTTTACAGCTTTTTGGCCAGTTGTAAAAATAGTCGGCATAGCCGTGCTAAAATTCTACCATGTACAGAGTTGGTTTTACTAATATATGGTTGCCTAGTGTATTTTCAGGGAAACCATGTTGTCGTGGGAGCCCTAGTCATGAATGCCAAAAAAGTCAACCCCAGTCAAAGAGCCATCAGATAAAAATATCTATCGGGCAAAACCCAAGCTGTGAATTGTAAGCAATACTAAAAACTGGCAGAAACCCTAACGGGTAAAATTGGGCAGATTACGGGAAATGGGCAAAGTACGCAAAAAAGTCGGTAATCTCGAGAAACCAAAAACCAAAAGTCGGGCTGTGTATACTACAAGGAAAATCAAATGAAAAGCCAAGGAAAATGGAGGACCGAGGGAAATAGAGGACACCTAACAAGAGAGAGAAAGGTTGGCAAGAGTCTTCAACAACCTTTTGGATCGTAAATGCAAGAAGGCCTTAGAGGCTAGCAAAGTTTGGTAGATACCTCCTCTAGCTGTTGACAAAAGAAGCATCTTGGCTAGTTTTGGAAAGGGGCCTTAAATGGCACCAACCCCTACACCTTCAAGGAGGCCACTTGATGTACTTGCCAATGGGGATTGGACAAATGGAAAGAATGCTGGAAGGGCATGAAAATTGGAAAAGCCTCATTTTGAAGGGGGACACTTGGGATTTACTATAAAAGGAGGCAACTCCTTGTGTTAAGATATAGTTGGATGATAGTTGGCTAGTAATGTGATAGTGAGTTGATGGTAATAGTTCGAGTTGATGAGTGTGATGTGATAGTGGAATGCCATGTGCATTGAGAGTGTCATGTTGATTGAGAGTTAGTTAGAAGTCATTTGAGTTGGAAGTCATGTTGGTTGAGAGTCTTTTGGAGTGTGAGTTTGTTTGTTTGTTTGAGGGAGCTTGTGGTTTAGTTCCATTTTGTGTCTAATGTTACTCAAAGTTAGTATTACTTTGATGTTAGTTGCTTTGTGTAGTGCTTGAAGTGGATGTTTGCAATGTGCATTAGTGATGTTGGAAGTGATACTAGTTTTGAGAGGGATGGTGTAGTTGGAAGAGTGCATTGTTGAGTCCCGTTGGTGGTGGGTAAGGTGTTTCTTACCATGCTTGTGTAGGGATTTTGGTGGATTGAAAGGATTTTGTTAGTAATGTTGCTTTGGAGGTATTGTTTGAAGTTGGAGTAATCGATTGGTTATATGATTTGTTTGTGCAATGGTAAGGAGGAAGTCCCTTGATTAGTGGTTTGATCAAGGTATTCTAGGGTCTTTGAGTAAGACCAATGTTTGTATTTAAGAGTGGGCTGAATGCTTGATTATGAGTAGTTGTTTGAGTTATGAGTTGATGTATGGAAGAGGTATGGTCGTATTTATGATTCAATGCTTTGGTGAGGGAAGAATGTGGGCTAGTGTTTTGGAGTTATTTGCTATTTACTTGCATGTTGATGGAGGTTGTGCCAAAATTTGTGAAGTAGGGGGTTAAGAGTGGAATCCTCGCTTGAATGTCTTGTTGGGGAGTGATCTTAACCATGTTGGAAGGAGTGAAGGATGTTTTCAACTACCATTTGTGCAAGTAGAAGCCATCAGAGATGGAACAACATCGACGGTTTTCCAATGACCTGCAGCACACTCAGATGCCGCAAGCATTTATGCCACACCCTACATGCTGCACGTTTATAGGTTACTTGGGTTTTCACAACCTCACTTGAGCTACCTGCCCTCCTACAACCCAGCGCTGCCTCATCAACTGCCTCTTGTAGCCCAACGCTTCTGCTGGCCCTGCGATCTACCTACTGCATCTGCGTTCAGTGTGCTCGCTGGAAGCCTGTCAGCATGCTTGCATTTTTCAGAGCAGGGTGGTTCTCATCTGCCTGTGCAGTCTCTGTAACTCCTCGCTACCTATCCGTGGCTGCTCACCTGTCTGTCTACTAGTTCTGGTTGCCTATAGTTCCTCCTACTGTCGATTCACACCTGCCTACTAGATCTGCGGCCTACTGTGAAGAGAACCTGCGGCCTGGAAACCATCAAGAATCAGAGATTCTAAAGTTCTGATCGCTGCCTACCTCTGGTTAAAGCTGGTTTAGCCTTGTCTGTCCTGTCCTGTCCATCGCTGACAGAGAGATAGATTTTGAAGACTTTTCTGCTCAAAAGAAATGAATCAAGCCCTTGTCTTTCCATCGTTGACAGAGAGGATCTGTGTATGACAAATTTGATTTGCTCAACAATGAAGCGATATATCCGTCATTGCCAATGTTCCATCCCTGCCAGTTGACTTCCCTTTGGTCTCACCATGTATCCAACCACTACTGGCAAAACCAGTCGCAAACAGCAAAGGGATTATGATTGAAGGAGTGAAGAAGCATTCATGACTAAGCGGTTCTTGTGGCAATCTGGCTTCCCAATTCATCACTAAGGTAACTCATTTTTCATCTCAATATTGTTATATGGTATGATGTTCGTATGCATACTGGTTATTAGTTAATCAATTTTTTTTGTGGTTCCACACCATTCTGTGATAGAGTGGATATGTATGGGATCCGCAATCCTGTGTTACATAGTGAAGGACTTAATAGCAATTCTACGATACAATGCCTGCAATTCTAGTGAACATAAGTGACTTGGTGTACCAAATTCTCGTAAGCATGTTATGTTGGGTTTAAACTAGCAAGTAAGTCACGTCACCATACGGTGGTTTAAGGTTGGAGGTCCTTACTTGCTTATGTCGTATTATCTGGAAATTAACAAACGTAAGGATTGATAGAACAGTTGATGAAATGGCATCCATAAGTTTCTATAACTCTTGCTTGATCAGTTCTGTATAATTTGGGTTGCAGCAGTAGTAACGGCTTACCTTGGGGACTGCTCCGTCCACCAAAGGTATGGTGTGTTGGACTACTGTTGGCGGAATGCCCTTTAGATCACTATAGCTCTAGGCAAAACAGTCTTTATATTCTACCAACAAGGATCGTAGTCTCTTGAATTGCATGGGTGTTAACTGCTCTTCCACATGCAGTATCCTTTCTTCTTCTCCTGGTTCCGCAAGATTCATCGGCTGTGTTCGCGTAGGTCCCTCGAAGACTTGTTCCGCTGGTGCCTGACTTTGATCAGGTTCTCGTTGGGCTTGCGGCATCATGATTACCACGTCGTCCAATGTATAATTCTTGAAAGTATCAAGCATCTCATGAACTGGAGCTCGTCGAGATTCCTCTTTCAGAATATTGATCTTGGTCCGACTGGTCATTTTTTTATTTTTACCTGTGTAGAAGATGACGCTGTATCTGAGTCCACTTGATTGACTTCAAGGAATCCAACACCTTCTTCTTATTCTTTTTTGTCATTTTGATGGGCTCATCCTTGTTGTCTTTCTTTGGGACTGCTGTGACATTCGCCTCACGGTTGCGAATATCAACGTCTATTGTAGCTATTGCCTCTTCGGGTAGGTCACTCCATCGGATCACCTGGTTGTAGTGTTGCTTCAACTGATTCTTCTTATTTGCAGGTGCCTTGGGTGGTTCGATCCTTGAGACTTTCGTCATAGCAAACCTTTGTGGTGGTTGAGCTGGTACCTTTTTGGTTCCGTAACGATCTGGGTCCATGTGGTGTAGGACTTGTTCATCAGTAGCTCAATCTCCTTATTATAAGTTAGAGCATGTTGCCAAGGGACTAGATCATCGTCCACTGGGTTCTCAATCGGCTCCGCTGACAGCCATGCTACGTTTATCATATTCACTCCAAATGTGATTGGTGTGTCCATAGTGTAACATTTGGACGAAGATATACTCAGTTCTGGATCTTATTCATATTGACATGCCTGGTAGTCAATAGTTGCTAATGCATCCGTCCATCTCATGACATCCATCTCTGAATGATAGTGACCTCCCTTGGCTGGCCTTGGACAGTCAATCATATGATCTGTTGTGGATGATCCATCATCAGCTTTGGGTGCAATAGGTTTTACCGCCCATGTGGTTGGATCTACCTTTACAGCCTATTCTCTATTCTCGAAGGTGAGTTTCCCTATACCCCAGCTGTGTACTACTTGCGCAGCCCTCGACCATGGTCTTCCCAATAAAATACGATATGCAGATGGAGATTCAGGTATATCCATGACCACAAAAGTAATCACATACTGCAAGGCATGCTATCTTTACAGGAATATTAGCAACTACACCTTTTGGTTTCACACAGGATTGATCTGCTAACTTGATGGTGAATCTGGCTGGCTTCAATTCTTGTAATCCCCATTTTTTGGACAAAGTAGTGGAGATCAGATTGACACCCGATCCTCCATCTACACTGCCGCCTCGTCCTCATATCTCTTGTGTTTGATTGGCAAAGTGATGTTGTGTTCCTCACTTTACCATGCTGCTCCGATGTGGAGGACGTTACTTATTTCATCATAGCCCGCACAATATATGGGCTCAGGTGCTATTGGCTCCTCAGTCGCCTTGGCCCATTCAGCTAAAGGGCTTTTCGTTTGTGGTGCAATCCGCAGTTTCTCCGAAGGGGTAAACTAACGTGGCCTGACAGCAAGAGTGTGATCCTTTCAGTGCGTGGTTCCTCAGGCTCCACCATGTGAAAAGGTGGTTCATGTTGGTGCAACCAATCATTCTGATCAGTGCGCAGTGGTGAGCCCGTTTGCAGATCTCGTTCGACGCCGACTGGAGGTTCTGTGGAATTGTTTCGTTCTTGCTCTTTTTCCTCCTCTTGTGCTTTTTGTACCCAGTGTCTTATTTTCTGGTACTGTGTTCTCTCTTCCCTCACATTTGGATATGGCGCTGAAGTTCAGGGTTGGTCGTCAATGACCGATGGTGGTGGTGAGGGAGCCACTTCCTTCCTCTTCTGTGCTCGCGTAATAGCTAACACAGGAGCGTAGTCGTGTCGACCTTTCGTTGGCATCCCTGCTGGAACTGTTGATTGCTGTATGACAATGAGGTTAAGAGGTGCACTGGTTCCAGGCTTAAATGGACAATTCTTGAAACAATGTCCATAACCGCAATCCTAGCAGGAGGTTGTATATTGTCCGTTGTAGGGACATTCTGCAATTTTGTGTCCCTCGCCGTAGCCGTAGCAGCCGTAATTTCTTCCACCTTGACGTTGAGTTTGAGCTGCATAGGCCAAAACATATTCATTTATGGCAGGAGCCATAAATGGTTCATCTGGTCCATACCACTGCTGGTGCTCAGGTTGAGGTGACATTTGCAATTCTTGTTTTGCTGTTGTCAGGTTTACATGGGCCACTTGTTGATTGGATGACCCTGGTGGAGCATGTAAGGCCATGCGTTGTGGTTGATTGGGTGCGCCATACCTTGGTGCCACGTTAGGTGCCCCTTGATAATAAGGATAAGAATTCTGATAAGGACTTCTCTTCTGTTGAACAACCCTGGGGTTAAACGGGCAAAATGTCGTATCGTGCGATGTTGCATTGCACAGATGGCAGAATCTATGTGTTAGTCTCAGATTTTGCTTTAGGACTGAACACTCGTTCGCTATATGGTTTTGCGTGCATACTGAACACCATACATTTTCTCGTCAAGGACACTACAGCTGGGTTGGTTCTAGTTGATATGGAGTTACTGCTATAGTTCCTTGTAAGGCCTTCAGTTTCTGGTCAAACTGCGCCGTAAGTTGCTCCATCTGCTGGTTGTGTAATTTTGTCATTTGCTCCAACAAGAGTTATGTGGATAGAGCGGATGCGTTTGATGATGATGATGCGATCGAGGGAGTAGGAGTGTGGGTGGAAGAATATTTGTTGTCGAATCCCTCATCCTCTTCCCAGATGGCATCTTCCATAGCTTCTTGCAGAGTAGCGTACTGCTCCCATCTTTTCAGTTCTCTTCTGATGCTTCGTGGTAATCCGGCTAGGAACCACATGATCACCACATGATCGGGAGTCAGGGCTGCACTGCACTCGGATCGTAGATGTTTGACCCGTTCAATATAGTCCCGGACTCTTTCTCGTTTTCCCATCTTGACTTTGCTTAGCAGGAGAAACGGGTCTTCCAGGAACTTTCTTGGTTTAAAGCGTGTAATGAGAGCTGCTTTAACCGCTTCCCAGGTGGATTTTTGTTCTTTTGATAGGTTGAAAAACCAATCTTGAGCCACTGCGGGTAAGGACATAGGGAATAGCATCAGCTTCTCTGCAGGTGTCCGTTCGCCGTAGATTTCACAAGCTTGCTCGTAGATCTGGAGGAATCGGATGGGATCTGAGGTTCCGTCGTATTTTGGTATCTCCATCCGTGGTGCTCGCCGAACTGCATGCAAGGGTGCGACAGGTACGGGTTGGCCTATTGGATCCATTGGTGCTGGTTCCGATTCTGCCTCTTGTTGCACAACTGCTAATCTAGGAAGATGTGGTGCCTGATTTGCTATCCTTCATGCTATTGATCATCTTGATCTCAGATTCATCTGATGGTGGGTTCCAAAGTGATTGGATCCTACTTATACAATAGGATGCAGTCTGGATCTTCAAGGATCTAATCGATCTGATCGGCCGAAATGAATTTCAGGCCTTTTGCGGTGGTTTTTCCTTGATAACTTTTTACTCTTTGCACTGATCGACCTGAGATTTTGATAGTAGCTGGATCTTATGTAGATCTTTTCACTAATCTGGTCTGTGAGGGTTATCTTGTGCTAGGGTTGGCTGTGCGAGAGTTCTTTAGCTATTTTACAGGTAAAAAACTTGATATCTTTCAGATCTCTAGGAAGTAACTCTTGCAAGCTTCACAGTAGCTGGATCTAAGTTAGATCTCACTATAGAATTCTCTGCGAGAGTTAACTCTGCAAAAAGTGAAAATTTCATTGTCTGCGAGGGTTCAAAATCACTTTTTGTGCTTGATCTTCACCAGATCTTCATACTAACTCTCGCAGGCTTCATCTCTGATGTAAATTGACATTCTGAATCTATTGAGAGGGTCTGCGAGAGTTCTTACTGGAAGGATTTGCTGGATCTTCACTTTGGTGATTTTTTAGCACTTAAATCCAATTTTCTGCTCACTAGAATCAAACTAGCTCTCGCAAGCTCTTCTGTGTCCTGGTCTCACTGAGATGGAACTTCAAAATCCTCTGCGAGAGTTCTTGACCACTGGAACTGAAAATTTCACTGCTTGCGAGGGTTCATTGGTACTTTCCATGTTTTTTTTTACTGAGAACTCTCACACATGCACTTAATCATCAAACTAACTCTCGCAAACTTCTCTGTGTCCTGGTCTTACTGAGATGGAACTTCAAAGGGCTTTGCGAGAGTTCTTATGAAGATTTGAATTTTTTTGGAATTTTTTTAAAGGTTTTTTGGATTTTTTATGATTTTTCTCTGATTTTTACAATCTGCTTGGAACTAACTCTCGCAGGCTTCTATGCAGGTCTGGGACAGTACCCTGGAGCTGCTGCCAGTCATGCAAGGGTTAATTCCCACTGATTTTGGAGATATAAAAATCTAATGAGTTTTTTTCACTCTTTTTTCCTCTAAAATGCAGATTGGTGTGTTTTTTTGAGTTTTTTGGATGATTAGTTTGGGTTTCAAGCCCCTAGAGATTCTTCAGGGCCTCCTCTACCCTCTCACACCTCCTCCGCTAGCTATGAACAGTCCAAACACAAAAAAAAATAGAGAAAACTAACTCTAAACTCCCAAAAATCTACCTAAACTAATCTAAAAAGCAAGAAAATAGCTAAAATGGAACTAAACTAGTTAGTGCAAACCTATCCCCGGCATCGAAGCCACTGTAGTGTCGAGGATCTTTCGTAGTATAGCCCTTCCGCCTGTCAACAAAGGTTAGATCACTAGATAGGTGCCTAACTATGCATAGATGCTACTTTTAGTTAATTTCCTACTTTTTCCCTTAACTCTACTCACCACTATACTACTCCTCTTTAACTCTACTCCTCTACACTAACATTCATCATAGTTTTGGTTGAAGGGAAGTGATGGAGAAGAAGAGATTGAGAAGAGAAGAGAAAGAGAGAGAAAGAGAGTGAGGGTGGAGGTTAGCTCAAGTGCTTTTATGCTTGCTAATGGAAAAACATTTACTATGGCAAACAATAAAACATGGAAATAGAAAGCAATAGAAAACACAACCAAGAGCAATAGCAAGTAGTGAATAGCAAATGAGGATGCTTCTCTTCCAAAAATGGTAGAGTTTCCTCCTTCTCATTAAGCATGGAAATAGTGTACAAATGGTGCCTTTTTATAAAATGGGGAAGGCCCTTGCCCCTCAATCTTATTGGCTAATATTCACAATGATCCTAACCATTCATCTTGGACCCAACTTGATCCAAGGGTCCACAAAAAGTACATTAGAAATCACAAGAGTCATGTGAGTCCCAATTTGGATCCAACTCTAAAAAGTAATCTCTAAGTTTAAAAATGACATTGGGCCTCTAGTTTTATTTTAAGTACAAGGCCCAAGTCAAGTTTATTTTATTTACAACTTCAATTGCGTGCTCATTGGGCCATGGGCTTATACATGCAGGATGCCAAGCCCTCGCAACACATTTTACTGGAGGATTTTATTTATTTACACTTTGTTGGGAATACCCCCAACAATCTTTGGAGTTTTTTTATCTCCCTCCGCCAGACCTTCTTCCTGCCATGCTTATGGCCAGTACCAGGGGGAACATGGGAATGAGATGGGTGTACATTGGTGATGGCACGGGCAGTGGATTTGGTCCTGGCCATCATTCTCAGAAGAAAAAATTAACAAAACGAAGTTTGAACAAAAAAAAGTGGATGAAAACAAAAAAATTTGTGATGAAAGGGCGCTTGAGATCAATACCAGAACTAAAACTCGGTTTCGAACGCAAGATCTAGATAGATTATTTGAATAAAAGAGATGCGCGCTTGAAAGCGATATTGCACAACCAGCAGTATCGGACTCAAGCGCACTGTAAGAGGGCGGGAGCTTGAATGGTGAAAGAGCGCGCTTGAGAGCGATATTGGGAGCTAAAAGCGAAAATTTTGCAAAAAAAATTAAAAATGCACGTGACAGATGTCATTCTAGGTACGACATTGAGCCATAAAGACTAGTGACTATAGCATTCAACTATGATATAACATGCTTGAGTGCATTGTTTTTAGCACTAGTGTGTGGCACAAAATGAAGCAATAATTATTGTTGATTTGCACATTGCAATTGTTGATTAGGAAACTGTAATTGCTGATTAAGACAAGATACACTATGCATTCCAATATCACGTAACCTTTGACAGGATCTTTAGGATAAATTGATCCATCCACCCACAAATCTATATTCTTATGATCATTCATTCTCAATTATCTAACTATTGCAGTAGCATTCTCTACAGCTTTTCAATTTTATTTAATAAAAGGAGGGCATTCCATAGGAAGTCCCCATCTCCTCCCAAAAGCAACCCATAACTCTCTCAGATCTGTAGTCGCGTGTCTAGGATCTTGCAAGCTTCCGCATAAGAAAATTCAAAAGAAACAAATACGTTCACGATACAGACTAAACTTGTTCGCGACATGGTATCAGAGCTACAGGTTATCACTATTGATATCTGAGCGGTGATTTTCTAGACAACACAATATGGCTACAACGATCCAGAATGTATCATCTGAACATGAGGAGCCTATATGACGTGTAAGAAAGACATAGTCACAGTGTTACATACCTATGTACCTAGCAGTACTTCAGACCCCTATTAGTCCATTTAGTGTTGGGGGCTACATGGCAAGACTATATGTATATATGTGAGGTCGTAATCCATGTATCTTTTAGATTGGCTCTTTTCTATGAAGCATCTCTAAGACTAGTGGATGATGTAAAATGGATAATCAAGGTGGCATTATCGCTCTTGGTTTGCCATGTTGTAGCCTTCAATATTGTGGTCCAGTTTACTCACAAGAAAGCATTTTACTTCATGAATAACATTTTGGGTATCCGCAATGCCTCGTATGATGAGAGCTTTATGCTCTCTAAGCTTCTCTTCCAGAACAGTGGCTGAAATAATGGAAAAAACAGTGTGGTGGTGCAGGTTGCAGACTTGGTGATAATTAAATTGCCATCCTTATGCAGATGACGTGGTTTTAGTCTCCACCACTAGAGAGGGCTTACAGAGATAGTTGGACAGTTTTCATGCCTTTTGTACTACATGTGCCCCATAGCCTTATATGCAATAGAGACATGGTGTACAAGTCACACCTCATCTTAATGGCTAGTGTCTCATGCCTGCAGATTACTATGTTACCACATGACACAGGCTAAGCCCTCCATCCACATCAGGTTAATTTATTTGAGTCTCAAATTCATAATGGGACCGCTCCGAGTTTCATCACAACACCTTGTGATTGAGACTAGAAGCTTCCAAGGTACTCCAAGGGATAAGAGGATTTGCTAGTTATGCTCCTTAACTGAGGTGGAGTTTGAGGATCACTTAATGAGTTAGACTCATGATACATGAGGATCTATGCTAGCTAGCTCAAAAGAGTCACTTTGATACACAACTCCATTATTACATCATGCTTCTCTCGCAAAATACCATGGATACATCCAGAGTCAGATATGATGACGATGACGATGACATTCCCAGGCATAGACACCAGAGACAACGTATCACCTAACGTCATGTTGTCATTAGATCTACATGTCCTATCATGAGGAGATACATCCCATAGGTGACCTCCTTGATGATGTCAGCAACATACCATAGGCATACCTCCAGCAACAACTTCCATTACATCTTTCTTCAGAAGCATATGAGGATAGCGTGTTATGCCATTATATTTGTATATAGATATCTCGGATCTTAGCAGTTAAATTTAGATGTATCTTTTTTCTTTAGCTGCTTTATAGACATTTCATACGCTCCCATTAATACCACATAAATGGCATGTACTCTTTCGTCTTATATGCCTTTTGGCATGGAAAACACATAAATAAAGCTCTCGCTCTCTCTCTCTCTCTCTCTCTCTCTCTCTCTCTCTCTCTCTCTCTCTCTCTCTCTCTCTCTCTCTCTCTCTCTCTCTCTCTCTCTCTCTCTCTCTCTCTCTCTCTCTCTCTCTCTCTCTCTCTCTCTCTCTCTCTCTCTCTCTCTCTCTCTCTCTCTCTCTCTCTCTCTCTCTCCGTTGTTGGTAGCAGCAACTGAGGCTTCACCTCCATCCCTTGCAGCAACAGTTGAGGCTTCACCTCCGTCGCTGGCAGCAGAATTGACTGCTGGCCCTCCATCACTAACAACCAAGGCTGCATTGAACCGCGGTTCGAACCATCAAATCATGAAAGGCCGGTTCGAACCGTTCGAATTGTTTGAACCGACTGATGGGAAAGAAGTCCCAAATCCCGATTCCTGGGCTGTCCGTGCCAGAGAGAGAGAGAGAGAGAGAGAGAGAGAGAGAGAGAGAGAGAGAGAGAGAGAGAGAGAGAGAGAGAGAGAGAGAGAGAGAGAGAGAGAGAGAGAGAGAGAGAGAGAGAGAGAGAGGCGTGTGGTTGAGATTGTGTGAGATTGTGTGTGTGTGAGAGAGAGAGAGAGTGTGTGTGTGTGTGAGTGAGTGATTGTGTGTGTGTGAGGGTGTGTGTGTGAGAGTGATTGTGTGTGTGTGAGGGTGTGTGAGATTGTGTGTGCATTGTGTGTGTGTGTGTGTGTGTGTGTGTGCGCGAGAGAGAGAGAGAGAGAGAGAGAGAGAGAGAGAGAGAGAGAGAGAGAGATTGTGTGAGAGTGTGTGTGTGTGGAGAGATAATAGATTGTGTGTGACGTGTATGATGTGTGTGTGGTGTGTGTGTGTGTGTGACTTGTTGGTGTGGTAGAACCGTAGGATCTAGATGTTGGTTGATGGAGTTTAGGGACTTACTACTTAGTTAGGACTCAGGAGTTAGGAGTTAGAAGTTAGCGGTTAGGGTTAGAAACTAGATTAGGACATAGATATTAGAATCTAGATATTAGAGACTCGTCGAGAGAGAGAGAGAGAGAGAGAGAGAGAGAGAGAGAGAGAGAGAGAGAGAGAGAGAGAGAGAGAGAGAGAGAGAGAGAGAGAGAGAGAGAGAGAGAGAGAGAGAGAGAGAGAGAGAGAGAGAGAGAGAGAGAGAGAGAGAGAGAAAGAGAGAGAAAGCTTTATTTATGTCTTTTCCATGCCAAAAGGCATATAAGACTAGTTAAAGTACATGTCAAGTATGTGGTAACTGTAGGAGCGTATGAAACGTCTCCAAGATTATAATAGAAATACAAATCTAACTGCTATAAACTGAACTGAAAACTGAAACTGAAAAGGATGCAATGATATATGAAACATATGGGAGCATATATAATGCTAACTGTCACGAATATGGTATGACACTATCACCCAATCCTGTCCCGCTGATGCTAAAAAAGGATGTAATACGGGCTGTAGCATGAGGAACTGCTGGTGGTCGATGTAACCAAGAACATCGAGAAGTGTTGACGACCATAACCTTAGTCTTCGCAGTGTTCACGCCCAAGCCCCATCTGGTACAGAAAACCTGTAGACAATCATGGTGCCTCTGTAATCCCTCTCTGGTCGGGGATACTAGTACCACATCATCCGCATACAAGAGAATAGCAATCAAGATGGTGCCAAGTCTACATCCAGCTCCGCCACACTGTGCGATGGCGCACTCCAACTCATCGATGTACAATCCAAAAAGGACCGGCGAAAGAGAGCAATCTTGTTTCACCCCAATGGTGCTCCCTATGTGATCAGAGATGCTACTACCATGTCAGAAACATCCCAGGACCTTTTCGTAAAGAGCCATCACTACCAAAACAATATCCATGGAGAAACCAAGATCTCGAAGTCGCTAAATGAGCAGGGAGCGTGGTACAGAGTCAAAGGCTTTCCTGAAGTCCACAAAACAACAGTAAACCTTTTCTTTCCTGTGCTTAGCTTCCTCAATCAAAGCTTGAAGTGTGAAAATATGGTCAATGGTAGAGTAATGAACTCGGAAACCTGCCTGTCCCAATGCATGTAATCCCCTGGATTCCGCCTCCGAACTTGCTGCAGACTGGAGTATGGTCCCATAAAGCTTAGTGAGGACGTGCCCGATCTTGATAGTGCGGTAGTTACCAGGAGTCATGGGATCACCATTTTTATGTATAGGATGGATGATGTTGGTGCACCATCGAGGTCTTCAATGTCTCTTGATTTTTTGGTTTTCATTCTCTTGATGGCCGCAAGTACCATGTCAGCGGTGAAGAAGGTAAACTCAAAGGGACGAGGGGAGATAGAGATGGGTGCGTCAGTAGGTATGGTATATAGGCTGGTAGCGTAGTCGGGCCATATGCGAAGGTCTTCCAAGAGGGGTGGTGGAGCACGAGGGATAAACTCACGCCAAAAGGCGCCTGAAGAGGAACTGAAGAGAAGATCAACAAGAAGTTTTCCCTCGGAGTCATCAAAAGCACGTTTTTTCCGACGGAGTGTGCGACGGAGAGAGCGTCGGGTGGAGCGAAGGAGGTGAGGTTCATGAATGCGGGCATGGGTGACAAGATGATGTAGAGAGCGACACTCGGTATCATACCATGGGGTGTGTGTGTGGGACATAGGGATGAGGGACGCGTGTGTTTGCCTTTATGTGTCTTAGATGGAAAGGCTAAGGAAGCAGCAGTGTGAAGAGACGTGCTAAAGAAATCTGCTTGAGTCTCGACTGTGCTATCATGCGGAAAGGAATGAAGTAGGGAGGAAAGAAATTCTTGGTAGACGGGTGCATATAGAGAGCTGAATGTATACCTGGGTGCACGAGCAAGTAGGGGATGTGAGGATAACTGGGGGGGTGGGAGGCGACCAATAACGAAGGAGAGATAGGAGTGATCAGAGAGAGTGGTGGGGGAGATGTGAAAATCAGAAATGAGAGGTGTGGAAAATGGTGATCCCATGAGGTAGTCTACAACACTATGTCCGCCACTGTGAGGATGACATGTATAACTGCCGGAATCTGGCCAGCAAGTTAGGCCATTGTAAATGGCTAACTCATGTGCCTCTCCAAACTGCAACAAATGCTCACCATAGGGGGTGAAAGGTCCCAAGCTATCCTCTGAAATCCTGGTAACTCCCATCTCGTCGCTATCGAGGGCGTGAATGCGGAGCTGGTCGGTGATGTCATAAAAATCTGACTGTCGTGAGGAGGTTCGGGCATTAAAATCCCCAGTGAGGAGAATATGCCCTCGCTCTGCGAATCTGATAATCCGAGAGAGAGAGAGAGAGAGAGAGAGAGAGAGAGAGAGAGAGAGAGAGAGAGAGAGAGAGAGAGAGAGAGAGAGAGAGAGAGAGAGAGAGAGAGAGAGAGAGAGAGAGAGAGAGAGAGAGAGAGAGCTTTATTAACGTCTTTTCCATGCCATATGGCATATAAGACCGAACAATACATCAAAAGAAATGGAAACGAGACGGATCGATGCCGTCAATCAACAATAGTAAACAAATCTAACTAAGAAGAGATTAATGGCCAGGATTGTATGGTACGTAGACCATTTACAGGTTCAACTCGACTTCTCTTCAGTTCTCTAACTCTGATCAATCTCAGATATCATTATGACAATTGTCTCCTTAGTTTCAACTAAAGGTTTAGCTTCAACAAAACGAATATTGCCGTCTCTATATATTAAGCGTCTCCTTGTATCCTTTGCATTTTGCAGAGCCTTTTTCCTTTCCACAACTTGGACAAATGTGAGATCTTCATCCAGGAAGATCTTGGTATTTTTTAGCTTATGTCTCTGACGTAGTACCTCACGCCTAGACTCCAACGAAGTGAAGCGTAGGACAAGAGTGCTAGCATCTTTCTTGGTACGCCAAGCTGAGTCCAAACCATTGTCATGGTGCTGCAGATTAGTTTCCAAAAACTCCTTGGCTTCCTTAAGAGCATCCTTGGAGTCCGGGACGCCTCTAACACGAACATTAAGAGCCTTTTGCTCTCGCAACCGACTCTCCGTAAGTGTAGCAGAGATGAAGGAAACTGGAGCATCCGCTTTTCCTGGACATTTGAGAACCTCTGCCCAAGACTGGACAGTCGTATGGTGCTGCTACACTTTGTTTTCAAGTTGTTGGATCGTATTTGAAGTAGCTGCTTGGGAGGATGTTGCACATTTGATGGTCGTAATTTCTCGTCTGAGTTCTCCAATTGATGCATCTGTCCGTTGAAGGTGTGATTGCACGGATAAAATCATTTCTCGATGGGAGTCCATCTCCTTTCGGTGGTTGGCAAGAAGTTGGAATAGTCTTACACTATCTGCACATAGTGCAAAGCCTATTGAAGACAGTGATGGAGGAATCGAATCCTGATCGTAATTGGGGGTTAAAGGTGGAGGTAAGAGGAAAATCCACAGGCATCCCTGCTGGCTGCTCAGGCAGCGATACTGTCTCAGCTGTATGTGCAAGCAGAGGTGTGTGGGGAGGGAGACGAAGGCCTCCCTTGGTGTTCCCTTTCTTGGCCATTGGGAATGCAAGGATCACTGCGTGGAGGCTAACCTGAATCCACAAGCAGCAATAGATCGTTGTAAATCCATGGCAGACCTGGAGCGATGACTGTTGGGCGTTAGGGCATCATCCTGAGCTGAAGCTAGGCCACGTGCTGGGGCACCATCATCATCGCGAGCTGGAGCCATCGCGAGAGAGAGAGAGAGAGAGAGAGAGAGAGAGAGAGAGAGAGAGAGAGAGAGAGAGAGAGAGAGAGAGAGAGAGAGAGAGAGAGAGAGAGAGAGAGAGAGAGAGAGAGAGAGAGAGAGAGAGAGAGAGAGAGAGAGAGAGAGAGAGAGAGAGAGAGAGAGAGAGAGATCTGACTCCTGAGGGAGGGCCACCATGCCGAGGGATAGGGATCCCTTGTGGGATCACGTCACCATCGCTGCAGCCTATGGCACATCGGGCACGGGCACGAAGAGATGGGCTTGCAGATACTGTCACCAGTCTTACACTGGAGGGCCCACACGCATCAAGGCACAATTGTTACGTTTGGGGGGGGGGGGTACGAGATTGCCCCTTGCATGCATGCTCATGACACGATACTCACTCCTGTTGCATCGGAGGAGGTTGGCCCTTCGAAAATGGGGCCCAGACAGAGAGGTAAACATTCAACTCTTACACTTCAAAGTTCAAACATTGATCAGGTTTTAACTCACATCAAGTTTCAAGTTGATCATCTAATTTCTAGATTATTGTAATTTGTCTTTTTTGGCAGATCGAGATGCAGTCACAGCGACACAGCCAGAGGCCACCACATCACGCCCCCCTAGTTGCCATCCGCTGACCCCTCACTTCCCATGGCTCAGAGGACAGAGCTGCAGATGAGGCAGGGCCTAGGACCCGGCCTGACCCGCCTTCTGGTGCGGGATCCTCGACACCACCTCCAGCCATGACCATACCGGCACCACATCATCCACCTGAGGGAGGGAGAGGTAGACGGGGCTGCACTACACAGCTGGGGGGTAGGGACTACTATGTGTCCACCTTCGCTTCCAGAGCCATGGAAGAGGCAGAGGTTGTCATTCGACAGTTGTTCTAATCTGTGATCTACCATTTCATCTAGCTAGGACCCCGGCATGGAGGAGGCGATGAGTGCAATGAGTGCGACTGGGCAGGTGTGGTCGGGGCCATATTGTGAGCATCTGAGGATGAAGGGGCGTCTTGATGAGCGGGCTTCTGTTGACTAGAAGCTAGAGCCTCTCAGGAAGGCATGGGCCCAGCCATGCACATTCAACATTGCAGTGTATGGTTGTACAGGTCGTCACAAACAATGCGTCAAACTGCATCTCCATGGGTAGGCTCGTTAATGAGACCTACACCCCCACATCTTTTGGACACCTTGTGCTGCACATTGCATGGACTTGTTGGTCGAGGATGTGGCCAAGATACCATGAATTGCGGAGGTGCTCAGTACAGCAGGGTCCTTGGTGAGATTCATCACCAAGAAGCCCAGGGTCCTGGCCATGTTCAGGAGACAGTTCACCTTGGATGTCTTGAGACCTGCCCCCACCAGATATGCAAGTTGCAACTCAAATTTGAGTGCGCTTCTGTTGGTAAGTATTTACTGTTCAGTGTTTAGTAGTGGCCCGTGGGCTACTGTAGTTTGAACTTTGAACTTTGTAACTTTAAACGATTGGCTATTGTAGTTTGTAACTTTGCGAGCATTAAATGTTCAATGCACCTACTCTTGAATGTTCAATGCAATACATCATGATTCATGCATGTCCTGTGTTGTTAGAACTCTGAACTTGTTACTTGTGCCCTATGCAGGTTTGCGATTATGTTTTCGCTTTCCAATCATCGTTGCCCCCCAAACCCCCCACTGGGGGGCTACTGCCCCCCGAACCCCCAGACCCAACGAATCGCGATTCGTTGCAACTATGGCATTGAGTGGGCACAGTGGGGGCCATCACAGGAGCCTAGGGCTAAGAGATTCGAGCGTCGAGAGCATTTTGGGATGAGGCACGATCCATTGTGGTGGGCCTATAGCCTATCTCCACTATCTTGCGCCTTACAGATCGAGAGGGCCGCACATTGGGCATCTTGTATGAGTTCATGGATAGGCTGGGCGAGCAGTTGAGTCTTTGCACGACCATTAGCCCAGAGAGGTATATCGCTGACGCTTATTAATTAAGCCTTACTAATTACTAGTTGGTACGAACTTCTAAGTTAGTAAGTTGTAAGTTGTAACTAATGTTTGAATTATCATTGAATCAATTATCAATAATCATTCGACATCATGATTGAAGATTGAAGATTCAAATTTCAAATGTAGTATGTACTATAATTATTGATGTGTCTTGCAGGCTTGAGGAGGTCCGGCTCCTTTGGCAGAGCAGGTGGGACTAGTTTCATAGGCCCCTGCATGCCATGGCCCACATACTCCATCCACTTTGGAGGAGTGAGCAGCAATACATAGATAGGGAGCTCAGGGATGGCTGAAATGCCTATATCTCGCGAGTTTATCCTGATGTACGCGAGCAGGCTAACCTGCTGGATGAGCTCCAGATTTTCAGGCAGGAGACCTTGAAGTTCGCCACTGGCCCGGGGCTTTTAAAAGACAGTAATAAACTGACCATGGTCCATTACAATTTAAACTTCGCATTTTACTGCACAATTACTCAATCACATTGTTGGTTACTAGTAACTACTAACTACTAACTAGTAGCTTGAACTTGCATGCCACATGGGAAACTGTGATTTAGGCCAGCTGCGTCCTGTGTCATGGTGGTCAAAGTTTGGGATTGATGTCCCCAAATTGCGTCACCTTGCCATCAGGATTCTCTCACAAAACTGCACTGCGACTGCAGTGAGAGAAACTGGAGTGTCCATTCCCAAAGGAATCAACTTTCCTTTGCACAGTTGGAGAGGTTGGTGTACGTACACGCCAACCTGAGACTTTTGGGTTGTTTACATATCATGATTTATCATCAGACATGTCGCATGTGGCATTACATTGGTGACCGGACTCATGAGGCACTTGGCATATGTATTTACTATTATGTTATGAATCATGATATATTATGGATTCTAATCATATTCCTGAAGTTAACTGTTGTTACAATCTCTACTTAATGCAAACCTCCAGGTGCCGGTTAACCACAAGAGACCGAACGATTCACGTTCCACCCCGCCATAGGACCTAATCCGGGTCCACCCACCGTGCCCTGGCCTGTGACCGTATCAAGCTGGATCCGACCTCCCTCCTAGACGGCGTCCCATACCACTGCCTAGGCTCTCAGCCATCTCCTGCCTCACGCTAGCAAACATTCTGGCCGTGCACACGCTCTCCATCCACCTCCTCCTAGGTAGATAGAATGGATGGCAAATGAGTCCTCCTCCCCTTGTATACCTCCAAGGAGAGAGACTCCAAGCCATGTGCACACCTAGATCATGACACATGGCAACCATGCAGGTTCCCTAACATTCCCTCTTCCTAAAAAATTCCTTATCTAAGGAAGGAATCCAGGGAATCTTAGTTTAAGGTCATGTTCCTTTTCCCAAGTATCACCATCCTCGGAACTTCCTTTCCAACGAACCAAGTACTCAGTTACCTGCCGGTTCCTGAGCCCACGTTGACGTACATCAACAATGGCATGTGGTTCAGTAGGTACAAAGGATGACAGGTCCTCCAGCTGAACTAAGTCCTCCTAAGGCACAAAACTTCCTTTCAAATGAACCAAGTACTTAGTTACCTGCCGGTTCCTGAGCCCACGTTGACGTACATCAACAATGGCCTGTGGTTCAGTAGGTACAAAGGATGATAGGACCTCCAGCTGAACTAAGTCCTCCTGAGGCATCAAGTCATCCTTTCCACCAAGTCGTTCCTTTAAGCGACTAGTGCAAAAAATTGGATGTACCTTAACACCTTGAGGAAGTTCTAGCTGATACGCATTCCGATGGCGTTTCTTTACTATACGGAATGTCCCTGCGTAACGAGGTGATCATTTAGGACATTTCCCAATCTTTAGTACCTTAGAATCCTTTGGGATTCTAAGATATACCCAAGCCCCCTCCTCATAGACCCTAGGTTGTCGCTTTTGATTAGCGTAAAACTCGGCTCTATCTTGAGCCATTTTTACGTTTTCGCGAGCAACAAGCAACATTTCTTGCATATCATGCAGGAAATCTATTGTTGCCTTAACCTTGAGGCCTTTGAGGCCCATTGAAATGGGAGCCCTAGACTGGAAACCATACATTAGAGAAAATGGACTAAAACCCGTCGCTAAGTGCTTTGCACTGTTATACGCAAACTCAATCATTGGAAGGTACCTTTCCCAATCTGACTGTCTTCTAGAAACATATGCCCGAAGCATATCTTCCATAGACTGGTTTGTCTTCTCTATCTGACCATCCGATTCAGGATGATCTGATGACCCCAAACTTAAGGTGGTCTCTAATTTCTCAAAGATCGCTTGCCAGAATTTGCCAGTGAACTTTGGATCTCGATCACTAACAATGTCAACAACCTGAACAACTTTTCCACGAAAAGCTGAGCAAGTTCAGAAGCTTTGACAGTTTCCTTGGTTCGTATGAACTGCGCCATTTTAGTTAACCTGTCAACTATTACCCAAATGGCATCATTTTGCTTCCCCGTCCGAGGTAGCCCAACCACAAAGTCCATGGAAATGCTTTCCCACTTTCTTTCGGGAATTTCCAAGGGCACTAACAAACCAGTTGCCTTAAGTCTTTCAGCTTTATTAACTTGGCATTGTGCCCACTTGCGAACATATGCCTCCACTTGACTTTTTAAGTTTGGCCAATAAAAGTTCCTTTTTACTAAGTCAAGCGTCTTTAAGCCGCCAGGGTGCCCTGCACACGGGCTGTCATGACATTCATGCAGGATTTGAGCCCCTATATCATCATTTTCTGGCACACAAACTTTTCCATTCCGGAAAAGCAACCCATTCCTAATGGAATAGTCTCTTAGTATCTTGTCCTGGGAGGAGAAATCTTGGAATCCTGCATTCCAAGCTCATCACTAGATCTAGAAAAACCTGCTTGGACATCTATCCAAATACGACCGAAGTACCTATCGGTCTTACACAAATCTCTTAAGGACAGATACAACTCAGATTGGATCTCAGAAAAGCTTAACTGATTAACCTCTCCAATCCGACTTAAGGCATCCGCGACACTATTAGAAGTACCCTTTCGGTACTCAAAGTCCTAATGAAATTCTTGGAGCATCTCTGACCATATGACCTTACGACCCCTAAGGTCGACCGCATCGTTAATATACTTTAACGCTTGATGGTTCGTAACTATGGTGAACTGGGAGCCATACAAATAATGTCTCCAAACTTTCAGGGCATGAATAACAGCAAAAAGTTCCTTGTCATAGGTGGAATACCGCCTTTGAGCAGGGTCCAACTTCTTGCTTTCAAAAGCTACCGCCCTACCATCCTGATATAGGACTGCGCCTATAGCATAGTCACTAGCATCCGTTTTAAGTACATTATGTGTAGAATAGGCGCTGTAGTTACACAATATTTGAGGTTCTCAAAACTCTGATTCAACTCTTCAGTCCAAGTAAGCAGAGGACTAAACTTACTGTGCCGGCTAACTCTTTTAGCCCCTGTGAGGACATTCGTCAAGGCCAATGCAATTAATGCATAGTTCAAGATGAATCTATGAAAAAACCCCGTAAAGCCCAAAAAGGACTTAACCTCCTGGATGGTTTTAGGGATAGGCAATTCACGTACTTGTTGGACTTTATTTGGGTCAATTTTCAACCCATGGTCCGAAATAATGTGACCAAGGTATAACAACCTTTTCTGGAAAAACATGCATTTGGACTCCTTGGCAAAAAGCTTCTCCTGTCTAAGTAGCTTTAAGACAGTCCTGACATGCTCCTCATGCTCATCTGCTGGAAGGTTGCTGGAGCATTTGTCAAGCCAAACGGTAAAACCAGAAACTCGAAATGGCCGTACCTAGTTCTAAACCCGGTTTATCCTCAATTTTTATGCGAATATGATGATACCCTGATCTCAAATCGATTTTGGTGAAGTACTTTGCACCATGCAATCGATCAACCAGTTCATCCATTTGCGGCAAAGGATAACGATTTTTAATCGTTAATTTATTCAACTTTTTAAAGTCCACACAAAGACGAGTACCTCCGTCTTTTTTATCAACAAGGAGCACAGGTGCCCCCAGGGCGATTTACTAGGCCTAACATGGCCCATCTTAAGGTAATTTTGCAGTTGCCTATAAACCTCATCCTCTTCAGTAGTACTCACCCTATAAGGGTATAGTGAAATAGGAGAACTACCAGGAATCAGTTTAATACCATGGTCAACACCCCTAGAGGGGGGAAGACCCTCAAGAAACTGCTCGGGAAACACATCCTTAGATTCTTGCCTAAGTTTCCTAAAAATTTCACCTTCTGGTGAGTTTTCTTGCTTTAGGTTATTAGACATTAGTTCCATTTGGAGATTGTAAAATTGCAAATTGCGTTCTTCATGGTAAGTAAAATCTTTTAACCAACATAAATAAGAACTGCAATCAACAATATCCATGCATTTAACAATCTCCAAAGCAGAAAGCATATACGGAGTAGAAATATCAACATTTCCATTCAATTCTATGAGTGAGCCGTTATGTAAGAACGACAAACTGTGTGTTACATAGTTTTTCTTCATAGACTCGTTCCTCTCATAGAACCACTCCTTACCAAGTATAACATCTACCCTATCTAGATTCATAATGTGAAAGTCTAATTTATCCTTATAGGCTTGAATCTCTATTGGTAGACGTGGAACTATTCGGTCCCAAACTTGGCTTTTTGCTCCCATTGCCAGCTTCACTGTGTATCCGTGGTCACTTTGCCTTGTTTCCACATTTAGCTTCTGCAATAAATTAGCGTTAATAAAATTATGTGTGGAACCATCATCAAATAAAACAGTTACGGCTTGACCACCCACAACCACATTCATCCGAATGAGGTCATGAGGGCCAAAAACAGTCGTATCAAAACAACAATGCTCACACACAGAATTACCAGCAAAGGAAAGATCTACACTAGATATGCTAGAGTTACCTGGAGTCTTAAAAGATGCCCCTTTAGCTTTCCGTTTCTTTGGACATTCCTTCGCGACATGACCTGGTTCCATTCAGTTGAAGCATAGATTGTCGCTTATGGCTTTCATAAAGGTTTCCCGGTCCAAGGTAGATCTTTTCTTCAATTTCCCTTTCCCTGAACCTGAAGCCCCATCCTCTGCCTTACCTTTCGATTTCTTTGGAAAGAAAGGCTTCTTACCCTTTACATCGGGCAAGACACCAGTCTCAAGCCTAGCCATCATATGAGTATCGTCGTAGATCCTGGCGAAGCGAACAACATCCTCGAGGGTAAGAGGCTGGTTCCTCCTAACCTCTAGCTGGTAGTCTCTTGGCAACCCCAGTATAAAATGCAACTTTACTAGCAAAGGAACTATTCTAGTTGCAAAACGAGAATAGACCTCCTGAAACTCTTGTAAATACTGATCCAGGGGCCGGTTCCCCATATGGATCGTTGCATACTGACGGTAAAATTCAAAATCATCAAGAATAGGAAGGAAGGCCGTCTCGCAGGTACATGACGGCGAGATTGATCTTGTTGTCCTCGGATGAATCGTGCATGGAAAAGTGAGAATTCCATCGATCCAGCCATTGCAAGAACGCCATCGGGGTTCTATCCTTCTTTTCCCAAGCAAAAACTTCAGGAGTGGACAAGGGTTGATGCACCAATTGCCTTAGCTGCGTCAATTCCTTGAGATCCTGCTGATCCTGACTGTGCCTAGCTTGCACATCAACAATCTGTTGCTGTAGATTGTTAATAGCCAGCATCAAGGCATCAGGGTCTAAAACTGAGGCAGATATAGTAGCCTCTTTAGCAGGGGACATAGCCTGTGTGGTAGGAGTAGGCTCCTTTTTTAGGTGAATTAAGAAAGAGATGATAGAAGAGAATCAAAAGCTGCTCAAGGAAGGAAGGTACAAAACTAATCAAAAGCTGCTCAAGGAAGGAAGGTACAAAACTACTCTTGCTGTCTCTTCACAAACCAAATGGTATTGTCCATGGCTGCCAAGAGGAATAAGAGAGAGCAAAGAGAAGGATGCACCACCACCACCACCTCCACCTCTTTTCACAAAAAACAGATGCATAGGAGAGGTATGCCTCCCTCTCCATGCCATCCTTCTACCTGCCAAGTGGCCTTGCCTTGCCACCTAGCCTCCACCTCAGCATTCTGGCCATCTCCTAGCAATCTGCCAGGTGGCCTACAGCCCCCCCCTTCCCTTCTCTTTTTTTAGATTTCTTCAGACTGTCCATCGCTGGAAAACCAGGGACAGGTCTGGAAAAAAACGTTTTAACATATATATGGAGGGCCTCGATTTCACCAGCAAAGGATCAAAGGAGGAGCGGAACTATCTGACACCCCAGACAGTACCACGTGGCAGATTCCTCCACGCTTTTTGAGGTCCATCGCTGGTCAAACAGCGATCTAGAATTCTGAAGTTTGTTTCCTACGCTGAGGGTCCATCGCGACCAAAATTGTGCCTAAATCTGAGCGAATCAACTATAAGAAGAATCGCCACCTGTCCTTTCCTGGACAGTGCCACGTGGCAGATCTTCATTGGGCCCCCAACTGTTTTTTCTAAAACTTTTTCTTCAGTTTTACTCAAAAAACAGCGGAAAGACAAAACCCTGAAGAGTGCATAAAAAGTGCATTTCTAAACCGTTTTGAAATCCGTCAGAAGCTGGCTCTGATACCTTATGTTACAATCTCTATTTACTGCAAACCTCCAGGTGCCGGTTAACCACAAGAGACCGAACGATTCACGTTCCACCCCGCCATAGGACCTAATCCGGGTCCCCCACCGTGCCCTGGCCTGTGACCGTATCAAGCTGGATCCGACCTCCCTCCTAGACGGCGTCCCATACCACCGCCTAGGCTCTCAGCCATCTCCTGCCTCACACTAGCAAACATCCTGGCCGTGCACACGCTCTCCATCCACCTCCTCCTAGGTAGATAGAATGGATGGCAAATGAGTCCTCCTCCCCTTGTATAGCTCCAAGGAGAGAGACCTCAAGCCATGTCCACACCTAGATCATGACACGTGGCAACCATGCAGGTTCACGAGTCACCGGTCAAGTCTACAGGCCCAGTCATCGTCCAGTCTCAAGTTTGGGTTTGGGACCCAAGGGAGTTGGGTCCCTAACAACTATAGTCTGTAAGGCGATTATCTAATATCAGGATTCAATAATTACTAATGGTTTACCATTTTACAATTTTGATTTTGGTATTTAATGTATTATGTTACATATAGAATGTTCAATGTTGATTGATGAATCTAAGTTTAAAGTTTCTAACCTAAATTTTTTTGGCTTTCTCAAACATTGTCATAATCTTCTTGTTTATTCTTTTCTCCGATCTCGACATTGCAAATATGTTTGAACTTCAAATTTCAACTTAGCTCAAATTTCAGTTATACTCTGAAACCTTTACTCTGAACGTGGTCATATACTTTTGGTCGAAGACTTCAAAGCTAGGACCTCTTCTAGACAGTAGTTTCACAAGATCATTGATGATCCTTTGAGGATACATGCCTTGGATAGTATGGATATGGGGATTGACAAGATCTTTGTTGATGAAACGGACCGGTCTCTACACATGGTGAGCATTTTCTGTCAGAATTTGTCATACAAATTTTAGATGGAGTTACTAGTCCTACTAGCACTCACACATACCAAGCATAGAGATTAAAGAGAATTCAGATCATAGAAGAATTGAGCAAAGCTCTAAACCACTGGAATGAGATTGTGGTGGGGCGCCAGCCTTCATATATAGTTTATCTAATCTATGTGAAAAGCTAAAAGCATATAGCTAATAGCAAAGGACAAAAAGCCAACTAGTAATATTACTACCTATATTGGGTAAAGACCCAAGATGAATTTCTAAGTAATAAAAACAAGTCCTAATCAAGTAGTAGTGCGCCCACCTACATGCATAAGCAATAAAAAGTGAATTTACTATAAATAGTAATGACTCCTATGACACACAACTTACTAAAAATAGTAATGGCCCCTATAATAGCACACGCAGGCATGGCCATACTCACACTAAGGGGAATCAAATAAACATTAATTCCTAACACTCCCCCTTAATGTTTACTTTGTTATCTATTACTCGTAGAAGTTCTCTAAACTTTTGAAATTTTTCTTTACCAAGTCCTTTTAAAACTCTGATTGTCGCACTGAAGTACCGTAGGTGAATCGTGTACCATGTAGATCATGTAGACTCCTTCGACACCATATTGCTTCACTTGCCGCACTTGTAGTAGCTCGGTATTCTGCCTCTGAAGATGAAAATGCAATAGTATGCTGCTTCTTTGAACTCCAAGAGATAGCACCAAAACCAAGACTAAAACCATAACCTGTAGTAGATCTTCGGTCTTTTGCATCTCCAGCCGAATCAACATCTACGAAGCCCTGTAACTTCAAATCATCCCATCTCCCATAGAGAATACCAAACCTCAATGTAGCCTGGATATATCTGAGTATCCGCTTAGCAGCTCTCCAATGAATCTGCTTAGCCATAAACTGACTGACCATACTCACAACATATGCAATATGGGTCTTGTAGTGGTTAGATAGATTAAGCTTCCAACAACCTTTCTATATAACATCTCATCTACATCCTGATCCTCAGCAGCTTTAGTAAGCTTACATCTACTATCATATGGTGTAGAAATAGGCTTGCACTCTGACATCTTTCAAGAAGTTCATGAGCCTACTTAGATTGAGAAATAAATAACCCCAATGCTACTCTCCATACCTCAATCCCAAGAAAATATCGTAGTGAGCCAAGATCTTTCATGTCAAACTCCGATGAGAAATCTTTCTTGATACCCTGAATCATACTATGACCTGATCCTGTACATCACTACAATTACAATATGATCATCCCTGATCAAAACATAAAGTTTATGCTCCAAACTATTCCTCTGAAAGCCAAGCTCCTCAAAGTATGTGTCAATCCTCGTGTACCATGCCCTGGGTGCCTGCTTAAGTCCATATAGTGCCTTGTCCAACTGGCAAACCTTCTCTTCATGTCCTGCTGCATCCCTCTGGCTGCTCCATGTAGACTTCCTCCTCTAGAAATCAATTCAAGAATGCACTCTTCACATCCATTTGTTAAATATCCCATCCAAACTGAGTTGCCAATGATAAAACCGTCCTCATAGTAGTAGACTTAGCAACTGGTGCAAAAGTTTCTTCATAGTCAATCCCTTCCTGTTGAGCATAACCTTCTGCCACCAGTCTTGCCTTATGTTTAGCTATAGAACCATCTAATTTGTACTTAGTTCTATAGACCCACTTGCGTCCAATGGCCATTTTACCAGAGCAAGTAACCGAACAGCTCTCCAACTCCAAGTCTTGTTCTTCATGATTGAGTTGTACTCCTCATCCATAGCTTTCCTCCAAATATCCTCTTTTTCAGCCTCTTTGAAAGTAGATGGATCCTTGGTTTCTAAAACTATGGCCATATATGCAAAATGTACATCCCCATCTTCATGATGATCCTCCTGTCGATCTTGATCTTCATGATGATCCTTTTGTCGATCACGATCTTCATGTTGCTTTTCAAGTCTAGCCGATCTCCTAGTCCCCTGTGTACTGGACTCTATCTGTTAGATAATGACACTATCCTTGATCGTTTCATAGTACCATCTAGGTAATCTTCTAGCTTCTGATGTAGGATGCTTCCTGCCTGGTGAATAAGTATCCCATACACTTGATCTCTCCTTCCCTTTTCCTTTCTCAACCAAGGTCACTCTAGGTACTTGAATTGGCGTAGGTGATACATGTGTCGATTCAGGTTCCTGTAATAACTCGTCACACAATATAGGGATTCCTCCATCTTGATTCCTATCATAAGGTATCTCTGTATCTTTATGAGTCGCCTCCTCATCAAAGATTACATCCCTACCTATGATGATTTCCTTACCCTCCAAGTCATACAACTTGTATCCCTTCTCTTGACTATCATATCCAAGGAATAAACATTTGGTCACCTTACAATCCAATTTACTTCTGGAATCCTTAGGTATGTGAGCATAAGCAATACTACCAAACACTCTCAAATGACTTACATATGGTTTCCGACCCATGTAAGCTTCCTCTGGAGTCCGATTCTCTACAACCTTTGTAGGACTTTGATTCAAAAGATAAACCGTTGTCTTAACTGCTTCACCCCAAAACATATTTGGAGAATTTTTACTCTTGAGCATACTCCTCACAGTTTCCACTATAGACCGGTTCTTTCTTTCTGCAACTCCATTTTGTTGAGGCGTGTCTATGTTTGCAAATTGTCTCTTTATACCATGATCCTTGCAAAACACTTCAAATTCCATAGAAATATACTCTCCCACTTTGTTCGAGCGGAGTATCTTGATTTGTCTATCAGTTTCTTTCTCCACCTCTGTCTTAAACCACATGAAATACTTGAATGCTTCACCCTTATTCTTGAGAAGATAGATCCGTGTCTTCCTAGAATAGTTATCCACAAACACCATGAAGTAACTTGCTCTCACATAAGACTGAGTTCTCATAGGACCACACAAATATGTATGAACAAGTTCTAGAACATTTCTCGCCCTGAATGTACTAGACGAATATTTCTTCATATGATGCTTGCCTAAGACATAGCCTTCACAAACCTTGTGATCAGAAACAACTTGAGGTAAACCTATAACCATGTTGCATTTCCTCAAGACTTGCAGACTTTCGTAGTTCAAATGTCCAAACCTTTCGTGCCATAACTCACCGATCCAATATGCAACACTTGCATGATCATCCACCACCTAAGCCTGAAGTTTGTACAACCAACCTGCAAGTATGCCCTCAGCTACTACTTCATTATCTTTCCTCTTGACGAGACACCGCTCTTCATCAAACTGCACCACCATGTGTTGCTTTGCAATAGCTGATACTGAAAGTAAGTTCTTGATTCCTGGTACATAAAGCACGTCCTTTATGTCTCCAATCTTCCCTGAAGGTAGTTGAACTTGTACTTTTCCAACTCCCTTTATATCTTATTTGTAGTTGTGTCCCAACTTCACATTTGATCCATCATCTAATTTTTGAAAATTAGACAGCCACTCTCGCCACTCCCGCCTAGGTGTCATATGCTTCGAAGCTCCCGAATCAATAAACCCATAGTCTTCTTCCTTCGAGAAGCCACCACCAGAAGATGTAGATGCCGAAAACAACTCATAGTCTTCAAGATCCAAAGCATTCAATTTTGCATTAGATGCTTCTTCTTCTTCAGCAAAATCCCCATCTTGCTTTTTCTTGAACTTGTTGTGCCAGCACTCCTTTGCATAATGCCCTGATTTGACACAAGCAAAGCAGTTTCCCTTTCGAACTACTTTTTAAGATATATCTCAGATTTAAGTCCCTGCTCAGTACTCCGCTATTCAAATCTCAAAATAAGGACAAGATTCATTATCGGGACTTGGTGGCAGTCGACAAGCATATCTATAAAGCTAAGCCTGACAGAATGTTACATAATGATTTCAAGTCTATAGATGAGTGCCCAATTCATAATAAAAAATGTAAATTTGTTGATTTTCAGTCTGCTTTTATTTTTTTCATTCTGTTAAATATTTCTGACAATTCGGAGGCTGTGCCCTCCACTTCTGAAGCAGCTTCTTCTAGTGGTACAAAGTCTGAAAAGTCAAAGATTGAAGACATAGATACTTTTTTTATTGATTCAAGTTTTAATTTAGATTATTGTTCTGATTTTGATCCTGTTCGAAATAAAGCTACTTTTATGGGCCCTATAACACCCACTACCCTTTCTCCTTCTGATAAATCTTTGATCACTTGCAGATCTGGGAGAAGCCAGATGTTATCTTGGCTTACAGATTGACAGGGACTATGAGGGAGGTAAATTGTATCTTCATCAGTCTAGATATACCCAGAAAATCCTACAAGATTTCGGGATGCTGAATTGCAAAGGAGCGAACACTCCAATGCTTGCAGGAACAGTACTGACGAACAAAAAATTGTTCAAGGACTGAAGAAGGAAGAGAATTGATGCAGCTTATACCATACAGGAAGTTGATCGGATCATTGATGTACCTTGCAGACTCACACACATCCTGACATTGCTTATGCCATGTTCACGATGAGCCAATTCTGTACAAATCCAGGCTCGAGTCATTGGAAGACTGTAAAATGAATTTTGCAGTACCTCCAATTAATGAAGAATTTTGGTTTGTGTTATTGTTGTGATGCAGGGTTCCAGATGCTTTTCTACAGTGATGCTAGCTGGGCATCTCTCAAGGATGAAAGATGAATGGATAGGATCAATGTGCATATTAACCAATAGGACTTTGGGGCAAGGGCCTTCTCCTTTTTATAAAATGACACCATTTGTACTCTATTTTCATGCTTATTGAGAAGGAGGAAACTCTACCAAACTTTGGAGAGAAGCATTCTCATGTGCTATTCACTACTTGCTAATGTTTTTTTATTGTGCTTTCTATTTGCTTCTAGTTTACATGTTTTTGGTTGTGATAGTGAATGTTTCTCCATTAGCAAGCATAAGGAGCATTTGAGCTAACCTCCACCCTCACTCCCTTTCTCTCTTCCTCCCTCTATCTCTTCTACTCTTCCATTCACATTCTCTCTAAAATCATGTGGAATGTTAGTTAGTGGTATAGAGTTCATGGCGGGTAGTGTTAGTGGTGAGTAGAGTTAAGGGAGGAAGTAGAGAAGTATCTAGAAGTTGCATCTTTACATAGTCTAGCATTCTAACCCTTGTTGACAGGCAGAAGGGCTACTACTATGAAAGATCTATGTCCCTACAGTGGCGCCGTTGCTGAGGATAGGATCTCTCTAACTAGTATAGCTGCCATTTTAGTTATTTTTTACTTTTTAGAGTAGTTTTAGGTGGATTTTAGGGTAGAAAGAGTTAGTTTTCTGTATTTTTTTGTGTTTGGACTATTCCCAGCTAGCGGAGGAGTGTGAGATGGTAGAGGAGGTCCTGAACAGCTTCTAAGGGCTTGACATCCAAACCAAAACCTGGAATAATCCAAAAAACACACCAATCTGTATTTTGGAAAAAAAAAAAGAGCCAAATTTCTCATCATATTTTTTTCTCTACAAAACTAGTGAGAGTTAACACTTGCACAACTGGTAGCACCTCCAGGGCATTGTCCCAGACCTGCATAGAAGCCTATGAGAGTTAGTTCCAAGCAAATTGCAAAAACTAGAGAAAAAATCATAAAAATTCAAAAAACCCTTGTAAAAAACCAAAAAATTTAAATTTCCATAAGAACTCTCGAAGACTCTCTGAAGGTCCATCTCAGTGAGACCAGGACATAGAAGAGTTTGCGAGAGTTAGTTCCCAGTGCAAGTGCTAGTGCGAATGTTCCCAGTGAAAAAAAGGAGGGAAATTCCATCAGAACCCTCGCGGACACAGAAAATTTCAGTTCCAGTGGTCAAGAACCCTCGCAAAAAATTCTGAAGTATCCATTAGTGGCTTGAATCCTAAGGATTTCAGGGCTTGATCTTTCTTCTTGTACCATTGTCATGCTGACTGCTTCAGACCATAGATACTCCTATGCATTATGCATGCATAAGTAGGAAGTGAATTCGAGACATAGCCTCGGGGTTGATCCATGTAGACTTCTTCGTCTAGATCACCATGCAAGAAGGTTGTCTTCTCGTCCACAATGTGAATCCTGAAATCATAAGCAGCTGCATATGCAAATAGTAAACGTAGGGACTAATGTTTCATGAGAGGAGAGAAGGTCTTAGAATAGTCAATACCATATCTTTGAGAGAATCCCTTCGCTACAAGCCTTGTTTTATACTTAGATCTCCATCTGGTCCATACTTCAGCTTGTATACCCACTTGCATTTTACAGTCTTTTGCTTATCTGGTAATGGCTACAACGTCCATACCTGGTTCTTCCTCATGGATTCCATCTCCTCATTCATGGCTTGGATCCATTTGCCCCTCTCTAGACATTCAATTGCTTCCTCGAAAGTTTGTGGTTCGCCACTGAATTCACAAAACTCTTCTGACGTAGAAGCTGAGCTGCCTAGTACAAACCTTGTTGGCGCTCTTCATTCTCTTGTCGATCTTCTAGGAGATCCTTTACGAACTACAATGCTCTTGTTTTTATCTGCTCTACTAGGTTCGGAACCATTTCGGTTTGCATGTATTGTAGCAGTAGGCTCGCTTGCGAATCTTTCTTTGTCTGATTCGTCACTCGAATGAGGTGCGACTCAAACATCTTCATCTGAGTATTCGTCCTCTGCTCCCTCTGTCATAGTTGGTAGATCATAGTACTGTTTTTCAAGGACTTCATAACTGACAGGATCATCGTTGGCCATTGTTCTGCTCTCATCAAATTTCACATCTCTGACTATTTTCAATGTGTTTGTCTCTAACATATAGACTTTGTAGTATGATGAATGATTGTCATATCCTACAAGATATCCATGTTCTGCTTTCTCATCAAACTTCTTTTGAAGCCTATCAGAAACATGTGCATAAGCTGCACAACCAAAGATACGAATGTCATTTAGATTGGTTTTTTACCCCACCTAATTTGTGTGATATCGTGTGAGGAACACTGGATTTTCCTGTCTTGTTTTAAATGTAAGCAGCTGTAGCTATTGCTTCAGCCCACAGCACTCTCGAAGCCTTCGAATAGGCCATCATGCACCTAGCAACTTCCATTAGAGTCCTATTTTATCTTTTTGCAACACTGATGTGTTGTGGTGTGTAAGATGCAGTTCTTCTGTGAATGATTCCACAATCATTGCAGAAATCAGTGAATCGGTTCGAGACGTATTCTCCACCTCGATCTGTTCTGATCTGCTTCACTTTATTGCCAATGCATCTTTTTGCCCAATTCACATACTCTGTGAACTTGTCAAGCGCTTCTGATTTATTGTGAATAAAATAGACTCTAAAAAATTTACTGTAATCATCAATAAAAGTTATATAATACTTTGAGCCTCCTACTGAGATCACGTTGAAAGATTCACAGATGTCAGAATGTACAAGCTCTAGAATCTTTTAGTTCTATAGGAGTCTTTGACAATATGAGTACGTGACATCTTACCCTTCAAACATGCATCACAAGTCATCAAACTGGTTGCATTCGAGATGCTCACCCCAGTGATTGCTCCAAGATGACTTGCTTGATATAAGTCCATTGAATTCATATGGCATAGTCTCATGTGTCATAGAGTATCTGGTGAATCATCACGAGTCTGATGCACTTGATCTGCAGGTAGGCGTACCTTCAAGTGATACAAATTGTCTTTTTTTCTATCTTGAGTGATTAGTGTACTGGTACTTGCATCAACAACGTTGCATGCTTTGTTCAAGAACGTTACACACATCCCTGCATCAGCTATTCTTGCCACTAATAGCAAGTCCTGCTGCAGTGTAGGCATGAATAGAACATCTTCGAGTCGTCTGTCTCTATCGTTTGTGTTGAGCCATAGTGAACCAATACCATTCACTTGATGCTTTGATCCATCCCCAAGAACGATAAATCTTGATGGATATGCACTCCAGAAATCATACATTATCTGTCTTGATGTATCGAGATGCGAGGTAGCTCCTGAATCAAGAGTTACCTCTTGTGTGTCAGGCGTTGATACTGCACACATATCTGCACAGATGTAGGTGGTCGAATTTCTATGATTCGACCTTTCTTTGCCCATCTTTGAACTCTCTGGCTCCTCGACATAGGATGAACTAGTGTTGTTCTCTTGTCTGTTTTGAGCTGATTTGTTTCTTGGGTTCTGGCGGCAGTCCATGGCTGCATGACCCTTCTTGTGACAGTGGATACACTCAATTTTTGGATTTAGCCAACATGAATCGATAGTATGTCCTTCGCGTTTGCATCTCATGCACGTTTTTTTGTCTCCACTCTGCTGTTTTAACCTTTTTTTGTTTTTTCACTTGCCTTTGTTGGCTCCTTCTGCTTGCTGATCTCAATCTCGCTTTCAATCTGACTCCCTCTTAGGCTTGAATTGCTTCTTTGCTTTCTCCTTGTTGTTGTAGAGGGCTTCGTCATAAGCATCCTTGTGATCAAGATGCTCTCGAACTTCGACTTCTTCTCGAATCTTGACAATAGCCATTTCGAGTGTCATTGTAGGATCTTTTGCTAGCAACGTTATGGTCTTGGGGAACCTTGCACATATGGTTGATGGTTATGTGTATGATGCGGATATTTGTGATGAATGTCCTTATCTTTTCCAGTTTCCTTATTGGCTTCCCGTTGCTGATGCAGTTCTACCTTCTCAGGTGTTTTGGATACCTTGGTATGATGTCCCTATCTACTACCTTGGGCATTACGGATACCTTGGCACTCCTGGTTGCTGCTTGATCTTCTTTTGGTTCCTTGGCATTCCTGGTTGTTCCATATTGCTTGGTTTCTGATGACGCGACCGAGATATTCCCTTTGTCACCACAATGTTGATCATGAGTTGTTCCCTTTCTTACCAACTGCCTTTCACCAGGTTCACCTTCACCAAAGTCAACGTTGTCGGCAGATTTAGTGTTTGATCCAGTGGGATGGTCGTCCTATTGAGGAGGCCACATGGGAGCCTATTGATGTCTTTTATCATACGCCATCACTTGCAGATAAGGATCATGGTCTTGCTGCACTTGTTGATTCCTCTACAACAGATGCTACTCTAGTTGTTGATGCACCAGGGCTTGCTGCTATTTGATCCAGTTTCTTTTCGACAGTTGGGTCATTTTTTTGTGTCGGGGAGAGTTATGGACTCGGCTCATTACATTTGCCACGTCCATTTACATTTACTTTACTTTATGCATAAGCAGGCCTTGGGACCTTTTTAATTCATTATTGACACTTAGACTTTGTGGTTGGCCTTGGGCCTTATTATTCATTATTTGGAAATTTGGACATATTACTGAAGAGTGAGGGCCTTCTTGGAGGGCGCACTATTATCCCTCCCAGTTGGTCCCTTGCCACTGGAAGCTTTCTTTTAGGGCTTCCTTTAGGCTATAAGTAAGGAATCTGTGTCATTCGTTATTCAACTGATGATATGGATCTCTCTCTTTAGTCTCCTTAATCTCTCTCTTTCATGCTTTCTAGGGTTAAGTCTTGCTTATGTGACATTTTCATAGCTTAGCTAGGGTTAAGTCTTGCTTATGTGATGCTTTCATAGCTTAGCTCTAGATCAATTGTGGTTTCATTCGTAATAGCATAGCTCGAAGTCCTTCGTGTTTTGCAGGTATTGTAGGATTCTCTTTGTGATCTTCCAATGTGTTGTTTGACCTGGATTGATATTAAATTGGCTCAATCTGAACACTGCATAAGCAATGTTCGGTTGTGTATTGTCTACCAAGTACATCAAAGAACCGATAAGCCTTCTGTAAGGCTTATGCTCCATTGCTTGTCATTCTACTTCATCTCTGGGATAGTCTTCGTTTGTCAGTACTGTACTAGGAACTATTGGAGTATTGACTCCCTTGTAATTTGTCATGCCGAAATCATCAATGATCTTCTGAATGTATCTTGTTTGGTGTAGATACAATCTCCCAGTCTGAAAATATCTGTCGATCTATAAACCCAGATATCATTTGGCTTCTCTTATGTCTGATATTTCGAAGTGCCTCGAAATATCTGCCTTCACCTGCGTGATCAGATTGTCGCTCCGTGACAGGATCAGAGTGTCATCTACGTAGACACCGACTATGATGATCTCTCTGTTTATGATTTTCACATAAAAGTTGTTGTCAGCCATTAAAGGCTGGAAGCCTAAGAATCTAAGTGTGTGATCCTTCTTCTTGTACCACTACTGGCAAACTGTTTCAGTCCATAAATGCTTCTGTGCATTCTGCAAGCATAGTTAGCAAGTGACTCGTAGGTAAAACCTGGTGGTTTTAGATCATAGGCAATTGCATATTCAAATAATATGCGTTGAGAGGTGTGCTTCACAATAGGAGAGAATGTCACTATATAATAAATGTCATACCTCTGTGAGAAGCCATTTGCAACTATCTTGGCTTTGTACCTTAGCATGGGCAACCATTATGTTTTGATTATTCTTTTGAATACAATAGACTACTTCCATTTTAAATCTGAAAGATCTCACAAGATAAATTTGAAAGAGTGCACTTCCATTGTTATTCACAAGAGGCCAAGCATAGGAAAATTAAGAGATCACCAAAAAAGTTGTTTGCACACAATAGATTTAACATGCATGGATTTTTTTGTTTTGGATTTATCATGGACCACGGTTGATAATAAAACTGTTTTGTAGGTTGACTCAGGTGCACGTACCACACATTATCGCATGATGTTTTTATGCTTTTTGTCTGGTCCATACTTGTGCTTGTAGACCCACTTACATTTGATAGTCTTTCTGTCGGCTGGCAGTGGCTGGAGAGTCCATACCTTGTTTTGCCTTATGGAGCTCATTTCATCTTCCATGTCCTTGATCCACTTGTCCTTGTCTGGACAGTTGATGGCTTCTTTGTAAGTTTGTGGTTCACAACTGAATTCATAGAATTCTTTTTGAGCAAAAGATGAGCTATCAGGTACGTATATGACTGTTGCTCTTCTTTGTCTTGCAGATCTCCTTGAAGATAATACAGGCTCAGCAACTACTTTGCCTTTGTCCTGTCTGCTGATAGCGGGACCTCGGTGTATCGCCGGTGTGATGGGTACTCCTGATATGTCGGTCTGCTCATCATCCGAACTATCATTCAATTCAGCTGAAATTTGAGTATCTTCATCTGGATGCTCAAGGTTCGCTCCCTCTGTCGATGTGGGTAGGTTATAGTACTGTCTGTTGAGAACTTCATAGCTGATGGGATCCTCCTCAACCATCATTCTTGTCTCATTAATTTTGACATCTCTGACAGTCTTCACTTCATTGATTTCAGGCATGTATACTCTGTAATATGCAAAATACATACCATAGTCAACCAAGAATCCTTCCTTCACCTTTTCATCCAGTTTCTTTATCTTATTACCTGGTATGTGTGCATATGCTACACATCCAAAGATCCGAACATGAACCAGTTTTGGCTTGCTTCCCCACCATACCTCATGTGGAGTAGTGTGAGCAATGCTCGACTTGCTTGTCCTATTTTGCAGGTAGGCGGTTGTAGCTATTGCTGCAGCCCATAATGATTTTGATGGCTTGGAGTAGGCCATCATTGATCCTGCAACTTCCATGAGAGTCATGTTCTTCCTCTCTGCTACACCGTTATGCTGTGGTGTATAGGCTGTTATCTTCCTGTGATGAATAGCATGACTTTTACAAAAGTCGATAAAGCGGTTGGAGATATATTCTCCTCCTCTGTCAGTCATGGTCTGCTTGACTTTCCTTTTGGCCTACTTCTCAGTCCAGTTTACATATTCTGTAAACTTATCAAGAGCTTCAGATTTGCTGTGGATGAAAGAGACAATGGCAAACTTACTATAATCATCGATAAAGGTGATGTAGTATCTTAATTTTTTTTACCGACAGTACATCAAAGGGTCCATAGATGTCTGAGTGTATCAGCTCCAGGAGTTACATCACTTTGAAGGAATCCTTTGTGAAAGGAGTACGTGACATCTTCCCTTTGATGCATGCATCACAGGGTGTCAGGTTTGCATCCTTGATGTTCACTCCTATAAATGCGTTATATTGGCTTGCTTTGTATAGTGTCAGTGGGTTCATATGGCATAGTCTCTTGTGCCAGAGAACGTCTGTAGATTCGTAGACTTGATGAGCCTACTCTGTTGGTAGGTGTATCTTCAAGTGATACAGGTTTTCTCTTCGTCTGTCTTGTGTGATAAGTGTATTAGAGCTAGCATCAGTCACATTGCATGTCTGGTCTGTGAATGTCACACACATGCCTGCATCTACTATTCTATCAACTGATAGCAGATCTTTCTACAGTGTCGGCACATACAAGACATCATTCAGTCTTTTGTCTTTGCCATTAGTGCTCAGCCAAAGTGCTCCAGTGCCGCTTACTTCGTGTCGTGATCCATCTCCCAACAATATATCTAGAGGAGTCAGTTTGACGTCGACGATCATCTGCCTTGTTGTCACAAAGTGCGACGTGGCTCCTGAGTCCAAAACTATGTCTTGAACGTCAGATGTGGATGTTGCACATATATCAGTGCTTAGGTAAGCAGTAAAATTTTTGCTAGCTCGATCTTCAGCCATCTTTGAGGATTCAAACTCCTCCACGTATGATGTGTTGTGCGTGCTTTCCTTCTTGCTCTGCATCTTGTTGTTTCTTGGATTGTCATAGCAATCCATGGCTGCATGACCTTTCTTGTGACAATGTATGCACTCAATCTTTGGATTTAGCTAGCATTTATCCACTGTGTCGCCGTCACGTTTGCATCTCTTGCATGTCTTCTTGTCATTGCCTTGCTACATGTTCCTTCCTTTCAATCTACTTTCTTGGGTTCCATGTTTCTGCTGGTTCTGATCTGATCTCTTTGTCGACTCCCTCTTAGATTGAGTCTTCTTCTTCGACTGGTCTTTGTTGCTGTAGAGAGCTTGATCAAACTCGTTCCTCTCATCGTAGTGCTCTCTAGCTTCAACTTCTTCTTTGATGTCAATGACTGCCTTATCGAAGGTCATAGTATGATCTTTAGCCAGCAATGTCCAGGTTGTCTGAAATGATCTCGGTAAGGAGCGTAGTAGGTAACTAAGCTGATTCTCTTGTGAGACTGCATGTTCTGCTCCAACGTTGTGCAGCGATAGGAACAGGTCATTCATTTTCCTGATGAAGCTCGTGAGATCTTTGCCATCCCATCTTGGATAGATAAGCTGATCTTCTAGATGCATTATCTAGTTTTGTGACTTGGTCTGAAATCTACTGATGAGTGTATCCCACATCTCTCTAGCATTAGATATTGATGCGAGGTCAAGGGTAATGTTGTCTTTGATGGAAGAGGAGATGACAGCTACTACTTTGTCATTCTTCTCTTTCTACTCCCAAAGATGTTTGCCTGTGTTGGTTGGCATCTCTTACGTGCCATCCACCCACAGCCATAACGCTTCTCCTCTTAGAATTAGTGATGTCTTCACTTTCCAATCAAGAAAGTTTGATCCATCTGCTTCAACTACTATGGCATATCTTTGATTGGATGCTGTGAATGGAAGCCATAGTCTCAGTGATGTGGCTCTACTTAAGCCTTATGTCTCTGATAAAGCCTTCCGGCTTTGATACCATTGTAGGAATGTTCCACGGGAGCTCTGTTATGATACCACTGAAGAAATCTCGGAATGACTCCAACAAGGTCGAACAATCGGATTGCTCTAAGAAGACTGTTGACAATGTACCAGTCTCTTTGGTTGATTTATGTTGTCGTTCAGATGGAGCCGATCTGTTGGATAAGGTTACTGTCTCCAGCCGTGATCAATCATCCTCCAAACAAACAGATAGCTACTGCTAATCTGACTATGTGTTTATGAACAACAGATAATGTCTTAATGATAGCGAAAATATATCTACTGATGAAATTGAACAAACATCACAACATTCACAGATTGCACACTAAACAGAAGAGATGTACACGTCTATATTATAAAAAATGAGTGTACATAGAAGAGCTTTCTTAAGCGATGTCTGTTTCCCAGGTCAACGCGTCGGCGTGAGAGAGGTGTTCTCCTCTCACGCATGAAACTAGCTACTGCTAGAACTATCTTTCTTCCTTGATATGTGCCTCACTGAGTGTTGCGTTCATGATTATCTTTCTGTGTGTATATGTATGGCTCTAATCCAAGACATATATCATGTCGGATTAGATTACGAGATTGATTAGCTAAGCTTAAGCTAAACATATGTTTAAGCACGTTTTTGTTAATGTAACATGGCGATGGTGGAGCGTGATAGTTTAAAAAAAAAAAACTTCAGGCTTAAGTAGTTGAGGTCCAATAGTTCGTCCATGTCTAATAGCTCGTCCTCACCATTGATTGCTTGGAAGTGTTGGCCTGACCCAAAATGTCGGCCAACGAAGTAGAAAATGTAGAGGAACGGATGACCCATCAGAACTGGCCACAAGTGTAATCCCAAAGTACACACCAGGCGCACAAGTGAGGAATAGAAAAAATAGACTGGAACGAGGAACATGATCTGCAACATCATTAGCAAGCATCAGAGCAATATCCACATGTAGCTGAGAATGAGTATCAAAGCACATATGAGCAACACTGAAGTATATGGCGGCAACATCCCCAAAAACTATCCAAGAGAGGAGAAGGAAATCTCTCAAGGTACCCTGATAATCTCAAAATAACAGAACAAAGTGGCAACTCAACATCGAAGACCAAGCGATATGGAGCAACCCAAAATGAAGGGGAATCTGAAGATCATCTGGACAAACAGTAGCTGGAACGGAGGCAATAATCCAAGCCATCAAGATATGCCAAGCTTGACAATGAGCAACAATCCAGGGAATAGATAGAGAGCCACATGCATAATCATAGAGATATCTGCACCATAGGCAATCAGTAATATGGAAAAACCAGTACTAATCAACAGGTCCAACTGAAAACCAAGCTATATGTAATAACTAGGAATGTCATATATCCATAACATCGACATGAACTGCAGCAAACCTATATGTAGAAACACCAAGAGACTGAAAAATGCCCGTGTACTCATCTAGAAAGATTCCAGCATATAAATACCCTAGGTAAGCAATAGTGACAATCTGGCAAATATCCTCGAATGGAAAATGTATAAGGGTAAAGGCGCATGAATCATGTCAAAAACCTTAGAAATATCATGAGGCAGATCACAAACCTCAAGCAGAGATCCATGGAGTAAGGCGAAAGAAGATACAACCTGATCACCAATAGCGAAGGAACCATCAAACGTGGACCCGTGAAGAACCCCATAGAAATTAGCATGAACATCGGCCATAACGGACTCAAGAGATGGAGATATAAAGACCAATGGAGAAGATACTGCACCAACCATTGAACCAGGAGGGTTATATTAGGTATGCGCAAAAGCAATAGTAGAAATACCACCAAGGTATACGGCCTCAATATCAATGAAACTAGGAATGAATAGGCGCAAGAGGCACGCAGCAACAACCTGTAAATCGGAACAGCATCAACCTGAGGAAGAGGACCCATGGATGGTAAAAATGAAGTAGCAACTGATGTGCTTTGAATGGAAAGAAGAGTTGCATCGTGAGCCTTTGGCAAGCTCCGCATAAACTGCTTCCCGGTAACCAACTGATAGTCACCTTGGAAATCAATACCAAACGTGAATTATGCTGACCAGCATGAGTAAAGGAAAGTGTCTGCTAAGAGAGATCCACAAAAACAATACTAAGTGAAGAGAACCAGTCTGCACCAAAAATAATGTCATAGTGCTCCAGAGGAATGATGTAGAAATCTGCTTGACCAGAAAAATCACCAACGCAATAATCCAAGCCTTGAGACATCTGAGAACTCGAAAAAGAATGGGAATGAGCAACCTCAACACTGAGAGGTTGGAAAGCAGGAACAGGTGCAGCATGAATCCTAGTGGAAATGTAACTGCTAATAAATGAATGTGTACTGTCTGTATCCACTAAAGCAATATACTCTCGTCTCGCATCTAGAATAATATGATCCACAAATGGAAAAACATACGCAGGCATAATAACAGAAACATCAACTGATAAGTTCTGGCCTAAATATGCATCTAAAAGAACTGCATACTCATCTAGATGGGTATCAGCAAAATAAACTAGTGAGTATACAATAGGACTATCATGAAATGTATAATGCCATATGGAGATCTACTGGAGTAGCCAAAGCATCTGAAAGAGCAACCGTAGACCGATGAATAATATCGAAATAGGGAGCATAGGGACAACATCTATAGCATGGCGCTCAGGAACATGAGTAGCATCAAGGTACTCACCAACAATATCAAAGCATGCAACATCGACAATAGTAGCAAGGCATACTATATCAGTATCAAAGCATGGAACAATATCATAGCATGCAACAACATCAGTAGCACCATCAAAGCATGCAACGACATCATAATAGTATCATAGCATGCTATATTAGTATCAAGGACCATATCAGCCACAACCTGTATATGTGAATCAGCATCAGTAGGAACATGTATATATGACTCTGACTCACTATGGGATACAATGACGAGCTCAGGTAGATCAATAACTATCTCAAGTAAATCGGGCAACTCGCTCACATTGTGTGATATAGAATCAACCTCATGTGAATCGCTAGAAATGTGTGACTCTATCTCTAGTTGTCCTGCACAAGAAAATGGAACCTCACATATGGAAGAATGTTCACGAGAGGAATCAGAAGGATAGAACTCTCAAGACCTATAATACTACTCGTAAGAGCGACAGGAGGAACAATTATAGAATTATCATTGGAAAATATAAGAAGGCAAAGTACTGGTATTAAGTCACTCGGAGATAGGCGGATGAGAATGGACATAGTCAAACCACTTCGACCTAGCAAAGCCCTTTAAGAGAAAAATGGCATCAAGAATCTTATTAGGACCTGGACAAGTTGGCCAAGAAGTATCAAAGTAATACTGAAGACACGTGAGCCATTTGTCGAACATATGTTCAGATGGTATATCACTATTAAAAATAAAAAGATAATCTAAAGGGGATAGAGACCGAAAATCAAAAGTCATGATAAAAAATAAAATAAAAAATAACAGAGAAGAATATGTAACCCAATGATCCAAATAATTTGGGTGATTTTTATTTTTAAATTTTATAATGGAGCGTAGAAAACAAAGAAAAAGTGAAAAACAAAATCGACGATGAAAATGAATAGTGGAATTGAAATGCAATTGGAACGAAAACTTATAACAAATAACAAAAGACAAAATGAAAAATACGATGGACAACACACAAACTACAAAATGGAATGGAAATAACAAAACAACGGCCACAGGCAAAAAGTTAAGCCAAACAAGACGCTAATCAAGTGGACGAGCTGAAGGAGAGGACATAAGTCGTCACAACAGGTACGCCAATGAAAAGACGTAACAAATAGTGTAGGTAGTATCTCGCAACTACAAACGAGAGCATGCTGAAAATGGTACTAAAATGAAAAGATACTGGGCAGCCACCCAATAGTGATAAAAAATGTTGTTGGACCATTTTGTAGCTGGAAATTATGCGAAATGAATTACGTATAGGCTATAGAAAGTTGCTGGAAATGGGCACAGACAACCACTGATCAAATCTGTCAAGGAACTGCGTTGGAGCTGGAAATTTTGCCAAGTATTGGGGCAAAATGGGGTGCTAGACAGCCACCAAGTAATGCTACAAGAGATGCCGGAAAAAGTACATCAAAAAGGCTGGAAAACAACGAATATGAAGGCTATAAAAATGTGCAAATGTAAAGGCTGGAAAAACAGCAAGTATGAGGGTGGTGATGAGCCTGCAATCAAATGTGGATTTGGGGTAGCAAACTGTCGTACTATACCAACATGGTTAATATAGATTCTATAGTAAATAATGTCGTTCCCACAGAGGACAACGTTAGAAAGTTATGTTTTTGGTACAATTATGGCAAGTGGTTTCGAGTGTTATTCTGGTTGTCGACAGACATTGAAAAGTAACCAGTATTACTAATGTTTGGGATGGGTAATGTTAATAAAATCAGAACAACAATCTGGCCTCTATCGAATTGAATGAAGTGCGTTCTACAGATGAGATGTTATCAGAGTAGTACATCAGTACTACACTTTAGCTGATTAAGGTGTCAACAGAGAATCGAGAATTGTTCGATGTATTTGGGACTGTGCAGACAATTAATTAATCGCGTTTGTGAACTATTCGTTTCTAGACAAAAGTCCTCAACAACTAAAGCCCAACTTAATGGTTAAAGAACACGAAAAGTTTTAGAATACGTTATAAACTTATGTCAATGCCAATCAAGAAAACAGATCAGAGACTCAATTCTTCAGATAGGGACTGTCATCTCACATGTATACATACAACTTTATTCAATGATCGTGCTAGACTATACCCAAGATAGTCGTTATTCGAGTGCCGAAAAGAAAGTATTCGCGACAGACGAATAAGATGGTTTAAAGACAGTTCTTTAGAGCATGCTTTACAAAAACACAAGAAACGACTGTAATGCACTAGAGCGACTGTCTGATCAGAGAGTAATTCATGAAATGCGTTAGAGATTGTTAGCAGACTCAAGATTACTCACACTCAGCAGTGCGAAGAACAGAGATAAGAGAGAATAACTCACATAACTCTATTCACTTCTTCAATCTCTTACATAAGCATAAACTCTTCTCTCTCAATGATCGAGAATGAAGTGTGAGATCAATGTATGTTCTATGGGGCGAACAAACACACCTCTAAAACAACAGGTGCGTCACTCCCACGAAAGGGTCTAGTTAACAATCAGATTGAAAATACGTTCAACTATACCATAGGAGGTATACTTAACTATGACTTAAAGTTACTCTAGTTTATCATGTCTTTTCGTATGTATGGACGACCTAGTAAAAGTTGTCCAAGACAATGTCTTTTCCTTTTAAAGGTCTTGCCCTTAATTACAAGACAAGTACTTAGGAGATATATTCCCGAAAAATGACTTAGGCCTCTTCATGATTTATACTTAACCGGCTCATATCTTCATTTTCGAGTATATCATGCTATATTTATGTTGATATTCAATATTTAACATTTTCGTGGCATCACATATCCCCTTCCTCAAATGTGAAACGTCCTCGTGAACATATCATCTTTATTTTAAGGATTATTCGAGAAACATTCTTGTTTCTTTGTGTATTTTGTCCTTTAGATATTTCTTCGTCTTAGAGAATATGTGTCTTGTTGTTTCTTTAATTGTATAGGTTGGTTTGAGTTGATCTTTGAATTGTTGATGAAAACTGGAATCAAACTTCAAAACATCTTTAAGATTTAAAATTTTAGCATACCATAGAAACATCACCACGACAAAGACACGAATGAATATTCATGAATGATTCAGTTCTTCATATAACTTTTGAGCAAGCTCCAAATTCTGTTGAGCTTCGATCAAGAGCAAATCATCTTTTGATTTTGTATAGCGGCCAACTGGTAAGTTGCCAGATTCTTCTAACTTAACCGGGAGTAATGTTCCATCGAACAGCTCCTGGGTTAACTTGGTATCTTCGTCTGAATCACTTCGTAGAGTGATTTCTTTACAGTAACGAGTTGAAAATCTAATAAAATTGCTTTTAACATAAATATTCTAAACAAAAAAAAATGTCTTCGCCGCAAAGGTACCAAATTGCCAAAATGTATATGTACAGAATTGCTTATAACGGAATGACTTCCTTCGATCTTGCAAATTCTGGCGAATCTCCGCAAAATATTCTGCAAGGTTTTGCTCCCAATCCACATAAAGACTGAATAATTCCGGATAAGCCATATTGATATTAATCCGTAGACCTGCATCGTCGAAGGCACCTAAATTCGCAATAGCTTGTGGTTTGTACAGCTGAAACTGCAACTTTCACTTTCAAAAATGTCGCTTATTATCTTCGTTCCTCAAAAATTGAAGTTCTTTGATTTGAACATATTCGAGAGCATACATAGCCGAAGAGCCTATGTATAACTCTGCCGATTCGAAAGGTACGACCTGGAATTTACCCTGGATTATGCCCCAGCAGAGACATCATTTCTGCTCGATAGAAAGCTGGGCCCATAACCAAAGAAAATCGTCCTTCTCCCACGGTCGCTTCCAGTCGTCGAAGGCGATGCCTACTGCGCCTGGTAGCATCATGTAATCCACACGCCATCGCAACTCAATATTAAAAGCATGTGGACACCATTTCCAGAAGCGTTCAGCAAATGCACGGAATCTGTCAGCACATACCTTCGATTGATTTCGCCGCATTTGCTTTGGCTGTGTAGATGTAGTTGCCAGATCTTGAGTTTGCAACTCAACAGCCAGCTTCTGATCTTCCATTTGTTGCTTTTGATTCGATAGCTCCTATTCGAGCTGGTCAATCTTTGCAATAGCCTCCAAGAATTCAAGATGGTCTGAGGCTCCGGTGTAGGCAGACACAGCTTGGAGTTGTTGTGTGAGTTCATCAATTCGCAGCAGGGCCTGAAGATAGTCATCATGTGCATCGGGCCCGCTGCAAGATAGGGTGGCATCACTGGAGAGCTCCTTCAGCTCCGCCAACTCTTGCTCGACAAGAGCCTTCACATCCTCGATCGGTTGTAAGAACTCGACTTGAAAATTTTTGAGCATCTGGCCTTGGAGCTGGTTCAGCTTCGTGAGATCGACAGTGATTGACCCTCTAGTGCTACTTAGAGACAAAGCAGCTTCTGTCTTTAATCTTGTCATTCGCTTCTCCTGTAAATGTTTATGGAGCGCAACATTATGTTGATTTGCAGCCAATAGTTGCTGCTTCAAAGAATCGTTTTGAGTCTGAAAACTATCAAACTTGGCCTAAATCGTCTTATTGGTCTGCTTCAAAGAATCAGCTTTCTTTATTAAATTCTGAAGCTATGTTTCGAGAGAACGATGTTGTTCGATCAACTTTGTGTTGTTTGATTCGAGCGAATCGATCTTCTCGAATGACTCCTTCATAGAGTCTAGAGATTTGCTCTCTGAGGTGATAAGCTGCAGTGTGAGTTGACGGTGGTACTTGTCAAACTCATATACGTCAGCCACTAGGTCCTTGGCTTTCTCTATCATGGATCGAAACCACTGGGGTTGGTCATCTGGTTCTCCTTCATCTGCCACAGGTGCCCAGGTGTCGCCTTCAGCAGCTATGTGTCCCTTGTCAGATGTATCGAACTGGGTTGTGTCATCCTCAGAGCTGGATGCGCTCAGTTGCTTCTGAGATGTGGAAGTAGATGCTAGCTTTGAAGAATCAGCAGCAGCAGCAGCATCGATTTCCATTGCCACATATTCATTCTCCATAGCAGTGGTGGCTGCTACTTCGACTATTGGTGCAGCATCGACTGGAATAGGAATAGAGATGAGGCTGGAAAGATCAATGGGCTTGGGAGCCAACATCCTTGCCGTCAGCAGTATTTTCTCTGGCTCGGTCAAAATTTGAAAATGAGTGCACAGGCGAGAGACATGGGCTCCAACTCCAGAAAACTTCTGATGTTTGATCCATTGCAAAAAGGCTTTGTAAATGATAATGCCAAAGCATACTGGATTACCCGCAAGCACATCCAATATGTAACCAAAATTTTGTATTGATATTGTCGCATCCGCATCCGTCAAAAATATGGCTTGGTTTGCGTACCTATTAGTTTCCTATTATAGTCTATGTAAATAACCTACAATAGTCTATGAAAATGAGACCTACATTTAGGCCTTAACTCTTGCTCACCTTGTCTGGTGACCCAAGGTAAAGGTGTCACATAGGACTGATTAGCACTACATTAATTATGATTAGAAAACTTGTTTAGGAAAGTAAGAGGCCCTTTTTGAGTCCAAAAAGGGCTCTAATGGAGAAGGCATTCACCAGTAGAGATGTCATTTTTGTGGAAGACCAGTTCAGAAAGTTGCTGATAAATCTGACCCAAGGATCGAGCAGCCAAATTCTAATCTAGGGAATCAACTGCATAATACCACACTGACTCAGACATTGACTCAAAATCTCAACGAGTCAACCCACATCAGAGGACCGAAGTTCAACCCAGAAGGTCGAACAGGTCCAGATAGCCTCCATCCAGATTTATGGATGATCCGGCCTGCTACTTTGTGCAGGAACCAACCACCGTTTCTAAAGCTATGTCTACTCCTGATGCTGACCAATGAAAAGTAGCGATGGACACCGAATTCAATTCTCTGATGGAGAATCAAACATGGACAATAACTGAGCTTCCAAAGGATCGAAATCCAATTCCATGCAAATGAATATTCAAGGCAAAGTATGACGTTGAAGGAAGGCTAAATTGTTACAAGGCCAAGCTAGTCGCCAAAGACTTTTCCCAGATTTCAGATCTGGATTATTCAGAAACCTTCAACCCAGTTGTCAAACATGCTTCGATCCGCCTGCTCCTCTCCTTTGCAGCCACAATAGATCTTGAAGTTCACCAGATGGATGTCCAGATCGCTTTCCTCAATGGAACCATCGAAGAGGAAATCTATATGGAGTCAGAGGGATACAAACTCAACGGCAAGCAACAACACCTTGTATGCCAAATCCACAAGGCGTTGTATGGGCTGAAATAGTCACCCAGAGCTTGGTTCCAGAAGATCAATGCATTTTTTATAGAGAATGGTTTTATTCCAAACTCGACATACTCGAATGTTTATTTCAAATCTGTATCAGAACACTTCATCATCATCACTCTCTATGTAGATGATACACTCTTATTCAATAACAATTTGAATATGATGAAGGATACGAAATGCATGCTGGCCCAGGAGTACAAGTTGACTAACATGGGTCTAGCCCACTATTGTCTCGGAATCCAAATCCAATGAGATCAACCCAACAGACTAATTTTTATCAGACAACAACAATATCTCAACAACGTGCTGGAAAAGTATGGTATGACCAACTGCAAACCAAGTCACTTTCCGCTCGACCCTGGACTAAGATTATCAAAGAAACAGTCTCCTCAAACTGAGGCCAAAAAGGAGGAAATGAAGTGCTACCCGTTTCAATCCATCATCGGCTCACTGATGTACACAATGATCTGCACGCAACCAGACCTTGCATATTCGATTAGTACACTTAGCCAGTTCCTATCAAATCTAGGCTTAACTCGTTGGAAAGCACTAACAAGGATGATGAAGTACATTCAAGCAACGAAAACTCTCAACATCCTACGAAGGCAGCCAAATTGCCAACATCCTTGAAGCCTACACAGATGCGGATTGGGCAGGAGATGTCGACACCAGAAAATCAACTTTTGGATTAGATTTCATTTACAAATCGAGCACACGGAATGGGTATCGTCGATAGTTATAGTACCCAAGTAGAATGGCAAAATGCGTATCTGTGTGAATCTGAAGGCGATTAATGCAGTCACCAAAAAGGACCATTTTCCTTTACCATTTACGGAAAGTGTCCTCGATAGAGTAGCTGGTGACGAAGCCTACAGTTTTTTGGACGGCTTCAGCGCCTACAACCAGGTGAAAATAGCCCCCCAGGACCAGCACAAAATAGCATTTGCCACGGAGTGGAGAACTTATGCCTATAAAGTGATGCCATTTGAACTTTGCAATGCCCCAGGCACTTTCCAGCGAGTCATGCAGGCGACATTCAAAGATTATTTGCAAAAAATTTTGAAAATTTTCTTGGATGATCTGTGCCTGCATGGACCAGATTCAGAACACTTATTCAATTTGGAGAAGGTGCTACAAAATGCCGTGAATACCAGATCTCCTTGAATTCAGAAAAATGTCAATTCTGGGTGACACATGGCTTGATACTCGGCCATATAGTGTCAAGACACGGGATCGCCACAGATCTATCAAAGATCAGGATCATTGTTGATCTACCACCACCGGGGACGACCCGCGAGGTCTACATTTTCATGGGTCATGCTAACTATTATAGGATCTTCATTCTTGATTTTGCAGAGTTAGCCAGACCAATCTACAAGGTCACAACGGATCCACATTGGAATGAGAAAGCTCTAAAGGCTTTCCAAAAGATTAAGAATGCATTGGTCTCAGCACCAATCCTACGACCACTCGGGCCAACCAGACAAATCACTACCAAAGGCTGAACAACAAAAATTGATCTTGAAAGCTAGACCTTATCAGCTGATTGCTGGCCAGTTGTACCGAAGAGGTCCAGACGGAATTCTTCGGCAGTGTATTCTTCCTCATGAGACCACCTAGATCATTTCGCTTTCACATGAAGGCATGGGTGGAGGTCATTTTGCATCTGACATTACAATTCACAAGGTCCTATAATCAGGATGTTGGTGGCCAACGATTCATAAAGACACAGAGGAGTACTTGAAAAAGTGCGATGTGTGCCAAAGGGCAAGAAGACCAACGAGATTGAACTATAATTTATTGCACCCAGTCTTAGCCCAAGCACCATTCAAAAAATGGAGATTGGATTATATTGGTCCAATTCACCCTGCAGCAAGGAGTTCCTAGGCTCGATACATAATCGTAGCCATAGACTACCTCACCAAATGGGTCGAAGCCAAGGAAGTACATGTAGTTGACGCTAGGACCACTGCCAAGTTCCTTTATGAAAATATCATTGTGCGCTTCGGGTGCCCAGTGGAACTAGTCAGTGATCGCAGAAGCCATTTCATCAACAAGACCATCAAGGTCCTATTGGAGGAATTCTTCATGATCCACAGAACCAGTACGCCTTATTATCCTCGTGGTAATGGTCAAGTATAATCATCCAATAAGATCCTGTGTAGCGTGCTCACGAAAACAGTTGAAACTAGCAGATCAGATTGGGAACACAAGTTGCATGCTGCACTGTGGGCATTCAGGATAGCATATAAAGGGAGCACTAATCAAACACCCTTCCAATTGGTATATGGTCAGGAAGTTGTGATAGCAGTAGAGTTTTTAGTTCCTTCATTAAGGATTGCCACCATGCGATGTCTTAATGAGTCCAAATCTCTACAGCTATGCCACGAAGCTCTGCATAAACTCTGTGAAACAAGCTTACTAGTTGTGCATGCACTGGCAGCTGAAAAGGAAAGGCTTGGCATGATTGTAAATTACAAAAGAAGGATTTTCATTCAGGAGATCTGGTCCTGATGTATAAAATCAAGGCGATCAAGGGGAAGTTAAAATTCACGGGCGAAGGTCCTTATAAAATAAAGGAAATTCTTAATCATGGGGCCGTGACCTTAGAACAGCTTGATAGGATGCCCTTCGACACACCCATCAATGGTAGCCGGTTGCACAAGTACTGGCCTGCTCAGCCATTACCGCTAGATCTAAGGAGATCAAGCCAAATCAAGCTAAATCCATCAAGATTCAGCCAAATTTGACAAGATCGGAGAAATCCATCAGAATCCAAATCCTGATAGAGTAAAAAAGAAAGCAGATTATCAGATTGACTGAGGGATCTACTACCAAGAATCCATCAGAACTTCTAGAGAACTACCAACAATCAGATCAAGCCTGGATGAAGCTAATTACCAGTTTACAAAAGTTAAAAATCAGAAAATCTCGAGATCTCGTCAAAAAACACTCTGAAGGAGCACTTTTTTCATGATTTTTTGAGATCTCCTGGGAGATAGCTCTTGAAAATTGGGCAACCACCAGATCTGACCTAGATGCATCCATGAAAATCTCTGCGAGAGTTCTTGATGGAGGAATCATCATTTTTTAGTGTATGCGAGAGTTCTCAAAAGCCGAATTTTCAGAACCCTCGCAGAGCATCAAGATCAACTTACCAGCTCTCACAAGGTGCCTAAATGAAATCAGAGTAGTGAAATTAGCCTGTCTACATGGTCTGATCTTGAAAATCCAATCACAGGAACAAGTTGTGCGAGAGATCACTTCCTGCGAGAGTTGAACCCTCGCATACAGCCTGGACCCTCGCAGAACCTTCGCATAGCAGTCAAATCACCTTCTGAACTCTCGCAGACTTCTTTGAGGTCTTAGAATTTTTGTGAAGAAGGTGCCTGCCAAAATTTGGGTGGAACTGAACAAGGAAAACTGAATTTCACCTAATACGCACTCTAAATTCCGCTATATAAAGAATTCGAGTCATTTGTCACCTTTGCTAGCGAAGCTCTACCAAAATTTCCACTGAAAATATCAAGTTTTTTTGTTTTCAACCAAACTTCCTACCAGTTGTCATCTGCTCATATCAAACACCGATCTACGCTCTGAATTACAATCATTGTCATCCAACACTCATTATTCTCAGTTTTCTACTGTTTTCTTCCATTTTCTACCATTTTTTTATTTTTCTACTTTTTCGACCACTAATTATCATTGCTAACATGGCCTCCTCATCCTCTGAAGACTTTGATGCCAAACATGTGATCCAGCGTGCCATCTCTGAGGCCACGCAGATTTGGCCTCTACCCTCTAACACTTTGATCCAACCATGGCTGTAGACAACCGGGCCCCTCCTTGAAGCAATGGGTTTTTACTCGGCGCTCTTCCATTCTGAGATTAACATGGGCCTCGCCCTTCACGCTTACGCCACCTGGGATGAGGACAAGGCTTGTTTCCACCTCCTGTACCAAGGTACCACGTACAAGGTCAGGATTAACACTGACTCGATGATCATCGTTGGCATTATGTCCGGTGATCGTCAACCCATCTCCCATCGCCACGCCAAAGCTCTGATCAAACCATTCGTCACCCAAACCACACCAGAAATCCCCATCCAGACTAACAATGGTTACTTGATAGAAGCTATCACGGAACCCGTCATTCAAGCAGCTGCGCATCTGTTGAATAACTTTTTAGCTATTTCAACATTTTGCAAGGACAGAATCCAGTCTACGCTACTGAGTCAGAGAGTGGAATCCTTTCTGGAATTCCCTAACCCCTCTGTTGTGCCATACGACTGGCATAGCTTCCTTATTCGAGAACTAACAAACTCCATCAAACTCAACCACCGTGAGTGAATCGCAGCACTTTGTCTGCGCACTTTTTGAGGCGAAAGTGCGCGGTTTCCAACGCTCATCCCTCCTGACTACCCTTGTGCCACATACTAACCTTTACCCACCATCTCAAGCATCTACCTCATCCCAACCTGCAGTCATTAACACAATGGCCAGCAAACGAATAGGTGGCGTTGTCTCTACATCCACATTTCCACCTGTTACCCGACAACGTGTCTCCACTGCCGCACTAACTACTCCATCAACCACCGCCATTTCCTCTTCCGTGCAACCCCCCACTCCAATTACTGTTGTCGTTACCTCTCTTCCTATTCCATCCACATCTGTTTCTATCTCCATCCTCGTTTCTTCTGTTGATACCACTCCTACTTCTCTTCCAGAGTCCGCTGCTCCATCCATCACCATCTCATCTTCCATTGTTCCTACCACCACCGTTGCTCCTCTCACATTCAACCCTTCTGATTCACAACATTCCCCCGACACTCTGGCATGGATGCAAGTTATCAATTTTTCACTTCCACACCAGACACTTTTTGCTCCATCCTCACCTTCTTCAATACTCCACACCACCCTTTAGTTTCCCACTGTTCCTCCCATCCTCTCGTTCGGACAAACCGTCCTCGCCCCTGTTTCCACAATTGTTTTTCACACTCCACCCGCTTCGCCAAAGGTTGCCGAGGGCAGCCAACCGCTGCCTGATGACGCATTTGTACAAACAATTTTTGTAGCATCACCAGATCGGGCTGATCCTACCGCCCCAGATGGCATCAAGATAAATGAAAATCTGATTGAAGACAATGATGACAGAATTCCACAAGTAGTCGGGGCTGATACAACACAAGCCCCTACCAGTGCCAGTGTACCAGCTGCTCCCACAAATCTAGTGACGGCGTACCAAACCCTAGGAGAATACATCCTAGATGCGGTAGCAGCCAAAGCTATTCTGAAAAGCAGGGTACTACAATTGGCAACAAGTAATACACAATTGCGAGCAGACCTCACCAAGATGTAGCAAGAGCTTATTCTGGCTCAGCAACACGAACAAGCAGGACACCAGGAGATTGCCAAGTTGCAGCAAAAGGAGGAGGGCCTAAACAAATATATTCAAAGCCTTTCCAAAGCGCTAACGGAGGCCTCCACAAAGGTGCGAGAGCTTCAAACTGAAGCAGCTCAACGGCTTGCCCCCATCCAAGCGCAACTTACACTTTGAAAGCAGAGGACACGCGCCTGGGGATGGAGGTCAAAGCCTTACAAGATGAGAAGCTCATCTGGTTATCTCAATCTGCACTGGACACAAGGCCGCTTTTCCAATCAGAGATGAATCTTCTACAGCGTCAGGTGTAGATTTATAGCCAAACCCTGAACAACTACTAGGCGGAGTTCATTAAGTATCGGACAAGCACAACACAAGAGCTCGCCCAGGCCAAGCAAGCCCTCAAGGCATGCCAAAAATACATGGAAACAAAGGCCTAGCCCTCCCCCGTGGTAATTCCACTGCCACCTAATTTTGACGCTGCACAGGCTAGTACCAGCCAAGATCAGAGCCAGGAGGCAGCAGGGAAATTTCAACCAGATCAAGGGTCCAAAGGCCAGGACCAAGGACAGACAGATGCGGCCGCTGAGACGCACGACCAGAGCCAACCCGCAACCACCAGCCAGTGCCCAGCAACATCATCCAGAGGGTCATGAACGATATCTGCCAGCCGGACCTTCCGAAGACTGAAATCCATGGAGGCGAACATCATTGAATTTTTATCCAAATATCTCCACAAGTCATCAAGAGGCGGCTGGCAGTTATCATTCTCAACTCAGACCACCGCCCAACTTGCAGTCACTGACACGACGATCAACAAGAGAATGTGTGGAGTTGCCCCTTCTTCTTCGACTCCACCTACTACCAGACACCGTGCCACCATCACCGCTTTTGTTTCCACCACTGCCACATCTTCTTCTGTTCAACCTTCTACTGATGTTTTCGCTTCTGTTCCTCTTTCATCCAGACAAACCGCCTCTATAGCTATTTCTTTTTCTACCACCGCTTCCATCACCATTGCTTCATCCATTCCTCCTGCTTTCACAACCATCTCTCTTCAGATCAACCCACCCGATTCTCAAATTTCTCCCGACACCCTAGCATGGATGAGGTCATCAACTTTTCACCGCCGCTCCAAGGTATATTGCCCCCTTCTTCTCCTTTCATCTATGAAAGTACTGTACTTTAGTACATAAATGCATCTACAAAAGATCCACAAGAGTGATTGTATGCTTGCTTAACAATCTACCAAAAAGCTAGACACAATTGTCAATATTTTGACGTCGAGCTTTCACCATTTCTCGCCATTGCTCTTCCTGCATCAATATTCCTGTGAGCTCGTCAAAGGTTGGCAATCTTTCTCTTGATGCTATTCCGCTCACAAACATCTGATAGGGTTCTACAATGCCACACAATGCATTGTACACCAGCTCCACATCACGTACGTGCTCACCAATAGAATGCAATTCATCCCTCATTGTCTTGATTATGGTCAGGTACGTTTGAATGTGCTCTCCTTGTTCCATTCGAGCACTATTCAGCTTTGACTTCAGAAACATGATTCTTGATGGATTTGACATCTCGAACTTCTCCTTTAGTACATCCCATGCCTGTCTGGGTGTAACAGCATCACAAATGTGGGTAATGATGTGATCCTTCACTGACAAGTTATTGAAGGTCAAAGCTTTCCTCATCTTTTTTTTGAACACTTTGATATCCGCTTCATTTGGCAACCTTCTCTCATCACCTGTGATGACTTCCCACATCCCATATTGTTCAAAGTGAGATAGTTTCTTCTTGTAATATCTTTTTTCTGTAAGATTTTCCATCAGTATGTTTTTCATTTTGAATTTCCACACTGCATAGTTGGAAATCCTGTCCAATTTGCTACTTTCTCTCAAAATGGACTCTCCCATGTTTGCCATCGCAAAACTGCTTGAAACTTCTGCCGTAGGCTAAAAACAGTATGCCGAGGCCAACAATGATGTCAGAAGTTGAAAATAATGACCTGCAATTTTTCCCTTACCAGGCCACTCACCACTTTTCCACCAATTTGAAAGCCAAATCGGCGTTGCCTTCCAAAATGCACTCAGTTGTCAACTCCCAACTTCGTGCCCAGTGAAATGGTGAAATCACTTGTGGTGCACTCTGAACACTTTCTCCACTGCAATCACTCTGTTTTGCGGTAGCGTACTTGCCGGTATAGTCCGGGTGCCCTTCGTTTGGAGGTTATAGTCTTTCGTTTGGTCGAAATAGGCTAAAGGACTAAAAAATAAGGGCTTTTTGAACTTTTGAACTGTTTCTTCACCTTGAAGAAACTTCACCTTTCACATGTGAAGGGACCCAACTCCAATTTCAGTTTGAAAATTTTTAATGAAGTTGAATGGCCAATCTTCCTTCAATGGCCTTCAGGTCCTTTCAAAGCCCCTTTCAATCCAATGGCTACCTTGGATCCAACAGCCCACAACTGTTCTTGGAGGCTCAATCTTTACCACAGATCTATGTGACTGGAGATCCGACGGTCCTGGGCGCTTTTGTGTGCTAATCCACGCGCTTGCAAGCTCGTCTCACTTTGGAACACTATGTGCTCTTTAAATTTAAAGCGCGCGACCAATCCTCACGGCCTCCATGACTTCTCCTCCTCTTTCTTGATTTCTTGCTTCTTTTAAAGCCAAATCAGCTTGTTCTTGCACAATTCTAGAGCGTTTTTTATCCAATCTGAATTTGTAGCTGGCTGCGCCCTGGAGGAACTTTTCAAATCTGTATTTGGCCTTGGAACAACTGAGAACAGCTGGTTTTTCCAACAGTTTTCTGATTTTTACCAAGAAATCCTTCTTTAGCTCTTTTCCAAGCAATTCTCAGCTTTACTCTGAGTTTTTTTCTTACAAATTCAACCTCCCTGAGGTTGCCCTAGTCCTACCAATCTGATGGGACTGACGATATATGATTTGGTAAGGATTTCACCACACACGGTACAACTTTGCAAAGAAAGATTCAAAACCCCACCGAAGCTGAGAAATTCACAATTTTCTCAGTTTTTCACCAAATCCTGTCCTGTCAATTGCTATGGCCACTATAATTGCTCTTTGCAGCTCTTCTGCAAATCCCTTTACGCCTGACGACTATCTATACAATGACTTTTCTTTCCGTCTTCAGCCCACCATAAACCTTGAACTCTCAGAAGACTTCTCTTCTCCTAAAGCTCTCTTCAACGACGTTGTTGTACTGTGTACACTCCCTGTACGGCTCTGATACCCAACTTAGAATTTGCTTTGCACAAGAACACAGATCATGCTACATAGTAACACAGACAGAAAACACTCTCCACTGCAAACTCACATAGCAACTATATTTCTCAAAATGAAATTACACTGTACATATAGTTGTTCACTCAGGCGACCCATGCATGACCCAGGTTGCCATTGGCGGGACGCGTGTCCAGTCGACTTGCCTCGTGGCAAGGCCAACTGATTCTTATCCACTGATAGGACCCACAGTACAGTAGCACAATGATTCTACTTTAATTCTAACTAGGTGGAGGTGGAGGTGGTGGAGATGGTGGTGGCGGTGGGGGCGGCGACGGTGGCAACGGCGGCGGCGGTGGAGTAGCAATATTATTTCTCTTCAATGCAGAGCCTGTCTTGCGGGAATTCTTTCTTTTTCACTCGTGTGCTCTGCCTCCAGATTATCGATGGGTCGTCTTTTGCTTCATCCTTGTTTGGGCGATCAGGGTGCCCTCATCAGAACCACCCACCAGCAATGACATCATCGGACCCATCGCCGACCCCTAACTTGGAGGTGACACGATGGGCGTGGTGTCATCCGATATGTTCAAGTCTGCCGTGTTCATGACCGATGCTGGTGGAAATGGGTCGAAGAACGAATCATTCAGGATCGGCAATGCACCTGATGCCGCCAACTCTTGGTCCAAGAATTGCATTGTCTCTATCCGCTTCGTTGGCGTCGGGGAAGGGCTTCTATGTTGTTCTTGTTGTTGCTATTGCTCCTGCTCGTGCTCTTCCTAGTGCTGCTCCTCCTCCTACTGCCCTGCTGGCGTTTGATCCACTTCTTTCATTGGTGGAGGCCGAGTAGCCGGATCATCCTGCATGCCTCTTGGGCTGCTACTCCTACTCCTACTTCTGCTCCCCCATCTCTCTCTATCATCGAGTGCGGCTAGTGCATCCCGATGGAGCAATGCAGTCACTTTGGGATCTCTAGCCGTTTGTTTGGTCCGTGCCATATCCTCCGACATTGGGTAACAACACGAAATCTGAAAGCAGAGACTTTCTAAAAACTGACTCTCTGACACTCGAGGGATGAAGTGGAAAAGTGAGGACCCAGGCACCCTTATATAGTGAGGGTTTTTATTTTTAGTGATTGCCCCTATAAATGTTTTGGCCTCTTTTCCAAATATGATATGCTCATGTCTTGGCGCATGAGTAGAGATCCAAATTGCAAGTTAGCGGAGACCTTCAAATAAACGTAATTGAAAACCAATATTACTGATAAAATGCATATCATAAATCGATTAAAATCTTAGCAAGTTGCCTCAACCTTAGACATCCACGAATGTACTAACAGACATATGAAATGTGACAACGCAAGAGTTAAGTCAAAACTCAACCAATTATATCAAATCAGAGTCAACCAACTAATTGTGCTTTCTACATCTCATTACATAAAATCCTTTATTTTGATTGGACTCCTAATGTCCCTGATTGTAAAAATGAAACACATATCTTTTTCGGCTCATCTGCGTATGCAAAACCAGACACATAATTAATAATCCTTCTATATGCATTCAACATTACTAGGTAAAATTCAAGGATTTTGTTTTAAATTAGGGGCCTACATTTTGTCCATTACGAGTGAAGACAAAATTTCATGGCACATCAACAAAGGTCAATCCAAGCATATGCTGAAGATCTTCTAGGTTGCACTCCCTGTTAGTATAAACTTCTCGTATTTCATTGTGGGACAAATGTATGGATATTTTCACCTCTTGCTAATTCGTCTCAACGTCCAAGGCGTCCCATCGGCCATGCGCAAATTTATATCGCCTATAGATGAAACTTAAGGAGCATGTTTGATGTCAACTATGGTACCTTATGGTCATTGTTTGGCAAGAGAGCATACACCTTATTAAATCTTCTTTGTGCTCCATTTCCTTTGAATCTCATGCAAAAAATATGTTATCCAACAGTGATAATTCTGTTGTTTTCCAAGCCCACATGGTGTTTGTTTTCCTAAAGGGGATCGCCTTAAATATGGCAACAAATATGGTGATCGGCACATAGATGCTCGTTTGGATCCGAATGTTGGCTTCATATTCCCAATAATTTCTTTGATAAGTTGTCTCTTCATTAATTCAATAGTCAATTAGTCAGCATATAGCCACTCATGAGAATTGATCGTAGGCTCAGAAAGTGGTGCTAGTTTGCCATGGCCGAAGTTTTTTTTTTTGTAACTTCATACATGTGATCGTAAAAGAAAATGCTCATTTTGATCAAGGCAGAGGATGTCAACCCACCATATATCAGTTCTCCATATTTGGCGTGTATGGCGGAAAATTTTCCAGTGAAGGACTTCACGTTTGGCCAGTCAAAGCTATTTGAAGAAAAGACATCTGCACCAGGCATTAATGCAACATTGTTATCCATTACAATGACATAATAATAATTCAAACATAATAGTTAACACAAGAATAAAAGAGGTGGGACCTACAATGTGACTGTATGGTTCTATCAACAATAGCCACATCCAATAAAATATCTCGACACATGTATACATGTTGCAACTTTGCAAGATATTCGCCGTCTTGGTCGATCTTGAAATCGTGGATCCTTCCTTTACAATGGTAGTCTTGGTTGTTTCACTTCCTCTTTGCAACCTTGTGAGTTCCTTTGCCCGAGGATTGCATGTAAACCCAACAAAAGTTGAGAATGTATGAGGCACCCAATGCGCATTGGAATCTTTGATGTGTGCAACAATAGAAGCCAGTTGATTCTTGGGCTTCCTTGATTGACTGGAGGCCATAATCTATGTAATGATAATGTAAGATATGCAAAATAGTGTGTGAGAGCTTTAGATAAGCTAAACAGAAATGAAAAAAATAGAATGTTTGTTGAGTATGCAAAATAAGCAGGAGAGAGAGAGAGAGAGAGAGAGAGAGAGAGAGAGAGAGAGAGAGAGAGAGAGAGAGAGAGAGAGAGAGAGAGAGAGAGAGAGAGAGAGAGAGAGAGAGAGAGAGAGAGAGAGAGAGAGAGAGAGAGAGAGAGATAGACCTCCATCATTGCAATGATGGAGGATGCCATTGTGCCCTCCTACACCTAACTAAATAGCCACTGTTCATATGCATCCAATCAGGCATAAAATTGCTCCAACAATAAGGAATGACATGCTCCCACAAGATTGTTTGTTGAGTATGCAAAATAAGCCGAGAGAGAGAGAGAGAGAGAGAGAGAGAGAGAGAGAGAGAGAGAGAGAGAGAGAGAGAGAGAGAGAGAGAGAGAGAGAGAGAGAGAGAGAGAGAGAGACTTGTGAACATTTAAAATTTGAAATAAGGACTAGGCTCACTTAGCACCTGGCTGCTAGTAGATAGACAGTCTAGTTATTGCTTTATGTAGGGTTAATGTTAGAGGTGTACTTTGTGGGCCCACACTTGATTTAATCTGCACAATTGAATTTGCCATGTTATATGGACCATTCCTTTTCAGTTGTAAATATTTTATTGGTACACGTGTCATCATTAACACTAATTATAATTAGTGAAGAGGCCCTTTTTGAGTCCAAAAAGTGCCCTAATGCAGTATCCATATTGTAGAGCTTGTATGCCTTGTGGTATGGGGAATAGCCAATGAAAATCGTTTTTCTACTTTTGTCGTCAAGCTTTCTTCTTAGATCTTCAAAGATCTGAGAGCAAAAGCGATGCATCCAAACACTCAAATATTTTTGAGTGATGGTTTTGATCTTGTCCACACCTCATAAGGTGTCTTGCCATTCAGGGCTTTGGTGATGGATCAATTCTACAAATAGACAGCTATAGTAACAGCTTCTGTCCAAAATCTCTTTGGAAGAAAGACATGGGCCAGCATGCTCTTGGAACTTTCGATGAGTGTCCGATTCTTCCTTTCAGCTATACCATTGGACTAAGGTGAGTAGCTGGTTGTAAATTGCTGATGTACTCCACTGGCCTTGTAGAAATCCTTGAATTATGTGGAGATCTACTCTCCCCCTCCATTTGTGCATAGAGACTTGATCTTCCTCTGGGTCTGGTCTATTGTAGATGCTTTGAACTACTTGAAGACCTTAAATGCTTCAGATTTGCTCTTCATAAAGTAAGTAGCAGTCCTTCGAGAGAAGTCATTGATGAAGGTCAGAAAATAGAGAGCTCCCCCTGTCGAAGCAGTTTGCATCGGGCCACAAATGTTGCTATGTACAAGGTCAAGCAAGCCTTTGGAAGTATGAACTGAATTCGAAATAAAGGGACTTCTAACATGCTTGTTGATAATATAGCTTTTGCATGGAGAAGTTGGCTTGTTGATAGAAGGCAGATCTTGCACTAGACTTTGAGCAGACATTTGCTAAATACTGTTGAGTTAAGATGGCTCAGTCTGAAATGCCACATCATATCAGTTGATTCAGAAGTGGATGTGTGAAGAGCTTGACTGTTAGAAGAGTAGCAGTGGCTAAGTTTGTAAAGATATCTGGTTCTTCTTCCATAGGCTAGAACCTTCCGGGATTTGTCAAGAATTGTGCAGCCGTCTGTATCAAATTCGACCCTCTGATTGAATCAGTGATTTTGCTAACTAAGAGCATATTTTTGGTTAGATTTGGAACATGGAGAACATTGGACAACAACTTGACTTCGTCTCTTTTGAATTGAATTCTGATTATTCCTTCACCTTCGATTGAGTGCGATGAGTTGTCTCCTAGTTGCACAACTCGAGAGTGGGTGAATGACTTATAGTCTTTGAACCAGTCGCAATGGTGAGGCATGTGTTGAGTTGCTTCGAAATCTAAATACCAAGAATTGATATCTTGTTGTTCTCCAACTTTGCTCATGAAAGCAGCTTCATCTTCTTCTTGTTGCTGATTTGAGTGACTGGTTGTAGTACTATGTGCTTGTTGTTGGAACTGCTTCTTCTTTTCGTTGTTGTATTTCAAAGTTCGGCAGTCCTTGATTTCGTGGCCAGTCCTCTTACACTATCTGCAGAAAAGCTTCTACACTGGTTGGAATGATGAAGAGCTTGAATTTGATCTTGAACCGGAATTTGGTCCAGATTGCATGTTGCTCTTCTTGTTAGTATAACCTGACTTTGTAGATATCTTAGATCTAAACTTCTGATTTTTTGAATATATAGCGTGAGGATTCGATTCCGAGCCTGAGGAGGATGTTGATCTTCTGATCTCCTCTTGTGGGAGAGTGAGGTGCTCCTGGGCAGAAATAATTTTTGTAGGCTTCAGGTAGACTCGATAATAGAGTCATAAGTGCATTGGAATCTTCTATGACTGAGCCAGTTGCAGTCATTTGTTCCATAAGATTTTTGGACGTGTTGAGATGACTTGAAACACTTTATGTGTCAGACATTCTCAGGGTGAAGAATTTCGTCCTCAAGTGTAACTTAGAAGTCATATCCCTGATATCGTAGAGAGTTGCTAGGATGTCCCATGTATCCTTAGAAGTTTGAGCAGCACGTATGTGACTGATCTGAGTATCCTTGATGTTGAGGGTGATCATGGCAAATGCTTTGCCATCTCTCAGTCTCCACTTGTTGATGCTAGCTGCATCACCTTCTAGTTTAAGCTCTATGCTATCAATAATGTCCCACAGTTCTTTGGCTAATGGTATAACCTTCTTGAATTTCCAGAGACGGTAGTTATGAGTTTGTCAATGGGAGATGATCTAGATGATGGATCCATTATGGTTAAATGAGATCGTTGGTAGAAAACAACGATTGTCGGAATATTGTTGGTCGCGCGTTTGTTAAAGAGGCGTCTTGGTAAAAACAAGACTCGTAATCCGTAGTAGAAATACAGATTACTGAAATGCCCGTTCTGATACCATGTCGCATAACGTGGGGATGACCGACATTGGAAGCTCAAGGCCTTGAGCGTAGGCATGTAAGAATAAAAACACAACAATTAGCAGCAAAAATATTCAAGAAGAATGATTCATACAGAATTGTGCAAATGAGCAATACAGTAGTGAGACAAAAATTGCACTCTAATTAATATCAACAGTGAGTACAATGGCTTGAAGTAATGACTTCGGCTTGCTAAGCGTGATAACGCTGGCTACAGATAACTCTGATTGTAAAAACTTTTGATAAAACTTAATCTTAGCTTGATTCAGCTTGTAGTATATATTTACAAGTGTCTTGCATTTTTCGAGATTTTTGAATTCTCTCTCTTCGGCATTTTCACATTTTTTTCAGTATAGTTAAAACGTGCCTAAGTGCACAAAACTGCACGTAGCTTGGTGTATTTTACATTTTTTCCTTTTCCGAAAAATGCGACAATTGAAGAAATGTCCTTATATGTGTAAAATACAGTAAGTTTTGCATAGTTCGCATTTTTTGCTTTTCCAAAAAATGCGACAATTACAGAACAATGCATGCTTTCGCATCCTAAAAATTGCTAGCTGCAGTTGAGACAAAAATGACCAGTTCACTTCACATATGTGGGTTCTGGAGGAATCTGCCAGATAAAAATGTGTTTATGTACTGGGTCATAGTGAGATTATTCACATATGAATCTACTGTGTATTCCTGGTTACTAGAGTTACTTGGTGCACTTAACCTAGTTGGTAAACATAGACATATGATCAAGTATTGTTTTGACAGATACTTGCACAGTTAACAAATCTTTGTATAGAAGATTTATGGATTAACTTATAAATGATTTGGGTAAGGATCTAAATGTGGTGTCATACTAGTATAATTGAATTCTTCACGTAGACATTTGAGATTTCTGAATCATTGTCGATTAACTTGAGTACTTGATTACTCCAAGAGGAAGTTAATTGGTAAAACGATCAGTGTGATGTGGATTCACCAGGAACTGATGGTTTTTTTATTAATATTGCTTGTAAGATGCATGATTAGTGAATCATTTGGGTTCATCAGTTAAAATTATGTGCATTGGATGTACAATATTCTTGGGATAGAGTATTCCTTATTTAAGGAATAGACTCATTAGTGATTGTATCCCAGAGAGCTCAATTGGAAAATAAATCCGAGAATAATATCTGAATTAATATTCAGCAGGACTTTGGATATCTAAATTTGATTCTAGATGGTAATCCAAAGTTTTTGTAGCTGAAGATGATTGTCATTATCATTTTGGGTATGCTTTATGTCTTTAATTACCAGTGGTTTATAAAACTTGAATATCTTGCACTTCTGTTAAAGAATCATGTTTGGATAGTATTCCTAAATCCAGTATTTTTCTTAGTAAAAAGATTTTGGAATGACTCTTACTTTTCCTAAGTTATGTCGGACATATACTCCAGTATCCTGTAAATGATTAAGTATAATTTTGGATTCCAGAAATTATGATTGACGAATCATGCGAATCTAAATATTTATGATTGATGGATCATAAATAGATACTTAGTTATTGTCAGAGGATTATTCGGAATTGTGATGATTCTTAAGTGTGATAATTAATTCTCGATCTATTATTTGAGTAAGAATTCAGATTAGTGTTTTGAATCTCTCTACTCCAGTATCTTATTGAGAGCCTATGGATCTCACATATATTCTCACAAGATAAGTTATCTTAGTCTAGTGGATGCTATTCTACTACAGTTTATGGTTTGCAAATGCTTGAATACAGTTTTTCATTGGATTGGATCTCCAGTTATCATAGGAGACAGACAAGTCTATTAAGATGAATGAATGTTATTTTCTTGCATTTGGTGCTAGAAACATGAGCATTTAACTCGCTCTCAAGTCCATGTCTAGATTTCGTATAAAGACCAAATTTGTCCTTAAAGTTGCTCTAATACCATGTGAAAATTATAGATCCAAAACACAACTAATGGATGTAAGATCTTGGGCCAATTTGGTATGCACATCTAAATTAAGTCACAAGATAGAATTCATCAAGATTAGCATGCTATAATTGCATAAATCGCTAAGATATGATCATCAACATAAAAATACAGTATGGTACTATCCATGTCTATACAACAGCAGCATCAGCTTGTTCTTCACACATGTGGAACATATATCAACTATTGGGCTGGTAGCAGACATGATAGGAGATCAACTATTGGTTATGCTTTTGATGTTGGCAATGGTTGTTTCTCTTGGTTGAGAAAAACACAAAACAACATTTCACTTTCTACCACAGAAGTTGTGTGAAGAATTGCCAAAAATTGGCAAATCTAGCTTGATCAAAAACCATGTAGAATAGTGTAAATTGTGTACACAAGTGGGTCCCACACATGTGAGGCCATGATGCCACGTGGTAAACCCATCCTAATGTAGGTTAGGTCAAGTCAAGAGAGTTGGTCATGTCTATTTGGTGCTCATCCCTACTTTATAGGACCTACACCTAAGTTTAAGGTGAAAATTTGACCAACTAGCTACCTACCAAGCATAACTCTAGGATCTAGGCTAGGGTTTCATTTTAGGGCAAGAAGGGTGAGTTAACTTCCTTATTACATGCTGGAAATCCACCTAACTTCAAGAAGGAAGTCGAATTTTCTATGTATTCCAAGCTCCCATAGTGAGAAGATAGAAAATTTTTGGAGCTCATTGGCAATCTCAAGTTAGTTCACTATGTACATTGAGTTTTTGTGATCCAAATGAAACCAAATCAATTTCTACTTGTTTCTCAGGTTTAAGGCCGTACTAAAGCCTGTATTACACACGTGTGGTCTCGGATTTCAATGTTTATCAATGCTTTTGATTGTTAATGCTTGTTGTTTGTCAAATTGCCAATCTAGATCAACTTTTTTGTGTCTAGTTTTTTGATAGATTGTTAAGCAAGCATCCAATCACTCTTGTGGATCTTTTGTAGATCCATTTATGGTCCTAAATTACAGTACTTTCACATGATATCAGAGCCAAGTACAAGAGCATAAGCCATTGATCTAATGCAAATCCATTTTTAGCAAGTTTTGGTGCTAAAAACTAGTATTGAGAGGGCAAGCTAGAATCTTGATTTTGGTGAGGAGATTTGATCCCAAACTTGGTAGGGGTCCAAATCCGTACTATCCACATGTGTGGGCACCTCTGAACCTGCATTTAATCCATGGTATTCATTTGATCCAAAAAAATTCAATTTGTGAGCTGTTGGTGTAATTTTTGGTGGAGATCCTAGGATAATCTACCAAGATCATTTGCCATTGATTAAATTTGAATTTGTTTCATGGAATCTAATTAGTTTAGGCTGAGTTCAAGTCCTATTAAGGTTAAAAACAGGTCTTGAAAGTACACCAAGAAGGAAGAAAGAGATTAAGTCATTTTTTTGTCCAAAAATAGCCAAAATTGGCAAGATTTGATTGTAAGTAGATTTCACATCATCTTATCTTCGTTCCAACTTTGTGAGGGAGTGCTAGAATTGAGATTATAAGTCCATTTGTTGGATTATAAATCTTAGTGAGTTTCTAGAGACAAGCAAGTCCATTTCTTGGCAAGATTTGTTTGAAAGTAGTTTTCACTTCATCTTATCTTCATTCCAGCTTTGTGAGGGAGTGATAGAACTGTGATTATAAGTCCATTTGTTGGATTAGAAATCAAATTTGAGTGAAACACTACAAGTGTGAAACCTTTGTGAGTTTCAAGTCAATCAAATCTATTTCTTGTTTGTAGAAGTCACTAGTAAGATGGAATTTGCTGGAGCATACCTTCTAGAAGCTAGTGAGAGATTGAATTCTACAAATTTTGCTATTTGGAAGGTTAGGATGGAGTCACTCTTGGTGCTCCAAGACCTTCATGAGTTCTTGATTGAAGATGAAGATGAACCTCTAGGTTCACAGGAGTTAGCTAGATACAAGAAGAGATCTAGGCTTGCATTTCATTGTGTGAAGATGAATGTGAGCAATGATTTGTTGAGAGAAGTATCAGCATGTACTAGTGCTAAAGAGGCTTGGGAGTCTTTAAAATCAATCTATGAGTCTAGCAACACTTCTAGAGTTCTTATGCTTAGAAATCAAATTTTGCAAAGCATGAGGAGAAGTGAGGAGAGTGCACATGATTATGTACTCAGAATCATGTCTCTAAATAGGGAGTTGGCTTCCATTGGAGAGAAGATTCATGATGGAGAGCTTGTACAAATTGTTCTTAATGGTCTAGGAGATGACTTTGCAAATTTGGTCCAAAGTTTTGCCATCCAAGACACTTTGCCAACTATAGAAAAACTTCACAGTGTATTAGTGGCTGAAGAGTGTAGGATGCTCCATGCAAATGAGTTCCTTGTCTTTGCAGGATGGTGATCTTGCCTGCTTTCTTCAGCAATGAAAACACCTTGCACTGTCTCCAAGGATGGAAGATCCTCTCTAACAGCATAAGTCTGCACAATATTGTCATACTCATCTCTAAGTCCATTTAGGACTACTTGAACAAGTCCAATGTTTTTAAGAGCATCACTAATACCAGCTAACTCTTGATGAAGATTCTTAACTCTCATGACATATGATGAAGCACTCTCATCTACTTAGAAATATTTGGTTTCTAAGTAGGCAATCTAGAAGTATTTTTTATTTCATAGATTGTTTTTAGAGTATCCCAAGCTTCAGAAAGCCAATTTCTCATTCAAGGGCAAAAAGAAGACCAATGGAAAGAAGAAGCATCCAAAGGAGGCCAAAGAAGAGGATGATGCATCAAGCTCAAAGGAAAGTCAAAGCAGAAATGCTTCTTTTGTGGAAAGAAGGGGCATTATGCATCTGAATGCTACAAGAGGCTAAGAGCACAAGTGGAGGAGGACAAACGAGGAAACCTTGAAAAGGAGGATGAGGAGGATGAAGTAGATGTATTCTTGATGGCATCTACATCCTCACCAACAAGCAATAGCAATTCAAGAGACAATTGGTGGATCGACAGTAGGGCTAGCTCCCACATGTCTTGTGAAAAGGACTTTTTCTCAACCTTACACTCTTTCAATGCTGCTAAAATTACTGCAAATGATGAAGAGTGTAGGATAGATGGTGTTGGCACCATCTCTTTGTGTCTAGAATCCTCAAAATGCATGGATCTAGAAAATGTCCTTTATGTGCCATCAATCACCAAGAATATGCTTAGTGTTGGTCTACTCTTAGAAAGTGCTTTGGATGTCCACTTTAAGCATGGTGTTTGCTTCATCTTGAAGAATGATGTTTGCATTGCAAAGGGATTTAAACATGGAAGATTTTTTAAGTTGGTTGCTTTTGAAAGAATGAGCTTGGCAAAGGAGGAGATCACTCAAGAGGAGATCTTGGCAAAGTATGATCTTGCTTGCATTGAGGAGGAGCATCAAAAGGATGAAGATCTTGAGGATCAGCCTCAAAGCTTGAGAGTTCCAAGGGAGTCCTCAATGACAATGTCTGAGTCATCAAATTGCATGCAAATTGTCCATTCAAGTGTGCATCTTGCAAGGGTGGTGAGCATTGGGAGTCTACTATTTTCGAGTACTTGTTAGATAGTATTAGTAGACATGGAGTGACTTGTTGCTTATCTTTAAGATCTATGGTGTTTAGTACTCTTTATGACAAGACAATGAAATTAGATGCTTTCAAATCTCCATTTGTTGGTGATAAAGCAATTTCATTGGATAACTATTTTTGTAATAGTTTGAATAGTGTTATAAAAGATGAAACATCATTTGTATTGGAAATCTTTGGGTCCACATGCTTTGAGCATGATCATTTCAATGTAAGGACCAAATATTATCCTATTTCAATGATAGGAATAATGGTAGTGTTTTGCTCTTCAAGTAGAGATTGTAGAATCTACTTGTTTTCAACCAAAGAATTTGTCAATGGTGGAAATGTGATCTTTCAAGAGTGGAAGATTTGTAAACTTGAAGAAGCACCTTTGGATCAACACCTTATTCAATTCATTGATGTTTTGGAGTCAAGTCAAGTGGAGGAGCAAGCTCAAGACCCAAGGACTCCAAGAAGAACCTTGAGTATCAAGATGGAGCTATCAAGGCTCAATCATATGGATCAAGCAAGGCAAGTTGTCTTTGGCAACATTATTTATGCACTTAATATCTTAATTGATGTATCTTCAAGTGCACAAAATGCCTTGGAATCCATGGCTTGGCATGATGTTTAGTTTTAAAGTGTGCTACATGTATATAGACACATTTATGGAACATCTTGTAAGGGATCCTCTAAGAGGTGGTGAAAGATCCTTCATGGACATCATTCTCTATTGGAGTCTCAAAAGTTCCTTGTTTGTAGCTGGATTTTTTAGACACTTCTAAAAGCATTCATTCATTTAGCAAGAGAGTTGTAGATAGATCAAGCTAAATTTGAGGAGGAGTGTGAAGAATTGCCAAAAATTGGCAAATCTAGCTTGATCAAAAACCATGTAGAATAGTGTAAATTCTGTACACAAGTGGGTCTCACACATGTGAGGCCATGATGCCACGTGGGAAACCCATCCTAATGTAGGTTAGGTCAAGTCAAGAGAGTTGGTCATGTCTATTTGGTGGTCATCCCTACTTTATAGGACCTACACCTAAGTTTAAGGTGAAAATTTGACCAACTAGCTACCTACCAAGCATAACTCTAGGATCTAGGCTAGGGTTTCATTTTAGGGCAAGAAGGGTGAGTTAACTTCCTTATTACATGCTGGAAATCCACCTAACTTCAAGAAGGAAGTCGAATTTGCTATATATTCCAAGCTCCCATAGTGAGAAGATAGAAAATTTTTGGAGCTCATTGGCAATCTCAAGCTAGTTCACTATGTACGTTGAGTTTTTCTGATCCAAATGAAACCAAATAAATTTCTACTTGTTTCTCAAGTTGAAGGCCGTACTACAGCCTGTAGTACACACGTGTAGGATCGGATTTCAATGTTTATCATGCTTTTGATTGTTAATGCTTGTTGTTTGTCAAATTGCCAATCTAGATCAACTTTTTTGTGTCTAGTTTTTTGATAGATTGTTAAGCAAGCATCTAATCACTCTTGTGGATCTTTTGTAGATCCATTTATGGTCCTAAAGTACAATACTTTCATAAGTTGAGTATAAGGCTTTATGTTCAACAACACATGAAGTAATTTGGCTACGTCAGCTGCTTAGAGAAATTGGCATAACGCAAACCAAATGTACGATCATTTTTTGTGATAGCCTAAGAACCATGTATTTCATGCTAGAACAAAGCACATAGAAGTAAAGTACCATTCAATACATGAAAAGGTTTGTTCAAAAGACATAGACATGACTCATTGTAGTACTACTTTGCAATTCGCTGACATATTCACGAAGTAACTAAGCAAGGACAAATTTGAGAACTTTAGAATGAAGCTTGGTGTGGAAACAATAACTTGAAGTGTGGAATAAATTGAAGGATTTCTTTTTTGCCTTACTTGTAGTCTCATGATAATGTATATTTCAAGTTATTTTTGAGTTGTGAGCATCTATATGCTATCATGGAGGCATGCTTTGTGAATAGTCTCCTTGTTAAGAACTTGTAAATGTTAATTATTGAGGGAGACAATTAGATAGGCAATAATCAACTATTTCTTCAAGGGTTACTTGCCAATTCTTTTATGGTTACGTTCTCTCTCTGTGTTCTAGACGGTTGGGCGTATCCTTCTCAAGCCCTTAGCTTCTACTTATGTAGTTTTTTCTTGTAACTTTCAAGTTAATGTAATATACAATGTGTGGAGCAATTTCATTCTTGCCTTGTCTTTATAGCACTTGACAATGTGCTGACGTGATTGAATTGATCAGTGTCAATTTTGTTAACTCTAATCACATCCAAAACCACAGGTTTACAATAGGATGATTTTGTTATCTCAAGTTTCTAATAAAGCTCTCTACCACTTTATCTAAGACATCAAAATTCAAGACCCATAGGGTTTTCACCCTATTGTGAAAAAAGTACTTTTATGCACTAAATGGTACACATATTTCCACAAACTCCAAATGCAATCGTATTTGATATGCTCTCTCAAAACCTCATCAAAGACCAACTCATTGTACTCAAAGAAAATGGAAAAAACATGCACAAAATACCTTACATTTTTTTCTTTTCTTTTGGGCATCTTTTCTTCTCAGGTGGTTCACTATTGCATAGATTCCTAGAATATTACATTATGCCAAGGGGGCTATATTGTCATAAAATTCTCCATTTCTCATAAATATTGTCCTTCTATTGATGACATCATCACTTCAACTTCTATACATACTTTCTTGGATTATGGTTACCCAATTTCAAGTTGCACTAATGAGCCACCTCTTGTGGATTCAGGACATAATGTATAGATAGACACTTTTATTTGATAAACATAATCTATTCTACAATATGAGTATTCACCCTTCAAACATATCCCATTGATATGATTGGTTAAGACATTCTAGGTTGAGTTGGCTACAAGTGTCATTGTAGATATTGTGTTACAAGGTTGAAGCACACATGTTGTGTCATTGACATCTTGGAGCCTTGAGCCCTTGTTTAGCCTAGGGCTAATGTATATTTGTACTAATTCAAACTAGTACAAGAAGTTTGCTGTGACGTATGGGTATATCACAACAATTAATTCATGTACTTCTTTATTTATCTTTTGAAGGACTGTTTTATGACAACTTATCATAGTGCGCCAATAAGAAATATTTCTTTACAATCAAACACCTTCAAGTTTTGAATTTCCAAACACATTTTCCCAATTGATATAGTTCTTTAATATAAAAAAACTCACGTCTTAACTCCAATTTTTTTGACTCCATTTAACAGTGTTATCATTTATTTGTATATCTTTGTATTGAAGTATAATTGTATGTAGCTATCAATCTGTTTATTGGGTGTCAACATTGTGTGTAGATGGATATGTATGTAGCTCCTCCTACTCTATCATCTAATCAAAACAAAAAAAACACTCATTGGTTCAAATATTCTAAGAGTCAACATTGATACCTAACATTAAATTTTTGACGTAAAAGGAATTTATTTATTTGAAAGTGTTTAGATTTGGGGTATATTTTCTTAAGAATGATGCTTTTTATATAGGTATCAATACATAATCAATTGAATAAGTCTTCATTGATAAGTGTCATGACTCATGAGATATCTCCATATTTGACCGATTGATGTTTTTCAATTTTTCATTATTATACTTTTAATCATGTAATTTCTTCATCATGTTCCTTCTCCATTTACTTAGAAAGTGTATTCTCATGTAATTCATGGATGGTTCAAAGGATAAGATGCACTTTTTGGCTAATGTTGATCCCAATAATTGATGTCTAAAGATATGCACATTCCACACTATGAATTGACTTAAGCAAAGAAGATTACATTATCGGTAAATGCTATACATGACAATATTATACTCTAGGTTGTTAGTCCCAATTTTTTTAATATCTCACTTCTTATCCCTTGACATACTTTTTTCAAGAATCCCACATCCTCTAATTGATGCTCTCCACTTGGCTATTTATTGGTTGAATATTTAATCATATCTTCTATATAGTTTGCCTTAATGGTCTAAATTGGTTTTCTCTGACCAACATAATTGATTCATATTTTCAAAAGAGTGTAGACGATGATTGGTAACAATGACTTCATTATGCTATTTAATATGAACTACACTTTATGTGATAGTTGTAATTGTCTTCAAAAAAGTAGCCCAAATATATTTTACATGTATATTTTGTGTTGTCAAATTCTCAATCGAAATGACCACCTAGTATAAAATCATGAAATTATCAACTAAATTTCAATTTGAGATACAGTCATTATGTTATGTTTCTTTCAAAACTTTTTTAACCAAGTGTCCCTCAAATGAGATTGTCCCAAATTGAATTTTTTTTCATTTTGAAGATATTTTATCAAATAACTTGACAACAATAAATTACCACTAGGGGTATGATCTCCATATCAAGGTAAAATAATGCTCTTTGTTGTTCCTTACCATTGTATACATTTTTATATGTTTAGATGAACCTAGGCATTTATCAGTCATCCTCTCATGAGATATCTAGCTTTGGAACTTCAAGGCTAACGTGCTGAAGTGACATGTTCTAAGGTCATTAACTTGATTGGTTGAAGCTTATTGACCAAATAACCCTAAATTGTTACTCTACTAATCAAGCAGGTCAATACATGAATCATTCAAATTCACCCTAGCTAAATTTAAGAGGGTGAAGTTTCTGGACTTTTCAAGAGTGTGTTTCAATCTTAGAGAGTACAAAAGTTTATGATATTGTAGGTTGATCATTTTTTTATCAGTGTCCTCGATTCCATGTGTTGGATTTGCTAGTTTTTGTGCAAGAAAGAGATTTGAGAGGTTCCATATCTTGTGATTTCTTTTTGAGTTCATTTGTTGAATTTCAAGAGAGTGCTAAGTGCATTGGAAAAGGTTGAAAGAGAATATCAAATCATTGCAACATGGCTACAAATGGAGACTTCATGTTGGAGAGCAATGATAGGTTATCTCAAGCAACTATTCAACTTGGAAGGTGAGAATGGAGTCACTCCTTGAGATTGATGAGTTGAAGGACATCGTTTTAGGTGTGGAGGAAAGGCTTTGGCACTCAAGAACAATTGAGGTATGATAGGAGGGCAAAGAAAGCTCTTCATGTGATCAAGATGAATGTGAATAATGAACTTCTCAAGGAAGTTGGTAAGTGCACTACATTTAGTGAGGCTTGAGAATTTTTTAAAGAAGGGTTATGAGTCCAAGTCTACATCTGAATTCTCTTGATTATCGGCTATCTATCTTTTAATTTTCATCCACTTAATTTTCGTCTCTACAGTTTTATGCATGTTTCTTGTTGGCAAAACAACTCCCACTCCGTATCCCGCCAACTGTTGAATACAGAGCCGTGATTGGCACAATCGGTTAATCGATGTTCTAGATTTACCGAACACACTATTCACTCACAAGATACTGCTTAGAATCTACATTTTCAAATCGATCTTTCATTCACTCGAATCAATCAACTAAAAGAATAGCTAATCCTAGCATCCCTCGCTTCAATTGCATCTCCATAACACATGAAACATGGCAATCAAAATTCACAACTCATTCTAAGCATCCAGCTTTGTAACTCTGGCATGTCATATGAGTAGCTCAAATAAGTTCTACCTACTTGACATTCATCAACGTATTACTACAATCACAAACAATAGACCTATAGTTTCAGTACTACATCTTAAATTCATACAACGAAAACACCATTTCTCACTTGCAACACTTCTTGATTATTCTCGGAACTTCAAACACTCACAAATAGGAACAACAAATGGTACAATATCTAATAAGGAGTATTTCAAAGGTTCTCATTCCAATGATAATCATTCTTACAATTCTATGCAACAATACACATCACATCATCAACTCTGCTCAATATTAGTTTGATCATCAATGCAACAATCGGCATCCTCCTTGGATCTCCCAATATGGAACTTAAAA
>CM055097.1:31404632-31576801 GCA_029204225.1 Diphasiastrum complanatum
AGCGGCATTTCATAAAAGTACACAACATGGCGGGACTGTCGGAAAAAAAATTCTATATCTACAGGATTGGCAAGTTTACTATTAGAAATTTATGAATGACAAAAATCTAGATATCAAAATATCAATACTCAAGATTGCTTTTTTTGTGATCTTGATGGTTGAATCCTTGCACATTTATCTCTGAATGCATATATACATGTTGGACTAGAATTTCAGAAATAGATTTTCCTCCTGATGATGTTCTGAAATCCAAAATTCTGGCTTTCCAATAAGATCAAAATGATAATTATGACCTTTTGCTTTTTCAAAAATGCTCCTCTTGATGATGGATGCATCAAAACCCAAGAGTTTTTTGAATATTTTCTTGGCACCCATAATCCATTATTATCTTTGTCATTGAATAGAAGCACAGAGTCGATTGAGGAGCACTTTCTTGATGGTGCCATTCGTAATGTGCATGCAAAAATCTGAAACATTGAACTATGAATATGAAAATATGCGTAGACAAAAAGCCATGAATCTAAAAATATGTGTTGGCATAAATTTGAAACTCTGATCTATTTGGCACCAAGAATTAACTCTAGTTAACCCTGTTAACCATGATTTGACAATGCATATACATTAGTGGTACATCGATTTTCTCATCTCAACCATCTGTCATATTCATTTTCGATATTTGTGGGTCTCTTCGGGCAGTGATGAGTTGGAAGGGCAGGCCTCATCAACCAATAGCATTTCCACATGCTGCCCGACAAAACAACAATATATTTAGAAAGTTTTTATTTTACTTACATTTGGAAAATTCTACGTTACGTAGAACCCCGATTTCAATGTTTCAATTGGTCCACATGGCAATGAAAATAAGAAAAAAAAACAAACATCTTTTTCAAAGGCCCTCTTCGGGCTCTAAGTTTCTCTAATGATATGCTTCATGATGGTGAAGTATATGGCATGTTTGCGATACCGTCCAAGATAATAGATCCTCATTTGAAAACTCTTTTCCATTCTGTTTGTGCCTTGATCAGCCTATGAGGCATGTAGAGTATTAAACTATGAAAACAAGCATGCTAATTTGCCAAAATTTTATTGAGCATACTCCAAAGACTGAGCAATAGTAGCTTTCGGACTTATCAGAATTATTATGAACCTTTAATGTATTACATATTGTGGTCACACAGAGTTACAGATGGAGGGTCGAATGCCAGAAATGACTTGTGTTGCATAGCCAAGACAAAACTGGCACCTTCTGGAGTGGATTTCACAATATTGGGCTTGCTCATCAAATGAGTACGAAAAGCGAGACCATATATGCTAAATTACGGAGCTTCATGCTTCAAATAGGAGTGAAATATTCATGTTGTTGAACAAAACATTTAGATTGAGGTATAATGTTGATCACAATTTAGGGAAAAAGGGGGCCAACATAGACCTGGGGATGTGTTGGGAGTAGAATTGATCATGATATAAGAAATTCGTGAAGTGGATGAGGAAGAGAAGTCAGTGTACTTTTCTTCCTCATTCACTTCAAGAATAATTGTTGAGATCAGCTATGTCCTTGGGAGTAAATTGTTATTCGCAACTTCTGTGGTCTGTTTTTTAGATGATAAGTATGCACTGTAAAATGCTCACCAGTCACAGATATAGGTAGTTAAGATGCATAGCTTATCCATTTCATATCACATCACCTGACAGATTCTTCATAAAGGCTGTCACGAAAGCTATCAATTGTGTGTTATAGCTTGTGTGATCCAAATTACTATTACTTGGTTCATTTTGCAAGATTTTGATTAAGCTCATTGAGGGAAAACAAATGTAGCCAGACATGTAAAATTAGTTAAAGAAGTCTACACATAGTTGCAGATTTAGGAAGAGGATAGAGGTGTGTATGAGTGTGTTTTAACTCAGAAATAGATCTAGTCTTTTATCCCCATAAGAGAGCGAACTGCAGGAATCTCCATTGGCTACCACTTCTGTCATGAAAAATGAGCAAAAGCACATGATTAGATCGTAGATGGAAACAATGCAGTTAAGTTTGGATGTAAAGAGTTACAAAGCTGCAACTACGATATAGTGTGCACAGCCAAACCTTCAATTGAAGTATGCACTGCAAAATACCGGTCATAGATATAGGTAGATAAGACACATAGCCTATCCATTTTATATCACATCACCTGACAGATTCTTCATAAAGGCTGTCACAAAAGCTATCAATTGTGTGTTATAGCTTGTGTGATTCAAATTACTATTTACCTTAATTAGATGATTCAGATCATAGATGGAAACTATGAACTTATAACTTTGGACATAAAGAGAATCATAGGAGTCCATTCTGTATGCTCTATCAATCTATATTGCATATATATACAAGTATTAGATTGTAAGATTTTCGAGATAGATCACATCAACATTTGAAGTTTTCCCAATCACATCAGTAGCCTTTGAGCTTTTCCAAAGACTTTCCTGGACCTTATGTATCAATTTAGTACCATCTAAGAATGATAGAAGGAAAGGTGTTGTATCTGTCTATAGATATAGAGGTTTTTTTTTTTGCAAATGGAGAGGTGGTTGTGGAAAATTTTAGATTGGAAATTTACAACCTCCACCTTCAATACCCACGAACAAATGCAACTCCTTTCCTTTAGTTGCTCTTGCATGTAATTAAGTAGATGATGGATGATTCTTAAACTGAAAACAAATGTTGACCTGTAACTGAATTCATACTTTAGATCTTAATTAGGACCATCAAATAATTTGTAATGAAAATGTAATTTTTTTGCAAGCCAACCTTTCCCATGGTAATTGTATAGAAATATTAATAGTCATTAATATTAGTTAGTCGTTTGATGTGTATTTTTCTGCAAGGGTGCCTTTTGGGATTTCTTTGGGTAGTAATCTTTGATTGCAATTACCTTCTATTACAAGAGACATTCAAACCCACAAACCCAAACACACTTGTTACCAAAAACATGCCCCAAATAGCTGCAGATTTCATTATCCACGACCACCAATGTCAAAAACCATGCCATTTAATGCCTCTACAAACTTGTAGTGCCTCTCAACAACACTACTACAAAACATTATACAAGCACATTGAAGACAAAATCTTCAAAATAATCCATCGGAACCCCAAACATTCCACACATGATTTAACTCCTGACAACTACCAACACAAGATTACCTTTGCTCTCTACAAAGTACTTTGAAAAAACCTATCATCTTTTTGCAACGCAGCCCTAACGACATTTACACAAATGCTTTTAATCCTCATATAAGTGCATTGTGACATGCTAATATGGACATTCAATTCATTTTAGACCCTTACGCAGCAGCAAGTTACTGTACATCATACCCAACGAAAATTGATGATACAATTTCCAAATCATTAAAACGTGTGTTTCAAACATGTATAGAAAATCATTACAATACTATGACAAGGTTAAAGACCATGAGTAATACTTTGTTAAACACACAACAAATAAATGCGCAACTTGCGACATTCATTGTCTTATCACTTCCATTACATCATTCCACAAGAACGTTTACATTCATAAACACAAACCCAGAATACATGCGTGCATTTGTTTTGAAACGAGAATTTGACCTACAACAACTTGAACCAGATTCTACGGACATACATTACAAAACTAAAATTGATAAATACGTCGCTCGTCCAAACACACATTCCGACCTCTGCTTAGTAGAATACATATCATGTTATCGCATTACCAGTCAGAATATTTCAAAACGTAGAACACCAAAAACTATTAGATTTGTTCACTACAATAGACATAAAGACCCAAACAATTTCTATCATGAGCAACTGCTGCTATACAGGCCTTTTCATGAATCTGAAAACACAATAGTTAACCCACATTATACATATAAAGATGCCTACAATTTCCACTACAATATCATTTATACAAATAGCAGCAAGTTTAACTACGACTTCCAAACTATGTTTACTAATTGCACATCATATACAACATCTAGTACAACCATGACCACATCGCAAACCTCAATGCAAAGCCTGCCAATTAGAGATGAGCAACAATGTGAATACAATGTTGAGCTTGACTTTCCATCCCTTTGCCAACTTCATTCAACACAACTTTCACAAGAAACTGTCAAATTTCCATACCCAATTATGGACAACAATACGTACTTTGAAAAAATCAGAAGCCTCAATCAAACACAACAATTGATCTTTGATGATATTATGCGGTTAAAACGACTTCAACCAAATGAGCGCATTCATTTACTTTTAATTGGCGGTGCAGGAACTGGAAAAACTTCACATTGCTACTTTTGGCTCAGAGATTGCCTCGACATTATTATAGATATTGCATACAACATTCGTGGCACTACCATTCATTCTGTGCTGCATATACCTATAAATGCAAAAAATTTAACATCGTTGTCTGGTGACAAGCTCCAAGAACTAACTACTAAATATCGTGATGTACAATTTGCCATATTTGATAAAATATCTTTGATAGGCCGTCGTATATTCCAATTCACCAATCAACGACTTCGACCAATGAAACATAGACCAACTTTTTTCGGAGATCTTGACGTATTAACTTGTGGTGATCTTTTTCAAATGGGTCATGGATTTTTAAATCAGATGATGCCTCTCTCAATGCATTCGAATTATCATACTAGAATAAATTGTTGCATTGTTATGAATTAACACAAACAATGTGCCAAACTGACAACACATACATTGGGATATTGAATCGAATAAGAGAAGCCACTCAAACTGGCGAAGACATTCACTGGATTAACCAACAATCTTATAAACCCATTCCAAATATGCCAAATATTCCTTACCTATAATGTGTTGCACTACTCACAAGCGGCTAGCCCACTGCTTCTCTGAAACGTGTCAATAGTCAAGCTGCTTGCTTGCGTTCTGATTATTATGGGTGGGAAAGCCGCAGGATCTGCTCATGCTCTTGCTTCACAGATTGTTGAGCAAAGTTGAAAGGAGAAAATGATGGCAGCTCTATGAGATGGATCCATGCGACCTAATGGGCAGAAGAGCCGCTATCTACCACCAGTGATGTCTCAAGATTTTTTTTTTCCACCAAATAATGTTGAAAATTATATGCTAGCCCGAACCGATGATCCTCATCAAAGTCCACGTCGCCTTCTAATCACTTTTTGTATAGATGTATTTATTACACCAGATGCTTTCACCTGATGCATTTATTACACTTGATGTTTAGCCGCTGTTAACATTATTTGTCTTAGTGAAAGAGCACTTGATTTGACTGATGTTCCCATAGCATTACATCATTTGCTCCTATATTCCACGCCATTTAAAAACCACAAAGAAGTGTCAAATAAGAGAGAAATTTGGTCTTCAAAGGCGTTTCTAACTATAACGGCTGCATGAGAGCAGAAATGATATCCCTATAATGATGCCAATGGCAGTCCGAGGTGTGATGTCAAAAGCCTCCGTTATCCTTGACATTCTTGCATTTTCTAAAGATTTATGCCTATGTTTATCAAATCTGGTGCCATTCCTCTCATTGACTGTTGAACCACTAACAGAATGCCATGCTTGCGTATCCGCAAGCCCAACCTGATGATCCTCATCAAAGTCCCCGTCACCTTGATGTGCAAAAGAAGCAGACGCAGAAATACTGAGGATTCTATTCACAGATTTTGCTTGGCTTAAATGCCCAAGCCTTAGGTAAGCAAATATATTATTGCAATTCTGCCTTATGGAATTGTTATCATTGTTATTATGGGATTCGATTGGAAGATGGCTAGTCTGCCTGCACGGTTTAAGCAAGGAGGAGTATTATATTGCACAAAATCCCAAAATCAAGACATAAGTTGAATTTCGACGTCCCAAAACACATCGAAATCCAACGTCCATGTTAATACCATTTCTAATCAAAAAAAGATTGGGACTCGGATCAATGACATGGATGTCGGAATTCGACATCCACAGCGGACGCCAACTATTTTTTTTTTGGTGGACAATATTCCACGCCATATCCACGTCGGAATGTCGGATGCCGACATGTCGGAATTTGATGACAAGTTTGAAAATTGGTTGGTGCCACAGTTTCTTGATTATCGGACGTCCAATTTGGAAATTTTTTCTTGGGTGTCAGAATCTGATGCGTCGAAATGCGATAGATTATAAAATTTCCAGAAATCCGTTGGGCGCCCATGTCAGAATCCCCGCGATATGTTATTGTGTTTGTAGAATGTGAACTTGACATTGTTTCTTGTACACTAGTAGGTTCTTATATAGAATTCCAAAATGCTTGAGGAGTATATCTCTTAGGAGGTACATGAGAACATGTAGATCTTCTTACTTGAGACTCAGTTTCAGCTTTTTAATCATTGTTGATTTTCAACATTGGGTTGAAGTTTAGAAAAACTATCGAGAATAATTTTAACATGTTGATTGGGATTGTTATAAGTTTGAGATGGTTTTGAGTTTGTGCTAAAATGTTGAGATAGATCATGATATCTTCTTAAAATCATTGTTGGTGGGTCAAAATTCATTAGTAACAGAATCAACATCAACAATGGTTTTTGCTTTAGCATAAAAAAATATAGTTTCAAGAAACTAAACATCTCTGTTATAAATGCCAAACCAATAGTCAGATCATATATTTTATAAGCTTTATACTCAGTGTAATAGCCAATGAAAATACATTAGGTAGAAGTCACATCTAGCTTCATCCTTATTTTTTGACGCTCTTCTGCATAATAAACACAACCAAGACCTTTCAAGTGACTAATGTTGGGCTTGGAACCAAAACATGCTTCATGTAGTGTTTGATTATTGATAGTTTTTGTACTTGAAATAATTTGAAGATAATATGTTGTAGTTATGGCTTCTATAGGCAACTTAACATAATTCGACATTGATCAAGCAGCCTCTAACAATATTATATAATTTCTCTCAACAATGCCATTATGTTGAGGTGAATAGCTTGCTATAATTTGTTAAGATATGTCATTATTTGAGAGATAAGCTTTGAATCCATTCGAGGTGAACTCTCTCCTCCATTAGTTGAAATTGATTTTATTTTGTTGCTAGTTTGGATTTTTGTCTGTGTTTTGAATTTTTGAAAGCATTTGAATGCTTCAAATTTATGCTAGGTGAACATGATAGAGGTTCTTGGAAAATTCATCGCTAAAAGTGATGAAATATATAGATTCTCCTAATGATGGGGTTTGCATGGGACCACACATATTTGAATTAATTAATTCAAGTACATCTTTAGCTCTAGTAGCTTGCCCTTTAGCAAATCAACTTCTAGAATGTTTTCCATAAATGCAAGATTCACAAGTGAATTGACGAAAGGATGAATTAGGAGTATGGAAGTCTTTTGCTTAAGCATGTTGAGACATATACAAGATAGATCTCATGTTAAGATGCCCTAATCTATAATGCCATAACTTTTTCAAACAAGAAGTGCACATTTCTTTTGTCATCAAGGCATAATCTAAACTAAGGATATACAAATATCCATTTCTAGAGTTTCTGGGACATAAGCACATCTTTGACAGTTCTAAAAGAACCATTCTCGAAATATTATTTGTTGGTGCCTTGGCCATCCACCTTATGGCTACTAGAGTTTCCAAGATAGATGTTATTGTTTTAACTATATTTGTTTAGAAAGACAAACCAGTCATGAGATGTCATATATTCTGTTGCTCCACTATCTAAGTCCCAATGTTAGTTGTCTTATATATATTTTGTATCCACAACGACAGTTTGGTCCTTCCTCATTATAAATTCTGCAACTCAACAATATTGTTATATTGTTGATTTTGTTCTGACTCATTGAATTCTCTGATTCTACAGCCTTTGATGTCATGATTGGTTTTCTTGCAATAGTTGTGAAAGAGTTTGATCTTTGATTCTTCATGACTATGATTGTTGGGAATAAAAAATAGCTCGGGTCTTAGACTTCTTTTTTTGCTTTTTCTTAGAGAATAAACTTAATGATTTATTTTTGGTAGGTAAGCCTGGCATTGTCTTCCTCATTTCTTCTTGGAGAAGAATTGACATGACTTGCTAGAGTTCTAGTCCAGAGAGTACCGATTAGCATTATGAAGTGCTCACATGAATATGGTAGGCTTGATAATAAGGTCACTACCATATCACTATCAGCTATAGGACGATTGTTAATATGGTCAAACATATAAGTATTTTCATTGTGAAGCATAGATTGAAATAATGTAATAGTTTATATGGACTATCATCTTTGTAATATCTACAAGCTTAAGTGTAGATTTGCAAAAATTCATTGAGATTTCCTTTTTATCAAACCTTGGTAGGGTAGCTTTAGGAAAGTTCCTAACCATGTGGGAAATGAAAGGCCTAAGGTTGTCCACGACTAGTGGCTCAAGCTCAAGAACGCTTTCAATTGGCTCAATTGGTGAGTCCACAAAGTCATTCAGATCGGGCTTATCCATATTTAGATGAAGCAGTTTTCTCCCAAACCTTAGAAGTATACTTCAAAATCATTTCACAAGTCTTTTTGGAAGTTTTCCAAATTTTTATGATGGTTTTAATATTTCATAATATTTTGAGTTTTTAATGAAATTCTCCTATTAGTGGTTAAAAATGAACTATTTAAAAAAAAAATCAGTTTTGCAAAGAAGGTATGAATAGAGGTATGTGATGGATAGGTGAATGATCATATATATCACTACTGACTTAACCACACTTTTTAATTCACATGATTCAAATATAGGTGATAGCAAGCTGATACAATAGGAAAAAGTCTTACAAAGCTAACTATTTGAAGTGGCAAATAGAATAAGATACTTTTAATTGAAATTTAATTTTTTATTATTTTGGTTGTAGTCAATACATGATAAAGTAGACAAGAAAATTCATATTATGGCAATATGCGAGTAGAATTGTAGATCATGCGAGTAAAATAAGTTTTACTCACCACTCTTTTAGAAGATAGATCTCGTGTAGGAAAAAGCATTGTGAAGAGGGTGATCAAATATATGAAACTGGCGAGTAGAAAATATTTTTACTCATTGATTTGTGGATCCAAGGTGTAGGTTGACCAACAAAGATGAAACAATTATAGCTAAATTTCAATTGGCGAGTACAACAATTTTACTTATTGATTGGCAGAATGACAGAGTAGGCTCTACATTGTTCACTGGCAAGAGGGCGAGTAAAGTCCATTACTAAGTATAGAGAAAATGAAGTCGACGAGTAGAAATATTGAAATGGCAGAAAAATGTGTATTTTTCTTTGGGGTAGATTATGATGAAGCAATCTTGGAGAGAGTTGGACACTTTTTGTATCAGCACAAAACACAATTAGAAAAAAGGACTGACAAGAAGGAACCAAAAAAAAAAATTCAAAGCCTTTCCAAGGGTATATGGATTTATCACTGGGTGAGTAAATCACTCATGCGGCTTGAGTATGTTACAAGCAATGGTAGGCATGTTTCCAACCAATACAGGATGTACTCAGTGAATGACTAAATGACACATGATCTTTAAAAAAAAAGTGCTACTATAGTGTGTAACACCACCTCTCTGCTCTCAACAAACGAGAGGGTCTCAGATCATCACTAACATGGGGTGATCAACAAAATTGTGGTGCCTTGTTTCTTGTAAACACAAGATATGTGAGCTCATCAAATTGTAATCTGCCAAAATATCAATTTCATGTGTATGCAATGAGACAACATTTAAAGATTGAATAACAAGGTGTGTATTTTTTAAATCCTCCATGATAGGAATTTAGATGCGCCAGTTTGCATGATTGCAAAGGCAGTGCATTTTTTTTCTGATACATGGGTCGACTTTCAAATGTTGATTATGGAGCGAGGTGGTTAAATATAGATTTAGAATATTTTGTATTCTAGATAGAGCTGTATATGTCAAGCCATGTTTGTTGGTTCCGGTAGGATTGAAAATTACATGTTCCATCGTTAGACCTTGTGCACGATGTATAGTACGAGCAACACCAAGTTGTATAGGAAACTGGTTTTGTGTAATAGTATTTACAAATGAGGACCCTATTTGGAATTCTTTACTAATTTTGTAAATTGGTGTCCATGTTTCTGGTATGTGTTTCATTATATAGAAGTGACTATGGGCAAGTCGTGTTTTCTGGCCAATGTGTGGATTGAGAAATTGAATCCAGATAATATCAGTTGCCATTGTGGTTGTTTTTGTTTGAAATAGACCATCAACACCATTTACAAAACCATCTTTAATATTTATGTTTGAACTACATATTTCAACAAGCATGCCTGTTTTGACAACTATATTTTTCCATAGACCAGCAGTGTTTCTTGGTTTTTCAGGAATGGATATTGATTTGCTACATGTGCAAGAGTGTATGTCCTTTGCATGAAGGTAAAAACTAGTGCCCTCTGCTTAAAAGCTTGTTCATTGTGTGTTTCCATTTCTTTATCAAATGTGGTCAGATTGTTGCATCGTGCACACGAAGAGAGCGGCCTGCAAACAGTCGCGATCCAGCCAAAGAGAGAAATGGGAGAACCACAAAAAGTATGGAAAATTTGTCAATGACACATTGATCTTCTGCCATGGGAGAATTCTGCTCTCAAACTCTCTCTTAAACTCTGCCTTTATCAAATCAAAGGAAAAATTATTTTATTCTTTTGAAGAAGCCTCCTCCCTCTCATCTTCAGATCGGGTTTCATTTGTTTGTTCTAACCTATTTTTCACGGCTGCTAAATCCTTGCTCCTATCCACCCTTTCTTTATCTCCAAAAATCCCCTCCCCCTCTTCACTGTTGTTAGCTTTCTCGTTAGCATGAGCACAAAATTGTACTCTCAACTGAGCATTTCTGTTACTGAGCTTGCCACTGAACCATCTAAAAGCCCTGATTGGGAAGCTCTTCATTGTGAATGAGGAGTGCGGGAGAACAAAAAACTTGAATCGCCTTTTAGTTTTGATCTAGAATGGTGGTGATGTTCTGATCTGCCAAAAAGTCGCGATCCAGAGAGAGAGAGAGAGAGAGAGAGAGAGAGAGAGAGAGAGAGAGAGAGAGAGAGAGAGAGAGAGAGAGAGAGAGAGAGAGAGAGAGAGAGAGAGAGAGAGAGAGAGAGAGAGAGAGAGAGAGAGAGAGAGAGAGAGAGAGAGAGAGAGAGAGAGAGAGAGAGAGAGAAATCTGGCAAGAAGAGAGAGATCCCCATCGGGAACATGGGCAGAGGGTTTCAGGTTGGCCCAGCGATGGTGCAAGAGCACAGGATCTTGATCTTGGAGTTGGTGATGAGCGTTGCATTGCACTTGAGAGGGAAGAAATGAGAGATGGATATTGGAGAGGGAGGGATGGAGAGACAAAGAGGGAGAGAGGCAAAGAGAGGGGGGACAAGTGGAGGTGCAATATGCATGCATTACTTTATTGTATGTGGTCTTGATCATTTCATATCGTTGCTTTCATCTCATTGCTACATACGAATGGTATTCATTTTTTTGAGTGATAAATGTGATGTTGTAGATCTGCTATCTAGCGATGGATCTGCGAGGGTTCACACTTATGTTTGCATGGCTTTTTTCATCATAAATACTCTTCGTTGTCCAGCGATGGACCAACGATGAAGCATGCTCAATATTGTATGAATCTTTTGAAGATATGTTGTTTGTTGTCCGATGGACTTACAATGGACTCTCTGAAGCTATGTGCTTGAAATACTAATGTGTTTAAGCACTAGCAGATAAAACTTGTGCTCCTTGTAGCATCGAATATTACTACTATCTTCGTTTTTGATTAGGTTCGGTTTTGAACCATAAGGCTATAAGCGTTTGCACAGGTATGCACATAAAACTATTCGTTTCGGACTTATATAAGCAATAATTAATAGGCTTTTTTTAACATGCTAAGTGATGTTTTCACATTATCTGACAATAACATTATGAATGGTTCAAGTCGAAAGAAGGCAAGAGCACTCGAAGGACTAACATCGCATCCTCACAAGAAGTCACTTCTACGATCATCCAGGTATGAATTCTCCGAACAATTTTCAGACTTTGCATACACCACTTACGCTCGAAAGGGAAGGTGTCTCTTTACAAATATATTCCATTCTCGGTGACTAATAATGATCCTAAATGCGAAAATAAGTTGGTTCTTACTTAGTTTGATTCTACCACTTCATAAATGATGTAACTACTCTATGTATAATGACACCTACGTTGTCCTGAAACAAGGTTTCTCTTCAAATTATCTTGGATATCATGGATTTGTGTAAGATAAACGGTTCTTACAAAAGAATTAGAATGGCACGCATCTGCCCTAATACCTTGTAAAAACCACAGAAACCTCACCAATAAGATATAGCCTATCCAATGCAAGGTCTTAAAAACCACGGGTTGGATATGGAGTTATGATAAACGTAAGTTTATTCGTAACTACACTATTCAACCATGGCTTTTACAAATTTATTACCCATTCAGTGGTTATATCAGATTATGGTGAGATACGACTGGAAAGCATGGATATGCTCAAGAGTATGGACAGAAGTGCATGACGGTTTTTTTAAGTCACCAGGGTTAGCATAGCATGGATTTGCTCTAACACTTGCACACGTGTTCATGCCATTTCTTTTAGCGATAAGCAATATATACGGTGAAAACTATTCATACTTATGCTGAATTGATACCCAAAAACTGATCAGCATGGCACTCGCCCTGATACAGTAATTGCAAGGCTTGGCCTATCGCTAAAAAACAAGGTCATATTTGACCAATTTCATGTGAAATTCTTCATGCATGTCAATCTAGACATTGTGAATATTGTTGCATGTCATACTAGACCGACTATACTTTATGCATGTCATTGGAACTTGATCTACCTAACCCAAACTCGCCCTATTCTACAAGGATATGTGCTCAATTCACATACCTTGGATATGTGCAAAGTATTTACATGGGTAGGACCCCCAAATATCAACAAACATAGGATAGATATGATTTACAACTTTAACACTCCTCCTTAAAATATATCTATATGATGTTGATGAAGATCCTTTGAGTGTGTGGATTCTTTGCTTTGCATTTGAAGTGAAGATGAACAAAGAATCCATCATAGCAGAACGCTTACCAAATCCATGATAAGATCTCTTTGATAGAAATCTTTTCCAAAATGCTTTTGAAAAATTTTCCACCAATATCCCATTGTGTTAATATGCCTCCTCCATGCCTAATGTAGATCCTGGGTTTGCAAAGTTCTTTTGCATGAAGAGGGCTGCATAAGAATCTGGAAAATCCGAGGCTTCCATGCCTCATCATGACCACAAAGTTCATATAGATCAATATTATATCATGAGCAATATTCAAGATTAAGCATGCTAGCTTTACTAGTCCAAATTCTATGAACTCTATCCAAAAAGGATCTAATCTTGAAACCATACTCTAACTTGATCAAATTGAGGCTAAATACTTTTTTGAGAGTGTAAGTGTCCTTAGTGGATGCTTCACCTAACCTCACAAGAAGTTTACAACATGCCTCTTCAAATGAAGGAACATATTTTTCGATATGTTTGAGTTTGTTCTTATCTTGCTCTTACTCAATTTAAGAGCATTCAAATGATGGTACAATATCTTGCTTTCTAGATGTTTTGGAAACATAATCAAATCACCAATGACAAGAATTAATTCCAAACTAAAGACATTATTCAATACGAGAATAGTCTTACTTGATCTTTGAGATGAACAAATCTCTACTAAGCAAGATATATCATTAACCAAAGAAAGAGAACTGTAGGTGAGTAGAATAGAATGAATATCACCTTCACTTATCCTTTCTTTTCCATGAAATAAGAACAACAAAGACTCGGCCTTGTACAATGATGAAGATCTACTTGGACATGCATGTTGAGGATACTCCTCCTCAAACCTCGACCCCATCATAAGTTGCCTTTTCTTCATAGAATGAACTTTTGATGCAAAAATAGACACTGAGCTCTCGGCCCCTTCCAAGATAGAAAATAGATCTTCATGAAAAAACAATAACATCTCCATGCTCAAACACCTTCAAGATAGAGAGTGTAAAGGCTTTGTAGCCTTCCTTGGTGGATAAGCATCTAACCATGATCCCTAGACTAGGATCTTCATCTTTCTTTCCTTCCAAGAAACCACATGCAAGGCAATAAAATTCAAGAACACTGAGTACATAACCTTAGGCTTATAGTTGAACAAGAATCCATATAGTGCAATCCTTCCAATAGCTCCATAAATCCAAAAAGATTTGCATAATGGAAAATACACATGCACCATGAAACTTGAAGAGACAAGGCATAGCCATTGGTTCCTTGTGAAACCATCAATAAGTGTAAAAAAGCAAGAGGCAACTTCCTTGCTTGTAGATGAAGAAAGGTCAACATCTAAGTGTTCCAACTCCAAAGGATGTTTTGTCTTGGTAGAAGACATCAAATATGGATCCATATGTGATTTTGTCATAGAATAAGCCACTCTTGGCTTGATATCCTTGACTATTGAAGACATAGATCTGAAATTGGAAACATGCAACCTCCTATGCCATACTTCCTCCTTGGAAACACAAGTCATCAATGCAAAATCGCAAGTACTTGCATTCTCATGCACATCTAACTTGAAAATGCCTCCATATCTAGATCCACTTGCTAGGATCTCCTTCAATTGAGCGTGCATCACCAACAGTTGTGTATATTGATTTCTTAGGATCTAGAACAGATTAAATAGAATCAAAAGGATCTTTGGTGTAACTCATATGAGATGTAGCACCACTATCAATATACCAAGATACATCATTAAAAGGTAAAAAGGAGAAGCTAGACATCATGAGAGATGCCTCTCCACAACTTGCATGTGAGTCTTCTACGGTAAAGTTGGCTTGATCCTCTTGAGTCTTCTTCTTGAAAATAGAAGAATGAGTTGAATCATCTTCTACTCCTCCTTTGTCTTTGTCCTTTGATCTGTCCTTGGTGAAGGCTTGAGAAAATTTGTTCTTGCTCCTCCCTCTTGATTTGATCTTGGCAAAGTGAGCTTTGCCACAACCACCATCCTTCCTTGAAAGTGTGTTGATCTTCGACAACTTGTTCTTTTGCCTGCATTCTTCAGCAATAAGAATATCATGTAGAGCCTCCATTGATGGTAGCTCCTCCTTGATAGCATAAGTTTGCACAACATTTGCATACTCTTCTCTAAGTCCATTAAGGACTACTTGAACAAGTTGACTGTTCTCTAGAGTATCTCCTATGCATGTTATCTCTCTGTAAAGATCTTTAACTCTCATTACAAAACTTGAAGCACTTTCATCAACTCTTTGGAAACTAGAAAAGATCTGATTTCTAAGAGTAAGAAGTCTTGATATGATCTTTGCTTCAAAAAAGTTCTTAAGGGTTTCCCAAGTCTGCTTGGCTGAGGTACATGAACTTATTTCTCTCAACAACTCATCAGAGATGTTCAATTTGATGATATGAAGAGCAATCCTTGCTCTCTTCTTGAATCTCTGAGCCTCATCATAAGCTTCAGATTCAACTTCAATTCCTAGTACTAAGAATCAACAAAGATTCTATTCTATCCTTCCAAACTAAATAGTTGGAGGTATCTAGTCTCTCACTAGCTTCAAAGAGAAAATCTCCTACAAATGCCATGAATGTGAAGACTTCTTGTAAATTGGACAACAATATGTTGCTACACTTTTCACTATAGGAATTGAGTATGTTTCTACTTTTTCACTACAAGAACCAAAACAATTGGGTGTACTACCAAATCCTATGCAAAATCTTGCAGCTGAATTTGAAATAGGTCTCAAATATTCCATCAAAACAAGACAAACTAGATCAACCTCTCAAAGTGAATTTGAGTATACACAAATTTTGGTACTTTCTTCTTTTGGCATGTGTGGAATGCTTAAAGACAACACTATTGACTCAAATACACTCAAATTGTATGAAACAATGTGTTACATGACTCAAAATTTTGTCTAGATCTCAAGTTTGTTGAATTAGTATACACAAAAAATGGATTTCAAATGTGTTGCTTCTCTTTTACAATAGGAACCAAAGAACAATTGGGTATTCTACCAAATCCAATGCAAAATCTTGCAACAGTTATGTGAGTCCTGCAAACTACTATTAACTTGACACCTAATTGCTTGCATGCACAGATTGCACCTAACTTCCACCTACTTTCTCCAAATGTCAAATTCTCAACTGTGAACCTACAAAACTACATGCATGTATCCATTAGAGTGTTTGCATGCCTTGCATGTCACAATGGAAACTTAGGAGACTATGCATTTATGATGGCTCAAGTTTCTACAAGGTCATATTTGACCAATTCCATGTGAAATTCTTCATGCATGTCAATCTAGACATTGTGAACATTGTTGCATGTCATACTAGACCAACTAGACTTTATGCATGTCATTGGAACTTGATCTACCTAACCCAAACTCGTCCTATTCTACAAGGATTTGTGGTCGATTCACATACCTTGGATATGTACAAAGTATTTACATGGGTAGGACCCCCAAATACCAACAAACATAGGATAGATATGTTTTACAGTTTTAACACTCAAGTGAAGGATTCTTATGCAGTGCGGCCAATTTGCAAACTTGTATTTCTTTTTCTGTTAGACAAGTCATCAGAATCCATAGGTCGATAGGAATAGGTGCAAGAAAATTAACAGAAGGGAGACTCTAAAGTTTGTAAGATGTGAGGGTAGATTTGTATTCAATGACTCTTGCAGAAATGAAAGGAACTTGACAATTTTTAGATTGGCAGAAATCATAGGAAGGAAGGTCACCAATATCGCAGATGTCCTGGGAGAATATCGCAGGTTGAGAGACACTGTCTTCGTCAAGGTCATTACAAGAGGGTGCGGGGAAAGTGGAGCATCAGAAGCAGAAGGGGTAGTAATAGTAGGAGAAACACCATTTTCATTTTTCAAGCACATGAATACTTTTCTAATATGCGAATTGTAGAACTTTCTCTCTGTTGGAGGTTTGTGGATCCCAAGGCAACCCTAAAACCTAGTTAGTAGGCGAGAGGGATTTGGCGAGTGAGAACCCTAACCCTAACCCTAAACCCTAAACCCCATTACGGAAAGCATCTTGCAGCCAAACATCGTCAATCTGCCCTTGGCCTTATCATGAAGAACCCTTCAAGATCACTGAACCGGAAGCGTCGCAAACAGAGATACTCACGAATATTCTATCTAGTAAGATAAATATTACATTAGGAGACTTTCTGAAGTTGGTGCCGAAAGCAAAAAAAGTACTAGCACAGAAGTTAACTCGGATCAAACCAGAAGTCCATCAGGAACCACTTTTTTGTGCTGGATTTGAAGAATCTAATGAAGTACTCCATGTTGGAGCAGCCTGGAAAAGTGAGCAAAAAAATATCAATCTGCCGATACAACATAAGCAATTTTCTAAAGAAGCAGCCGTGATAGATGGAGGTTTGGAAGTAACTTGATTTCAACAAAGCTATGTGCAAAGTGGGGCCTTACAAGGATTATGCCTGTGGCCTTTGCCATTAAGCTAGTCCATGAGGAATGGTTGAAGACATATCTGTCAGAATTGCTGGAGTTCAGTTTTTCACTACTTTTGTTGTCATTACTTTTGTAGTAATGGACTTACCTGACGCACCGAATGTCTACAGAGTCCTACTAGGACGACCATGCTTACGAGTTGTGCAAGTAATTCATAACTGGGGCACCGAAAAAATCACTTTTGAGAATCGTGAACGTGCAGTCAAAGTTGATCCAATTACTTGGACTATCAAACCAGTAGTCCAAAAAGGGGATGATGATTCATCAACAACGGATCACACTTGTGACCGAACAATATAAAATTGGGGAGTTCATTATGACTCTCAAATTGATACTGTCAACTGGAATCAAGCTCTTGTAACAACATGTGTCAACAAGATAATCAGTCTGACGTGAGCGAGATTTCATTACTGGATTGAACTTCGGATACACCTATCACCTTTCCATTGAACATGCTGAATGTGGCTTGGATATCAACAGAACCCATACCAGATCCGATTGAAGATGAACTCATTCATGCGAGTCACGACTTGACTTACGATGACAATGCAGAACTTACCGATGAGTAGATTCTAAATCACATGGATCCTACCAGATTTGGAGTACGTGATATTCCTGATGAACCAACAATAAAATCGCCAAAAGCAGTTATATTGATGAAAGACAAGATTACACGACCAATGACGAAGAAACAAGCTAAACAGCATTATAATACGGTCCTGAAATGGGAAAATCTACCTCAAAAGGTTGATTCAAAAAATGTGCCACCTTTATTGGATAAAGACAAAGGGAAAATCGATAGGATTGTGCAGGATGCAAAACAACAACTGCAGCTATTACAAGGACAACTACAGATGGCTGAGTAAGATCGCACACGTCTCCAAGGTGAATTGGATGCGACCACCCTTCAACGTGATGCATATCTTTAGATGCAAATTACTGATCATCCGGTAACCTCGATGGAAATCGGGTATTTGTTCAAAAAAGTTGAAACTTATCGAGTGGCCCTTCAAGGTTTTCAAGGCCGCTTTGATAGATTCAAGGGTACGGCCTCGACTAAGTTGGCAAAGGCCAAAGCAACCATCAATGAATATGAAAAGGTTGTCACTCAAATTTTGGAGTCTAACACTCAGATCCAAGTTTCATTAATGCGACAATTCTCGCCTCAACAACAAGAACAAGCAGGACTGGATACAAGTTTGGATTCAGGCATGCAACAAGGTGGAGCCCCCGAATCAAAGAAGTTCAGCCAGTTCCACAGACAACGCAATCCGGTCCATCTACCTCTGGGACCAGACCATTATTCAGTTGACCAATCAACGTCGAGGACCAGATTCAGAGTTTCTTAACGCAACGTCCCCATGAGTCCTCGCGTGGTGGTTGGGTCATTAAGTTTAAGACCTCTGAAATTGAGGCCGACAAGAAGCCGGCCTGGAGAACTACAATTTTTGAAAAAACTCCGAAATCAATCAAGAGTTATGCTGGCCAGCCCTCGCCAGTTGTGCGTAGATCCATACCACGTACCAATGTCGTGAAGAAATAAGTGGAAGGATTTGGGATTGGCCATGGACAAAATCATGATCCATACGCCGAACTGGCCAATAATCTACCAACCTTACAATTGGGAGATATCAGTGGATTTCCACCATGCCTTACAAGCATACCAAAGAGAGTGTTGGAGGGTTTGCTGATCCCAAGGCAACCCTAACCCTAGTTAATAAGTGAGAGGGATTTGGCACCCTGCATGTGTAAGTCCAACCCGATGATCACATAGTTATTTGATTGATTAGAAAGTATGAAATAAAAGGACTTTAGGCCTTTTTGCTGGACGTTTAATGTCGTAGGGCCTAAATGTCAAGTTAGTGAATAAAGTTGGGTTTCCCTCCAATTTTGATGGTTCCCACTCTTTTTTAAATTTGGATAATTAGGGAGGCAGAAATGGACCAATAGAATTCTGAGGCCAGGTTCCTTCTCTCCATTATAAAAAGAGATCCCATTTACGTATTGGGGTCGAATGTACATGATCATGCCTAGTGAACACTTTCCTGAGGCTGGTTTGGGCCTTTTTGCATCGAGTAGTATTGAGGTCCCTCTAAATAGTGTTGTGACATTGATGCCATATGCGGGACCTGCATTTGTTGGGCAGACTTTCAAATGGATGAAAAAAAATGCTTGTTTTTTGTGCGGGCCAAATCTTGTGGGAAGATACTCTTATAGTCTCAAAAAAGCTGTTTATGAAAATCATCGTAATTACTTGCATAAAGGCCACCCATTCAGAGACACTCATAGAAGAGGTTTTGGAGGAAGAGTTGAGAGAGAGATGCCTCCAAAGAGGATGTCTCAGAAGATTGGCGAAAACTATGGGAGGAATCTCAAGCAAAGCCAATCGATGGTATGAAAAGATTATCTATTTCATCGTTTGGAACATTGAAATAATATTTTGATTAATCACATACTTGATCCCATGCACATATTAGAAAATGTGGGTGAATCTATATGGAAACACTTGATTGGTGAAAAAGATACCATTGTTGCAAGGCACGACCTAAAAGAATCAAACACCAAAAAAGAATATTGGATAAAGGATGGTGAAGATCATGCTCCAAAAGTACCTTGGACATTCACTAAGGAGGAGCTTATCCATGTGTGCTCCATTATTCATGACATTAGAACACCAACTGGTTTTGCCATTCTCTACGGTCATCATTCACAATAAAGTGGATGGAAAGTTGCAAGGTCTCAAATCTCATGATTGGCTAAAGATGATTTAATTCATCTATGCATTGTCAATTCACGGGTGCTTGTCAAAAGATATTTGTGAGACCATATATCTTGTGATTCTATGCTTGGAATGCTATCAGATGTTAAAATACTTTGCTCTTTGGTCACAGTCCATACATTGGCTGTTTTCCACATGTGTGAGGCCGCCCTTGATGATTATTGATGTTTACATTAGTTGATCTTGCTAAATAGTTGATGATCTATGTGAGGATCAAGATCTAGTCAATAGAATTTGTTAGATCCTTTGATTTGGCAATGAACACCTCTTGTAGATTGATTAATACAATCAATCATTGTTCTTTTTTCAGAAATAATAACTGATGCTTTCACAAATCTGAACAAAAAATGCATCAAAGCATCCAATGATTACTTATTACTGATGCTTTGGCAGATCTGAACTCCTGAAGACTTGAAAGTAGCTCCAACCATTATGTTCGGCAATGCACAACACATTTTGGCCCAAATGGAAATGGGAAAACAACCAAACCCTGTCTTGTTGAGGAGCACCTGAGAAGTTCATCCACCTACTTAGTACTAACTTCATTTATTATATATTCACTAGTCGGAATTGTGGTCTTAAATATTATTATTCCGCTAGAGAAGATGATTCCTATACATAGTATGGTTGTTCTTTACCGCCTCGATATCTTCAGAATGTTGTAAGATTCTTGGACACTGATTGACGGGAACAGAGCCAGAAACTGCGAAATTGGGATGATTGTCCTTACATACCTACTGATTGATAAGTGGTGATTAAGCCGATGCTTCTCTTCATTAATACATACAATAAGATGATGAGTACAACAACAATACAATCTATCTTCTTGGTGTCCTTGGTGTACGAATGATGGGATAAATTTCATGCATCTAATCCATTTCGAGATCCCAACCAGTTCAAAATTCACATGATGGATAAAGCACCCATGATAATTATAACAAGATAAAATTTTAATTTTTTTCTTTACACAAAAGCATCGATCATTCAATCAGCTATTTTTTTTATTTGGAAACTCTAAAAACCCTAGCTATGAAAAAACCCTAAAAAAAATTCTTCAAATTCGCGTGCGAGTGCACACACATACACTCTCATTTAAAACTCTAAAAAAATCTCAAAAAATCCACTCTCTCTCTCTCTCTCTCTCTCACACACACACACACACACACACGACTCGAATTCAAAGAATTTTTCTCACACACACACTCCAAATTTGAGAGAGAGAGAGAGAGAGAGAGAGAGAGAGAGAGAGAGAGAGAGATGCTCATATGCATTTTTAGCTCTCAAATGTGTGTGGTACCTAATAGGCATGGCCAAAAATGGGTGGCAAGAAAATATTCTGGAGCGAGCTTGGCTTATAGGAGAAATTTCGGTTGCCCGGACACGTGGCGCACGGGCAGCCAATTAAAAAAAAAAAAAACGTGTGGTGCAATAGCTCCAAGTGCTCGATGAGAGGACCCCCTTACCCCCCCTAAACCCCCAAAAAAAAAAAAAAATTCACAACAAATCGAGTATGCATTTTTATCACAAGACAACAACAATAATATCTTGCTCGTGTGTTTCTGTTACTGTTCCTTCAAACCTTTGTTTTTAGTCGAGGAATTGGCGATGTCGATTTTATTTACAATACCAGCCTTACTGATGAATGCTGGCCATAACCAGATGAAGATGAATACGCTTCATTCCAAGAGTAGCATGAAAGCCCGCCATAATCATAATAATGGTGTCTGGTATCAGTTTCGGAGAAAGCTTTCGGTTGCAAATGTTAGATGTCAAGTTTCAAGCTCTTCAGAAAACGCAGCAAGATATAGGCTATGCCGATGCAGACACAAATTTATGGAAGTAAGGCAGCAGCAACGTGTTCGAGCTGGCTTTCAATCAGCAAAAGCAGAATGCTATCTCTTCTTTCGAAGAATTTGTAACGAGAGCACCCAGGGTTTGCAGCAGCAGTGTCAAATTGTGCTCTTTCCAAAGAAGAGCGTACAAGCAAGAAGGTACAACATCGAGTCGTTTTTGCATATTAGTGAAGATTGCACATTCTTTGATCTTCGTTGTCTTAGTGAAAATGTTTTCCTCTTGTATGTTTGGAGATCAGAAACAATTCATGCTATGAGGTGCAAATCTCGGTTGTCGATTGATGATTTAGTGAAGCATCATGCGATGTTGTTAGAATACCAAGCCAGTTAGTACATTCTCAAAGTTGGCACAATAGAATGTAGGCTTCTCTGCTGCGTGGTTGATGGGCTTGTCATTTAGAAACGTGGCTATGCTAAAGTCCATTCTACCATGCATCAAAACCATAATGGCAGCAATTTACGAGGATTTAGAGGGAGCATTTTCTTCACAGGTGGTAAGAAAATCAAATCTCATGTCAAATGTTTTTATTGTGGGAAGCATGGTTACTATGAAATTGAATGCTTCAACAAAACTAAAGATCACAATGGAGGTAATAAGCAAAGTAGCTTCATCAATGATGACGAGATTTCTTCGATGGCATCATTTTGTTATGGCGTTTCAGATTCTTGGTGGATGGGAAATGAAACTAGGTCATTAAGAGCGTTTCTCTTCCATGTTTATGATGGGTCTATAGATGTCATCTTTAGCGTGTTTTGCATTTGTTCTTAGTGTGTCGAGCGTTATGTATGCTACACTTATTCTGACTTATGCTTTGCTTCTAAGACCAAGTGGTCTGCATTATACAACTTATTCAACTATTCTCTTCTTGCAACACATGTTTCCCCAGGGCACTTCAGAAAGAAAGTATTGGCAGGGTATTGTCTGCAGTGAAAGAGAAGAGTTATGTTCTTCAAACAGGTTCCTTGATAGAATCCAAAGAGGCCAATGGCAAGAGAATTTTAGCAATTGTTGGAGGGCTTTGTGGTAACAGAATTGGGATGACGGAGGATCAGGTTTTCCTTTTCAAACTTACTTTTCAAAATGTCTGGATGTGTACTTTTGATGGTATTTAATGAATATGAAAAGTGATTTTGATACATATTTGTTTTTTCTATAACAGGTCTATGCCGATTTTCTTCTAAGTTATACACATAAGGTTACATTAGTCTCTGCAAGCCACTAATCCAATTCATCAAAGTTCACTCATTCATGAAAAACTGAAATTATTTCTTCCATTTATGATAGATTTTGAAGGCTTTTTTCACTTACTAGCTAGTTATGATGTGTGCATTTGTGGTTACTCTTAGGAGTAACAGTGATGCCCAAGGTATGCCCAAGGTAACAGACTACTTGAGGTGATAGTCTCGTTATACGGGACAGGGTGCTGGTTTGGAGCTATGGGTCATCTAGGTGCCACGTGTCAATGTTCTATTGGCATGAGGTAACCCAAAGTGATTGACCTGCGGCAGTGTCTGCAACCGACGCGTGTCGATGGTTATGATGTGTTAGGGCCATTTTTGACGGGGGGTTGGTCCAGCCAAAACGTCCTAAAAGGGTCAAGGGGCCCCACCTCTAATGGCGGTTTGGCCCTACGTGAGCAACAAAGGGTTTGCCACTTCCAACCCTGATGGCCTTCTCTATTGCCCCGTGCTCCCCAACCGATGAGAGTTTTCCAGGCTCTCAGAGATACGGTTGCAAGGAGGGGGTGCTAGTACTTTTGGCTGCAATGATTCACTAGCTTTCTAGGGTCACGGTTCCGTAAAACATCTGATCACTAATTCGTGTTAGGATCTTGCTAATATCTCTTTCCCCATTGAATTCGGTTTACAGTTAGTAAAAATCTTACATGGGCTAGAAACCGATTTACTGTCTATCATGTGCTCGTGGGGTGCAAGTTATACGCGCCGCTTTGTTTGCTAAGCGGCGGTATTTTCGCCGACCGTCGGGTCTAGGTATTTCGCTAGACAGTACCAACGGCGGGTGTGACTAGTGCGACGCTTTAACCAAGGTGGTGTTTTTCAACCACGGATGGTGGACGGCCCGCTCTAGTGTTTCATAGAGGTCGGGTCCAGCTGACACACTTCATAAATGATGAAAATAAAACGCTTCTGAACTTTGACGGTTTATTGCGGTTTAAACTATCAGTTCTATCTTAGAGAAGCATAGAGTAAAACACATTCACCTTTTAAAACCGTATCCATATAAGTACTTCCAAACCATGCTAATAAAACCTGGTTACAAGCGTTCTTGCTTTCACTAAACGTCGATAACCGAAAATCAATCCTTCCCTTAATCAACCCCACAACATATGACATTCATTACTATAATTCTCAACTGAACTCTAGTTCATGCTTAAAAACCCGATTCACTACCAAACCTTACAAGTAGTCACCAATGTAAATGAGTACAACTGAAAATTACAACCATCAGCAACACTTAAATCTGTAGGACCTCGGAAAAACTTGACGTAATTAGTCCCTCAACAAGCTTACTTCCCTAGACCATTCATAACAACCTCCTTCAAAGTGTAAAACCCTATCTTACACATATCACATCCCATTCCAATTTAAGTTAAGAGCTTACAAACAGAACTTCAAGAAATGGAAGTGACTAGAAAGAAAGTTCAAGTCAAAAACTCACCTCAACGTGCAATTAGGTAGCCGTTGCGTGGAAACTCTAGTCATGAACCTTGTAGCAAAAATCAGAGCCAGGCATGTTGACGCAGTTTTCTCCACTTTACGCATGTCCGATCGAGTTGGTGTAAAAAAAGAAAATGAAGAAAATGAAAGTTTCTGGAATATGAACGGTGCGATTGAAATGTTAACGGTTCAGTTGAGAGAAAACTGAACCGAAAGTCTGTAAAAACAAACAGGCCAGAAAGATGCAATGACTAAAAAAATCAGCAACCCATCACTCACACCAAGCCCTCAAGCAAACCATCCCACTCATCCAAGATGTTATCCTACTAGTATGACAATGGACTACAACCAACCAAGAGGCTTTGTTAATTTTCATGCCCTTCAAGCCCTTTTGTCCATTTGTCCAACACCCATTGGCAAGTACATCAAGTGGCCTCCTTGAGGGTGTAGGGGTTGGTGCCATTTAAGGCCCCCTTCCAAAACTAGCCAAGATGCCCTCTTAGTCAAAAGCTAGAAAAAATATCTTTTAGGCCCTCTAGGTCCTAAAGTCTTGTTTACATTTATTATCCAAAAGGTGGGTGAGGACTTTTGTCAAGCCCCTATTCCACCTAAGGTGCCCTCCATTTCCTTGGTCCTTGGTCCTTTGTTCCTTTTAGCCCTTCATTTGGTTTTTCTTTCCTTTGTAGCAGGTACGGCCCGACGGCCCTTGGCTTTTGGTTTCTCGGGATTACCGACTGATTTGCGTATTTTGCCCATTTCCCGTAATTTGCCCAATTTTACCACAGCTTGGATTTTGCCCGATAAATATTTTTCTTTGATGGCTCTTTGACTGAAGTTGACTCTTCCAGCATTCATGACTAGGGCTCCCATGACAACACGGTTTCCCTGACAAATACACTGAGTGATCATATAGTAGAAAAAATGGACTCAGTACATGGTGAGATTTTACCACGGTCATACCGGCTATTTTTTACAACCGGCCATTTTTTTTTTGAAAAGCCGTAAAATATTTACCGGCCATTTCTAAGGCCGCAAAATTTGTTCTAGCCTCATTTAGGGCGGGCTGGGACCCAATTCTAGGTGGACCGGCACTTTTGGCTCTGTCTTACAAAACTTGACCACAAAATATTTTTGACGGTTTTTTCGAAAGTCAGTTTCTTACTTTTAAACTGTGTCTAGCCACTTTAGGGCGGGCTGGGACCCAGTTCTAAGGCAAATTTGTGCCAATTTTTCTCTAATAACCGGGTTTTACATGCCGATTTTTTCAATTATTGCAAACTTAAACTTCAATATTAGCCCGATTTTCTTTGCGGAAATATCGGCTAACATTGGCGACTACCACTGGGTAGTATGGTCCCCATACGGCGGACCCAGAGTCTCTGGTGTCGTAGACCGGCTCTTGGTGGTGGATCAAGTTAGTGGGCTCAGCACCCTTGCTAGGTGATGCTAACCACAGTGAGTTGGTAGGATGTCTTCAACAGCTTCCTACCCAAAGGCCGTCGATTTAGCCCTTAGGATCCATCTGCAACCGGATTGGATTTAACCACAGCATCTTTGAACAGTTTGGTGTCTTCATACCTGCAAAAACCCACCTGTGACCTAAATGGCAAATGCTCCCATTTCTATCAGATGTAAGGCAATGCCCACTTTCGGACCCATGCATGGAGGGATATGCAAATGCAAATCTCAGGATTGGAGATGGGATGATATGTATGCAGGTCATCAGTATTGTGTCTAACATCGTGTCATTGATGTGTGTGTGAATGTATGCACGATGAGGCTTTAGTGCCCCAACACTGAAACCGGTCCAGACTGGTGATTACTAATTCTTTTTTTTTTGTTTAAACATTCAACTTATACTCTCTAAGAACGGATTCAATAGGGAATAACCATCTAGTCTCCTCTCTGTATTGACTCTCCTCTCAAGCCCTATATTCTGACAGTAGGACAACTTACTGTCCTAAGATCCAATACACAAGATGCTAGGAAGTACTGGTTTTCCGCTAGTCTATGGAATCAATTAGGAAAATCGTCCTCACCTCTTATGGATGTGCGAGGCGTCACTCGTCCTCACAAATTGGTTCGAGACCTGATACATACAGTTGAAGTCTCTTTCTTTTTTCTCTTTTTTCTCTTACTTTTTTCTCAGTCTTTCTTTCTCTATCTTTTTCTGTTTTTCTTTTCCCCTTTTTTTTCTTTTTTCTTTTTTTTTTATATATTTTTCTTGTGTGCCTACCCATTGGGCGATGGAGTCACTCCCCACCCCAGTGCACTGTTTTTGTTCCCACTTTTTCCTCTCTCAACCCCCCCTCAACTATGCGTCTATACTTTCATTTATGCCCATAGAAGTTAGCAAATGCCCAAATGCAGCTCAAAGTTTTTATAGAGATTCAATAAAGATGTAAGCATAGAAACTGAGACTTGCAACAGATGCTCACCATACCGTGTCTAGTGTATGATGCATAATAGTGAGGTGGGTGGTTACAGTGCATTCCTGCACATTTCCGTCCGTTGATTTTTCAACTCCCCGGTGTAATTGGGGTCCACTTCTGCCACATCCACAAGGGCTGGATCGGCACCTTCCAGGAACTTAAAATAAAACATCTCATTTAGGGTTTTGCGTTCCCTGGAAGTTCTGTCACGCATCCGCAGGTACAATGCTAGGTCCGCTCCTGACTCCATGGACTCATTGGGGTTGTACCACCATTTGGTAAGGTGAATCTTGGTGGGTTTAGTGTAGTAACCAATTCTGCAGGCAGTAGGCATAGTGGCCGACCAATCTAATGATATCATCTTTCTGGTGCGCAGCAACAACTGAGAACCTATATAAGCTTTCGCAGGAATCTTTATAGTTTTCAAAACTACCTGGGATGAGTGGCCATGTGAATCTGAGGGCGGAACTCGTGGATGGTCATAGCTCAAAAACCTGGATATCTAGCGGAAACTCCATGGGCGGTAGATATAAGCTGTAAGCATCAAAATTTTTGTAGAACAGACTGTCCGACAAATTTTCCTTGCGGTGCACAGGGTAAGCGGGTAAAGGGTTGCGGGAACTCTGAGGCCTGATTGGTCCTCTTGCAGCTTCTTTTCTCTGATACTCATGTAACTGCCTAGCTAGCATGGCTACGGTAGTTTCGGTTGCAGCTAGTTCCACCTTGGTGTTGGCTAGGATCCTTTCCTGCCCTTTATACGCCATAGGGTTCACTAGCCTCCTTGAGGTCATTGTACTTCTGCTTCCAGGTATCTCGCTCCTTATTGGTGCTAACCAGCTCGTTAGTGGCTCTGATTCGTAGGTTCTTTTGTTTCTTCAATTCTTCTTTCAGACTTTGGATTTCTATGTCGGTCCTCTGTCCTTCCTTCAGTACGAACCTCATCAGTTTTCTATGGCGTTGCTTGGGCTGATTACTGATCTGTGGGTCTTCCATTCTCTTTTCAGCAGTGAATTCCATCACCTGTGATTTGGCATTTATATACATGAATATACAATGTGTTGAATGTACTAAAAATCTTTAAGCTGTACATCCCCTCTCCCCTTCCATGTGTATCTATCAGGTTCATGCTAGAGCAGGGTTTTACTATGTACTTAGGCCGTGTGCATTAACCCATGGGTTATGCTACTATGGTGTGACCTAAAACAAGTTCTAGATAGTTCATGGCTCATTAACTGATGTAATTGGACTAGGAGTTGGGGATTCTCTAGACCTACTTGGTTTATCAGACCTCTGATCCACCGAACTCCATACCATGCTTGGGCTTTTAGGATTGTCCATAGCTCTGCAGCAATGGTTATGGGCGAAATGACTACCCTACCTGGCTCACATTGCCAGTAATGATCATGGTCGTAGGCTATCGCTGCTAGACTATCAGCACGTTGGTTCTGTGCTCGTGGAATATGCATCCATTCGATGTGGGAAAACTCTCTAGTGTATTCGTCGATGGCAATTGCATAGGCCTGTAAGGTCCTGCTTTTGAGTCGGTATACGCCAGATTAGGAGTTGTGAATCCCCCATAATTCGGAGGTTGCTTATAGTTTGCGCAACTCGCATGGCCATTTGTAGACCGATTAGAAGGGCTTTGTATTCGGCAGTGTTGTTCGTGAATCCTTTCCCTAATAGGACTCTTATACTGGCTAGTTCAGTCCCATTGGGGTCTGCAATACTGCTCCTATGGCACCTTCTCTATTCGAATGTCTGCAGGCTCCGTCTACCTTCAACGTATATGTCCCAAGTTCCTGGGTGAGTTCCATATCCCAACAATAATCTTTTTGTATTTTTCTTGATTTTATGAATTTTTGTTTTGGTTTCTCGCACCCTTCCATTCAACGTATATGTACAAGGTCACTAGGGTTACTTTTGATTCTCTGAGTGTTCCCAGTATTCGTGATGCTTCTAGGTCGTTCACTCCGATACCTGAAAAGGTGAACATGAAAAGGTGTTACATACTGTACAGGTGACTTCGGCTTCTCTTTAACTACGGTAAGCTTTTATCTTGTTTATGTTGGTTCGGTGCTTAAAAATTTCACCGTTCAACTCGGCTAGCTTAACCGTGTTGTTTTCATACAATTTCACTATTACATATGGACCGTTCCAACGTGGCCCCAACTTTTGAGGCATCAGCTCGTGTCTAGCGTCGTAGAACAACACTAACTGCCCCTGCCTGAACTGATAATTGCGCATGTTCCTATCATGAATCTCCTTCATGCATCTTTTGTGGGTTTCTTGGTGATTTAGGGCAGCTATTCGGTGCTCGTCTAGGTCTTGTAAAGTGTCCAGTCGGTGTTGTATTGATTCTTTCTCTCCTAGGTTGTGCTTCATGGCAAACCGCAAGGATTGGAGCTCTATTTCTATTGGCAGTACACATTCTTGGCCATACACTAGAAAAAAGGGCGTGTGGTTGGTACTGGTCTTATAGGTGGCATTATATGCCCACAATGCCGAATACAGTTTTTTGTCCCAATCCCTCTGTCGGTCTGATACGGTTTTCCTTAGAATACCCACTAGTTGTTTGTTCGTGCTTTCAGCCTGACCGTTGGCTTGCGGTTTGTAGGGTGTGCTTTTCCGGTGCTTGATCGTCAACTGATCGGACAAAGCCTTGATAGTTTTGTTTAGGAAGTGGGTACCCCTGTCAGAGATGAGTTCTCTGGGAGTACCGAACCGGCCTATCACCTGTTCTAGTAAGAACCAAGCGGTTTCTTTTGCATTGTCTTTGGCCACAGCCCGTGCCTCGGCCCACTTTGTGAAATAGTCAGTGGCCACTATGATATAATGTTTCCGGCTAGCTGAAGCTGGGTGTATTGGGCCAACGAAGTCGATGCCCCATTTTTCGAAGGGGAGACATGCCTGTATTGGAACTAACGATCGCACCCTATTATCCGTCTTGTCAACTCGTTGACAGGTGTCGCAGTTCCGGGCATGTAAATGAGCATCTTGGAATAGTGTCGGCCACCAGTAACCCGCCCTTAGAATTTTTTGCCTTGTGAGCTGGCCGGCAAAGTGGCCTCCACGGGCAGAATCGTGACACTCCTCTAGTATAAATTTGGCTTCTTCAGGAGTGACTCATCTTCGATACAACCCTTCAACACCTCGTATGTACAACGTGCCCCCTATTAAGGCGAACTTTAGGGCTTGTAGACGTAGCTTTCGTTTTTCTGGAATCGTCATACTGCTGGGTGTCTCTAGTGTGGATAGGTAGGTTGCTAAAGCTGTATACCACTTAGGAATTGTGTCAACGTCTACCCTCAAAAGTTCTCTTAAGTGATCAGTCTCCCACTCATCGTCTATTTCAATAACCCTTCCTAGCTCGCAAATACAATCGTTTAACCCCTATAGTTTAGGCGGCTTGCTTTGGAGGGTGTAATCAAACTCCTGAAGGGAGATTATCCACTTCATTAAGCGCTCAGAAGGTTCTAGTTTATTCATCATCAAGGTGACTGCAGTACTCTTGGTAAAGAAAGTCACTTTCCGATGCAATAGGTAATGTCTTAGTTTGGCGGCAGGGTAAGCTATCCCCAAACAAATTTTCTCAGCCTTACTATAATTAAGTTCAGCTTTGTTCAATTTTCTCCCTATAAAAATAATAGGGTGATATTTTTTGTCCCAAATCTGGGCCAGGCAACAGTTTATGCACGTGTCTGTGGTGCTCGTGAAAACAAAGAACTCCCTGTCGTACATAGGTGGTTTCAATATTGGAGCGTTAGCCCAAGCTACTTTTAATTCCTGAAAAGTCTTCCCACATGCCTCATCCCAGGTCCACTCCACGTTGGTTTTCAATAAGCCAGTCATCTGGTAAGTACGCGTGGCATAGGCCATCACATATCTTTTGTAATAACCGCTCGAGCCCAAGAATGTCTGAAGTTGGGACACCGTAGTTGGTGCCATCATGGCTAGGAGCATAGCTATTTTTTCTAGATCAGTTGCCATTCCGTACTTGCTAATGACATGTCCTAACAGTACCCCGTAAGGAACTCCGAATAGGCACTTGTTAGCATTCAAAGCTATACAGGTTGTTTCGCACTTCTGAAAACACTTCTCTAGCATGGCAAGATGTTCTGTGACGGTGGTTGCCCCACACAGGTCATCTATAAAAATTTTGAGGTTTTCGTCTAAGATATCCTCGAAGTGCTTGTTCATAAACCTCTGATAGGTTCCAGGGGCATTAGTCAATCCAAAGGGCATGACGTGATAAGCGAAAACCCTAAATGTGGTTGTGAAGGTAGTCTTCAATTTATTCTCTTCTGCTATGGCTATCTGATTATAGCCCGCGAAACAATCCATGAAAGAGTACTGGTCTCTTCCCGCCATTTCTTCTAGGACTTGGTCTATGAACGACAATGGGTAGTAGTCCTTCTTAGTCTGTTTGTTCAACCTCTTATAATCCACACATACGCGAATGCGTGTAGAGTTCTTCTTGGTGCGAGGTACTATTGGGGAGCACCACTCAGTGTTCTCTACCGGAAATATCAGACCAGCATTTCGAAGTCTCTCGAGTTCAGTGTATACTCCTTCCTTTAGGTGGTAGGGTAGCCGACGTTGTTTTTGTCGTATAGGTTTGGCTCCCTCCTTCAGTGGTATTGTATGAGTCACTAGATCGGGTGGAATCCCCTTCAAATCTGAGTAGTCCCAGGCAAAAATATGCTGGTACTTTCTACACAGCCGTTCGTATTCTTCTTTTTCTCCAATGCCTAGGGAAGCACCTATTTTGATGTTCTTGGGCTCTTCTAGGGTTCCTAGGTTTATCAGGCAAATATCGGCGTCTCGAACTTTGGGAGGCCGCTCTTCTGGAGCGTTCCACTCTATGTCCAGTACTGATCTCAGGTTTGGTTCATCTTCACTCGTAGTGGACTCATCATCGTCCTCACTACTCGTGACCTCCTCGCACTCAGACGAAGGTATGGGTGCTCTTTCTGACTGAGGCACCTCGGGATAACCGTCAACTATGGTACGCTCTCTACCCCTTCCAAAAATCAGTACTCCTGCGGGAATGTCGACTGTGCAGTTGCTAAGCCTGAGCCATGGCCGTCCTAGCAATATAGAGTACCCCCGGTTCCCGGCGTACATCCTCATGACGTAAAAGTCCACTTGAATGGTCTTGTTAGCCACGGTAATGGGTACATTCTTAAGCTCGCCCTCTGGTTTGATCACAGAGTTGTTGGCTAGCTTTAGGGCTGTCAAGGTAGCGGGTTCTAGAGTAAAACCAAGGCGGTCTGAAAGTTCTAGACTTATGATGTTAACTGCTAACCCGGCATCAACTATGGCCCCTGAAATGACTAGGCCATCTATGAGTACATCTACCTTAGGGCAGTAGCGATCTAACAAATCCGCATCTACTTTCCCTATTGTAGGTGGCTCCAATGTTCTGGTCGTGGGTGGTCTCATCAATCGTTTGACCGTGCGTTTAATAGTGGGTGACAACTGTACTAGTTGCAAGAGCCCTATTTCCAATGTTAGATTCTCCAGGGCTTGACCTAGGTCAATATTCCCTCTCTTCAAGTTTAGGTCTATATCCTTCCTAAACCTGCGCGTTCGGGTCATGGTTCTCTTAGTGTCTAGGCCGGTTTTCCCTTTTCTCGGTCCTAGGAATCTGGGATGTCTACGCCCTTTCAAAACGCTAACCTCACCTTGCTCTTTGGGCAGTGGATCCTCGTAGATGGGTGTAGGTTCGAATACTGGCTTTTGAATGACCACTGGGTTATCTACCTCCGGTGGTGGTTTTGGTGTAGGCTTGGGTTTCCTGGGAGGTAGCTCCGTCTGGAGGTTACTCCGGGTCACTACTAAAACCTCTTTCCTGCTCGTGGGTTCCTCCAATGTCTCTACGGCGATGAAGTTCATGGGTGGCCGGTCATCTTCTATGCATGCCTTCCCTTTATCCACCTGGCTAATCCTGGGTCCACGTTGTATGTATTGAGGTGGCCTTGATGGCCCCGCCGTTCTGTCCTCCTGGGGTCTATGGTTCACTGGCCCAGGCATCCTATTCCCAGTGTTTAATGTGTCTCTATGTACCCAACATCTATCCTCCAAGTGTGCAGGCCTCTTGCAGTACCCGCAAACTTGGTTGGGACAGTTTCAATTTAAATGATTCCCTCTACAGTGTCTACACACTAAGGGATTCGGTCCTTCTATGGGGTGTCTCTGACCCAACAAATTTTGGTGCCGTTTGAGAAAATTTACAGCTGCTGCTAAGGTCTGCATATTCTCACTCATCACGTCCATGTATCCCTTTAGCATGGCTTGCATATCGCCTAGTTCTGCGTTAGAGCCTGTGCTCTCATGGCCTCTATCGGGCATCTGTGCCTGGAGCCTTTGTGCATCTTGTGTTTGCACGTTCCTGCCTTGTCGAGGTTCAATAGCCTGTATGGGGCTGCGATTGGGCCTCTCTCCACGTTTCCGGGCTTAGGTTCAAGCTGTTCACTGCTTGCGATAGGTGGGATGCGTGGGCAACCGCAATTTGTGCGTCTTCTACCACGATTGCCTTCTCTACTGCCTTAGCCAATGTCTGGGGGTTACTCTGACGTACAATCATTTGTATGTCATTCTTGAGCCCTCGTAGAAAGAAGGTCAGTAGTAATAGGGGTGGTAGTAACACAGTGGGTTCCACTTGGCGTGACAACTCTGTCAAACGACGCCAATATTGTCGAATGGTTTCGTTACTTCCTTGTTATAGGGAAGTCAGTGTGAACAGTAGGCCATCAGCCGTTCGGTGGGGAGCATACTCAATTAAGAACAGTCTATGGAACTCCTCAATGGTGTGAATTGAGCCTCTCTGCAGACTATGATACTAGTGCCTAGCCGTTCCAGATAAAGTGGTGGCAAAAAACATCATTTCATGATGTGGGTTTGTGATGGCACTGGTAAAGCAGGTGGTCCAAAAAGCATCAATATGCTCTTTGGCACTTTCATACGGTGCTCCATGAAACTCAGAAATGGATCCACTAAGCTTCGGTAGTCCTCCTGTCTCTGGGGGTACTACGATTGGTTCAGTCAAACGTCGTGCCATTCTGTTGGCAACAAGTTCTGTAGCAGCAGGTGTTACGTTCACTAACGGTGGTCCTGTAGCGTTGGTTGGCTCAAGTTCTGGTAGTTCTTCTATAGGTTCCAACGTATCATCTAAGTCCATTATAGGTGAGTGAGACTCATCATTTAAGACTGGTGGGACAAGAAACCCACGATGGCTTCTTCTAAGCCCTAAACGCTCTCTCTGGGGATTTGAAGTCTCTCCGTGCGGTGCTCCCTTAGACCTAGGTTTCCTTGGTATACCTATGATGTCTTGTCTAGGGTGACACTAATGATTGCTGCATAATAGATTTCTCACTTACGGATAGCAATCAACTGTCATTGCACATGCGGTTTGTGATTTTCCCACGTTATCCCATAGGTCATCCATCCTTCGTCCACTAATACTGCATACGACCTAACTAACTCTACTTGGTCGTTTTTCTGCTCAATCCTAATCCAACCATACCCATGTACAGTTTTCCTTGGTTCTTTGTACCAGGTGCCGTCTCTACGGGATGCTAGGCCCGGTGGGTCGTAGGGTAATGACTTTCGACTTAGGGCTCTGGTTTTCACTTTCACCCTAGGCTTCATACAAAACCCCATTCTCTGACTTGTCCCGTCACTCTATGAAAGATTTCTAATAGTACTTGGCATCACAGCCTAAACTCCCTGCTGGTGAAAATTTTATGTAGTCTCTAGTCCAAACTGTATTCCAAATTGTTGGAAATAGAATGGCCTTGGCGAAGTCGGATCACATGCAGCTAGGGTTGGATTGTGAACTCATAACGTATGTTCTAGGTGTGGGATCAGCACACATCACTGTGTGATGCTAACCACTTCGTCCTGTGATCAACGTGGTACTAGCCACTTGTACGGTTATGCTAGCTTGCGGCTGACGGTTTAGATAGTGGAATTGTTTTCAACACACGCAATCTAGGACCTACGAAACATGTAGACTTCTGGTAGTATGACAACTAGTGCTTTGTAGTCCAACGATATGGATAACTACTCTTTCAAGCAACATCTCCTGAAAATTTTTCGACTCCCGGCAGACGCACCAATGTTAGGGCCATTTTTGACGGGGGGTTGGTCCAGCCAAAACGTCCTAAAAGGGTCAAGGGGCCCCACCTCTAATGGCGGTTCGGCCCTACGTGAGCAACATAGGGTTTGCCACTTCCAACCCTGATGGCCTTCTCTATTGCCTCGTGCTCCCCAACCGATGAGAGTTTTCCAGGCTCTTAGAGATACGGTTGCAAGGAGGGGGTGCTAGTACTTTTGGCTGCAATGATTCACTAGCTTTCTAGGGTCACGGTTCCGTAAAACTTCTGATCGCTAATTCGTGTTAGGATCGTGCTAATATCTCTTTCCCCATTGAATTCGGTTTACAGTTAGTAAAAATCTTACATGGGCTAGAAACCGATTTACTGTCTATGATGTGCTCGTGGGGTGCAAGTTATACGCACCACTTTGTTTGCTAAGCGGCAGTATTTTCGCCGACTGTCGGGTCTAGGTATTTCGCTAGACAGTACCAACGGTGGGTGTGACTAGTGCGACGCTTTAACCAAGGTGGTGTTTTTCAACCACGGATGGTGGACGGCCCGCTCTGGTGTTTCACACAGGTCGGGTCCAGCTGACACACTTCATAAATGACGAAAATAAAACGCTTCTGAACTTTGACGGTTTATTGCGGTTTAAACTATCAGTTCTATCTTAGAAGCATAGAGTAAAACACATTCACCTTTTAAAACCGTATCCATATAAGTACTTCCAAACCATGCTAATAAAACCTAGTTACAAGCGTTCTTGCTTTCACTAAACGTCGATAACCGAAAATCAATCCTTCCCTTAATTAACCCCACAACATATGACATTCATTACTATAATTCTCAAGTGAACTCTAGTTCATGCTTAAAAACCCGATTCACTACCAAACCTTACAAGTAGTCACCAATGTAAATGAGTACAACTGAAAATTACAACCATCAGCAACACTTAAATCTGTAGGACCTCGGAAAAACTTGACGTAATTAGTCCCTCAACAAGCTTACTTCCCTAGACCATTCATAACAACTTCCTTCAAAGTGTAAAACCCTATCTTACACATCTCACATCCCATTCCAATTTAAGTTAAGAGCTTACAAACAGAACTTCAAGAAATGGAAGTGACTAGAAAGAAAGTTCAAGTCAAAAACTCACCTCAACGTGCAATTAGGTAGCCGTTGCGTGGAAACTCTAGTCATGAACCTTGTAGCAAAAATCAGAGCCAGGCATGTTGACGCAGTTTTCTCCACTTTACGCATGTCCGATCGAGTTGGTGTAAAAAAAGAAAATGAAGAAAATGAAAGTTTCTGGAATATGAACGGTGCGATTGAAATGTTAACGGTTCAGTTGAGAGAAAACTGAACCGAAAGTCTGTAAAAAAAAACAGGCCAGAAAGATGCAATGGCTAAAAAAATCAGCAACCCATCACTCACACCAAGCCCTCAAGCAAACCATCCCACTCATCCAAGATGTAAGCCTACTAGTATGACAATGGACTACAACCAACCAACCAACCCTCACCATGAAATCACTCTCAACAAAAGCAATTCTCTCAACACATTACTCTCAACACACATTTTACACACACCCCCTCAACACTAACTCTCAAACCAAACCACAAACACCCAACCTATCCATTGTTATCAACTACAAGTGAGTCTACTCTCAATCCACTAACAAGCATTCAACCCCAAAAATCCATCACTCCACAAGCAACTATGCAAGACAATACTTGTACCAATGCATAAGCATACTATAAGGCAAAACCACATTTAACCATCCATCAAACCAAACTTACAAGGAATCAAACCTACTCATCAACAAAGATCACTCCACAAGCAACTATGCAAGACAATACTTGTACCAATGCATAAGCATACTATAAGGCAAAACCACATTTAACCATCCATCAAACCAAACTTACAAGGAATCAAACCTACTCATCAACAAAGATCTCTCAAGCAAGCACCCATCTTCCAAAAGCTTTCAACTCTAAAAAACTCTCAACCAACATCACATCAAACTATCACATCATCATCTAACTCACCCAACTATCAATCAACTATCAATCAACTATATCTTAACACAAAGAGTGGCCTCCTTTTATAGTAAATCCCAAGTGTCCCCCTTCAAAATGAGGCTTTGCCAATTTTCATGCCCTTCAAGCCCTTTTGTCCATTTGTCCAACACCCATTGGCAAGTACATCAAGTGGCCTCCTTGAGGGTGTAGGGGTTGGTGCCATTTAAGTCCCCCTTCCAAAACTAGCCAAGATGCCCTCTTAGTCAGAAGCTAGAAAAAATATCTTTTAGGCCCTCTAGGTCCTAAAGTCTTGTTTACATTTATTATCCAAAAGGTGGGTGAGGACTTTTGTCAAGCCCCTATTCCACCTAAGGTGCCCTCCATTTCCTTGGTCCTTGGTCCTTTGTTCCTTTTAGCCCTTCATTTGGTTTTTCTTTCCTTTGTAGCAGGTACGGCCCGACGGCCCTTGGCTTTTGGTTTCTCGGGATTACCGACTGATTTGCGTATTTTGCCCATTTCCTGTCATTTGCCCAATTTTACCACAGCTTGGGTTTTGCCCGATAAATATTTTTCTTTGATGACTGAAGTTGACTTTTCCGGCATTCATGACTAGGGCTCCCACGACAACACGGTTTCCCTGAAAAATACATTGAGTGATCATATATTAGAAAAAATGGACTCAGTACATGGTGAGATTTTACCACGGTCATACCGGCTATTTTTTACAACTGGCCATTTTTTTGTTTTGAAAAGCCGTAAAATATTTACCGGCCATTTCTAAGGCCGCAAAATTTGCTCTAGCCTCATTTAGGGCGGGCTGGGACCCAATTCTAGGTGGATCGGCACTTTTGGCTCGGTCTTACAAAACTTGACCACAATATTTTTGACGGTTTTTTCGAAAGTCAGTTTCTTACTTTTAAACTGTGTCTAGCCACTCTAGGGCGGGCTGGGACCCAATTCTAAGGCAAATTTGTGCCAATTTTTCTCTAATAACCGGGTTTTACATGCCGGTTTTTTCAATTATTGCAAACTTAAACTTCAATATTAGCCCGATTTTCTGTGCGGAAATATCGGCTAACATGATGTGACCATGATGGTGGAGATGACCCCACCTACACTATCTATATAAAGGTGGATCTCTATGAGCTAGGCATTCATTCTCAATTGGAGAATAAACAGCTCTTCCCACGTCGTTAGGCCAAGATGTAATCTTGCTAAGAGATGGAGGTATGTGATGTTTGAGGCTAGGATGAGGTGGTATGGAACACTGTAGCCCGGGGGAGACGTTAGCGTGCTTGATGGTGGTCTATAGCTCCAGTGCTCGAGGGTTAGATGGCAGTATCTCTATGGATGGACGGTTTCAGAGCGTTGTCACTTGATTGTGCTCTTACGTAGGTAGGCTTTGATGATGGGGTTCATACCATTTGGTATCAGAGCCACCGATCTTTGTGTGAAGATGCAATCATTTTAACTCTATTTTGGTTGGTGAAAATTTCAAGTTTGTGTGATTGGAAAGCTCATCTTTCATGGTGGAATTGATGTGAAAAACTTTGCTTTTTGTTCCGTTCAATTCCGATGTCGTTTGGAGAAACAAGCCTCCTATGCTAGTTAAATGGCTGAATATTTTACTGTTTTATGGTAGCTGTTTTTTGTTATAGAATTTGTGGAAATTGTGACTGTTTTTTGTCTGCCGGTTTTGAGCTTAAAAGCTGTCAAAGAGCCTTTGTTTTTTCATCGTTTTCAAAAACAGTCCAATATTTTGGTTTCTTGGGAGTCGAATTTTTTTGTTTGCTATGCCTGCACGTGTGCGCACTTGCACGGCTATACGGTGGCTGCCTGTTGCGCTTGTGCATGTAGTAACTAAAAGGTTTTGTTCTAAACCTTAACAAAAAAAAAACACTTTTTGTACATTATTCTACAAAAGGTCTTGGAATATTTTGTAGAAAGCGTTCAAAACTTTTGAGCCTTGCTAAAGCTTCACTATAAGCTTGTGTAAACTTTTTTATAAACCTTTACAAAAAGCTAAGTTAAGCTTTAACTTTAAGCTTCAAGTTGAAAACAAAGAAATAGAACATTAAAGCTAAATCTTGAGGCAAAAAAAAAAATAGAGGATCTTGAATCTTTTGAGAGAGGAGGAGGTCAGCGTACACCTCCCCTTTGTACTTTTTGTAGGTACAAAAGGCAGGAGGCTCCTACCCCATTCTTAAGCCATCTCGTTGTAACCTTGGGGCCTCCTCATGCTTTGCAAGTCCTCCTCCCACCATCTCCTTGTACCCTGCTACACCTACGACCTGTACTATGGCATGGAGAGTGTCCATAGGAGTCTAAGGTAGGGTCCTAAGGTCATAAGGTCATGTGGTTAGGAGGTCTCCACAAGCTATCTGAATCAAACAAAAAGCATACCAAAGTAGGCACCAAATATCCACTTTATTGATTTCTCCTGAAAGTACATATCAAGTTACAAGCATAAACACATAAGAGCACTGTTGCTAAGTCTCCTCCCAGACATTCATCGACATTAGTTGAGAGATCAGATAATCTTTGAATATCTGGTTCATTGGAAAGGTAAATCAGATGATGAGGTGTTACAACTTTTACTCTGTTATTTACAATTTTCATAGATGTACATCTTATGATTGTTGTAATTATTGAAATGGGTAAGTCACCGGCCTGTGGTGACCTTTGTAAGTAAATTGTAATTAGTTGGCATTGGACCTCAGAGAGTCGTACTTAGCTTTGGCATGGGATATTGGGGTCATTAATTAAGAGTGGCCTCATAAAAAGTAGGAGAGCTGGCTGACTAGTCAGACGCATGTCATATGCTCACTAGGGCACTTGGTCCAGTGCATGAGTGGCACATGTCAGCCTACTCGCCTATGTGTCAGGTACCACCAAGCATCACTCACATCTCCAGTGAAATGATTGCAAAAGTGATCATCATCCATAGAGTTGATAGCCAGAGCAAATAACAACCAAATAGCTACTGACTTTTATCTGTTTGTGCCCTATCTACTGCACTTATGGGAGGCAAAACGTTGGTTTGACTATTGCTCCCCTAAAAATTTCAGCCATAAGCTATTTTTCCAAATTTTTTTATTTTTAAGTTTTTTTTTTTGCATGTTTCGCGGTTCGAATCGCGGTTTGCAAATCGCGGACCCAGCGAATTACGATTCGCTGCAACTATGCTACCAAGTGGCAAGTGTCGACTGCAAGTTTGCCATTTGTCGACAATAGGATGTATTAGGTTAAGGGGTGCTTACATGCATTCCATGAAAAACATTATCTTCACACCTACCAAAAAAACTTCATTGTATTGTGCCAATTCTACTTTCTTTACTGATCAAAGGAGCCTTGGGCTTGAGTGATATACTTCATAATAAAATTAGATTTGTGTTATAGAAAGAAAACTGCTCCTGCAAAGCCTCTTTGGGACAATGATAGAGTGCCTGATTGGTCTGTTTGCAACGTTTGGAGGTTGTTCTAATGAACGGTACAATTTTGGAGGTATTTAAGTGTTTTAATTAACTTTCGCTACACCTTTGCTCTTCTACATAAAGTTTACTCAAGATAAAATCAAAACAAGGATGTAGAACTTGGGGGTGTACAAGATTAATCTGCACGCCAGGTATAAAAAGTAACAATCCAAAAATTTTGACTGGGTGTGACATTCAGAAATGAATTTATGTGGCATCTGACTATAGAAGTAATGTGATCCAATCAGATTTTGAAACATCAGATGCTGAGGCACAAAAAAGGTCGAAATACCAAAATCAGCTCAAAAGTTGGATAAATGCTATCCTGAGCTGTAGAACTCTGATAAGCACAAGAGGAGCTTCCCCTTCCCCATACCCCGATGTAAGGAACTCAATGCCACTGCCAGACTTAGAATTGGGCCACTCTGGAGAAAGCTTGAGTGTAAACTTGAAAATTAGGATTTTCTCCCAAAATCAGCAATCTGAAGCAAAATAATCCTAGCTCCCATTGTGAAGATGGATATGATCTTTGCTTTGATACCAAGTTGTGATCAAATTACATATACTCTATCAGATGCACTTGTGCTGGTGTAAAATGTAGATGTGCTGAATAAACGTAGAAAATCAACGCTGATAAAAGGACTGAAAATGAAAGCTTACCACTACTCTCTAATCAAATCACCCAACAAATGAGGCCACGCTAACTATTAAAGCTATCCAGAGAATTTAGGATTGAATTAATGAAAGCTCATCACTCCTCTTCAATCAAATCACCCATCAAATGAGGCCACCCTGACTATTAATGCTATCTGGAGAATTTTGAATTGTGAGTTCCTATTCAGGACACAATAATAGCCCAATAATCAAAATGCCAAGAATGAATGTTAAATAAAAAATGGCTCCCTGAAGTCCACACCATAAGCTCTAATGCAAATCAAACAGAGTTTATAGCATGGACGGCCTCAGATACCAGCTAATATAAAGGCCCAATTATAAAGAATTGATCTGTAATGATAATGTAGAACTTGAAGATAAAGTAGCTGTATCAAAGCCTGTTAGCGAGGGTGAGGTAGGTTCCATCTAGTTCATGCCAGAATCTGCATGTAGTATTATTTTTTGGGTTTTTTCCTTTTTACACACTCAATTTCGTAGGAATAGGTTGGTGCCTTGTAAACTGAGGTTAGTATATAAGGGCACATGCCAAGCATTATGTGATAGCTTTCTATTGTCATGGTTGTAGTTTAACCCTTCTCTGTTGAACTAACCTTGTCTTGCTGACACACATATCTTCAATAGGTAAATGCGTTGAGAGAAGGGCAAGCAGGGTTGAGCGAAGTGGTCCAGAAACAACTTGAGACGTATGTGACTGCTGTCAAAGCAGCCATGTCTATGCCCTTTGGGTCAAAGCCTACTGAAACCAGTTGGCAGTTACCAGATTATTTTTCCGAACAAACAAAAGCATTGAAAGAATTTGCACTTTCTGCTTGTACAAATGACAGAGAACAGCAACTGATTGCATGTGAGGTATTTTCAGTTTTCTACCTCAGCTGCAAATTAATGCTGGTGCAAGAATTTGCTTACTAATTTGTATGTGTTGGAATTGAATAGAAGTACAGATTCTTTTGTATTCAAAGATGCTAATTTAAAAGTTTTGATCATGTACTTCAACCATTGTATTGTGGTCTGCCTTATATGCTTCTGTTTTTACATTGGAAACGGTGTAAGATATGTGGCGATTTCTGTCATTTCTGTCTAAATTAGGTGCTGGATGCATTGGGGTTGCCTAAAAGCTCGACAGCTGCTGTAGATGTGCTAATTGGAATGGGTGTGTTCCCGTTCCATGTTAATTTGGATTTGTTGAAGTCAGGCCTTAGAGTGGAGTTTTCTGATGAGATACTTGCAGCTGCTGACGCTCTGAGATCTAAGGCTTTCTCTGATGCAGATATGGTAGAGTACACTCACGGCTTGCAAGAATGTTCTTAGTATCAGAAAAGTCATTGTTTTCCATCCTAACAAGTAACCAATGGTCATCGAGCTGTGGTGGCTGCTGGTTTCCAATTTGTAGAGAATGTGTATATTTGCTGAGTTACTGAGCTGATCTTGGTTCACGACAGAAGAAACGAGTTAATCTGACGAATCTGAAAGTGTATTGCATTGATCCTGAAGATGCCGAAGAGGTAAAACTGGTGGTCTTTTCTAAAATTTATTAACACGACTGCCTACAACTGATTCTTTATGCTGCAGTATCTCCTTTGAATAGGGTTCTGCTCATTCAAGTTCTCATAGGGCAATTTTCTTCTTTGATTGCTCTCAAGACTGCAGATTGATGATGGACTCAGCGCAACACAGCTATCAGATGGTTGCATTAAGCTTTGGATCCATGTTTCAGATCCTACAAGCTGGATAACCCCAGAAAGTTGTCTGGAGAAGTCAGTTCTGAAACTTTGACTCTGATTTTTTTCACAACCACTTTGAAAGTTTGGATTTTAAAGATTTTTCTAAGATTATAATGACTAATTGTAGATAAGATTGTTCATTACTCCCATTTGAATGTGGAAGTAGGGGCTTCACTTTATTGGCTTCAGGGATGGATATACAGATTTGGGATACCAGGATACCCAATTTAGAGCTTAAACTACAGAACCATTCAACCATAGAGATTTAGCAAATTTTCATGCTATTAATCTTGATCGTATTGATGTCATTCTAGGGCATGAGTGGTTTTATAATAAATCTGATACTTTAAAGATGGATTATAAGAACCATAAGTTAGAATTCTCTAATACTGATAAAGTAGTCTCTATTTCTGGAGAGACAACTGTTCTTCCATTTCCATGTATTTCTTCTTTTAATTTGAAGGAAAAATTTCAAGTTATTATTATAAGATGTTTCATCTTTTCTTAAAGTCTAGTATGAAATGTGATTTTGTTGTGAAGCATGGTGATGATGTTGACTTGACTGCTTTGTTAACATTGTAAGCCTGATATCAACCAACATATTCATCGTGTTTGTTGAAAATAGTAATATTGAAAAATTGTGCATGAGAAACAGATAATGCAGACTTTATCAAGTGAACTTTTAGATGTTTGTCCTTCTAAAGGTTGGTAGATAATCAGTTTGAGTTAATTCTTGGGAGTCAAACTGTCTTTAGGCAACCATAGGTGTAGGTTGGTAGACAAATAGAAGAATATTTGAAGATGGGTCACATTTGATGTTGTAAAGCACGATGGGATGCACTCGTGCTTTTGCGGAATAAAAAGGACGGGGGGCATCCACATGTGTGTGAATTATACAGGCTTGAATAAAGTCACTTTTAGAAATGAAGACTTGCTACTTAGAATGGATGACCTTGTAGATCGTCTTGGCTGAGCTAAATAATTCACTTGCTTTGTCTTACAACAAGGTATCATTAGATGGGATTGCTAGAAAGATGTTCCTATGATGAGTTTTCATATTTGGTATGGGATTATTCCTAGTTCTACCTTTGGTCTAACTAATGTCCTAACTCCTTTCCAACAGATGATGAATGATTTATTTTTATGTTGTTAAAATCGATACAAGGTGATTCCACAATTGGAATAGCTCTATTACAAGATGGTTAAGGCAGTAGAATTTAAAAGTAAAAAGTTAATCGATTCCCGAGTGAGATGTAACTCTTGAGAAAGAACTTTTTGCTATTATACATGCCCTTAAAACTTAGAGATATTATTTTTATACCAGTAAATTCTTGGCGTTTATTGATCATGAATCTCTTAATTATTTCTGTAGTCAATCCCATCTCAGGCTAGATGGGCTGAATTGATGCAAGAATTTGATTATGATATTCGATGTATAAAATGAACCACTAACCAAGTAGCCAATGCTCTTAGTAGAATAAGGGTAATGAGCAAACCTTTGTCACTGAGATTACTACTAACTTTTATCTTTCATTATGAGATCTCTGCCAATATGATTATCACTTTGGTTGTATATGGCAAGAAGTAGAAATAGGAAATATGCACAATGACGATATAATGAAAATTCAAGATACTCAATTAGGAGTGAAAGATAAATCAGGTATTTATTTGATTTTCTATCCAGAATGGACTTTTGTTTAGGGATGGAAAGGTGTGTGTGCCAGATGATGACACAATTTGACGTCAAATTCTGCATGAGTGTCATTATTCATCGAGTGTAGCACCTAGGACATAACGAGATTCTTGGTTTAGTTTGGAGGGACTTATACCAACCAAAGATGGAACCCTTCATAGAATCATAAGTTGTTAATTGTGAGCGGTGCCAGTCAACCAAAAGTGAATGTTTAAGAGCTGGTGGACTGTCATATCCTTTAGAGATTCCTAACAACAGGTTGGAAAAATCCCTATGGATTTGTAGTTGGTCTTCCTCAAACTTAGAAAGGTATTGATGCAATTTGATTGGTGGTAGATTGCCTCACTAAATTAGCTACCTTTATTCTAGTGAAATTAGTTGCAAATTTTTTTGCTTAGAGTGGTTGTTTAGATTCTACCATCTACCTAAAAAGATAACGAGTGATCGTAAAGAGTGATTCACTAGGCACTTTTGGTTGGTAGTATTTAAGAATTTGGTGTGAGTTCTTTTGATCATCCAAAATATGGCTAGACAAAAAAAACAAATCAAATGGAGGGTATGCATTGTGCATGTGCAATTAGACTTGTTTCTGATGATGAATTTGGTGTTGTTGAAGACATTTCATTTAGTGGATAATAGGGATAAATGACTGAGGAATCGTCATCTTTGAAAATTGGAATCTTTGATTTCATCGACAGGTTGATCAAAAGATGATGATTCTTGGGGGAGAGTTAAGAGTTAAAAGAAATTTTTTCTTATTTCCGAGGACATAAATGTTCTAAAGGGAGGAACAAACTCTAACCACAGGTATGGGAATCTCATTGAAATGTGGTTAGGGGCCTTATGGACTTTGTTAGTTAATCTAAGCTATAACTAGATATTGGATCGACTAGTGGCTTTGATTGACTAAAGATAGTATTGACTTAGGGTCGAGGACCTTGGAATAAGCTTAGGGTTGTAAGATTACCAGAATTATGGGGTAGGGGGCTTGCCTATAAGCACTTATAAGGCACCCTAGGGGAAATATTATGGTTCTCATTGATCTCCTGTTGCTATAGTGGAAAACTAGGATATTCTCAATGGTTAGGCTTATGGCTCCTTGTGAGAGGGCTTGGTAGTATGAGATGCCATTGCTAGGAGCCTTATAGTAGATTGAGTGTTGCCTAAGTATTGCACTTGGGTGGTTGATAATCACAGTTAGAAGATCAAGGAGTCTTTAGAAGATGAATGGATGAAATTCATATTAATGTCCACAAGGGGCCTAATAGGATCTATGGGACAAAGCATGAACACAATATTAATTCTAGGGCAACTCTACATAGTTGTGAATCTTTATAACAATTTCTTAATTTCAAAATATGTCTTAAGAATAAAAATAAATGATTGAGAGAGAGAGAGAGAGAGAGAGAGAGAGAGAGAGAGAGAGAGAGAGAGAGAGAGAGAGAGAGAGAGAGAGAGAGAGAGAGAGAGAGAGAGAGAGAGAAAGAAAGAAAGAAAGAAAGAAAATGTATTAATGTTTGTTGAGTGCCCAAGGGCACATAAGACGGAATGAATAAGTACATGTCTCATAGGATTACTGTCCATGTCGGACAACATAACAAGAAACGCTAGTCTAAATGGAAAAGACAATATAGAACTATCTCGAGCTAGGAAAAGACATAGCCAATATAGAATCATAAAATGCATAAAAGAGCAAATACACAAGAGCTTAACCTCTAGCTCTGAAGAGGGTACAGGTGCAAGAGCTTAATCGCCTGCTTTGCTGAGGAAAGTAAAAGGATAAATATCCATCTCGAAAAAAGCGTCTGATACCCATAGCAGCTGTGGGCTGTGATCGAGGAGCTCTAGTAGCTCTAGAGGCACATGTAGATCTAGCAAGAGGTGGTGGCTGAGCACGCTGGGCCTTCGCCCTCACCGGTATGACTGCCTCATCATCTGATAGGTCATCACGCTCCCGCTTTTGAAAGAAGCTAGTAATGAGATGCTGGCTAGAATCAGTAATACTCTTCGGTGGTAGCAAAGAGGCTCTCAACATAAGCATCTCTCGTAGTAAAAGGTTGACACATCTGGGATCCTGATACTCCAAAAATGTACTGAGGGTAATAGGGGTTTCACGATATAAACAATGATATCGACCACGTATCTCATAGTATTTAGGGCATACGAAGATAAAATGAAACTCATTCTCCACTACACCCAATGTGCATACCTGGCATATTCGATGCTCTCTCAAAATGCCTGAATATCTGCCTGTCTCAATAGCAAGCTGATGCGAAGAGACTCGTAACTGTCCCAATCTGTATTGGAGCCCAAAAGAAAGAGGAAGAGAGAGATATAAAGGTCTAACAGGGAGTCCCAAACTGTCTCTGCGTAAGATATGTGTGCCATAGAAGGTAAGCTTGACTCTCGCATGGTCAGGACGATCCCATACTATGTGACAATATCTCCGATACAGCTGTTGTCTGATAAATGTATGAGTTCCCTGTGGGAGATCCAGCATCGAGAAGCCCCATGACTGAAAGAAAGCCACCACATCACCATACCAAGAAGACCTAGCTTGCTGTCCAGCTATAGTCTGAGAAGAAGTAAGCGATGCCATCACGTATCTGTGAGTATCCATGGTCTCAAGTTGATGTAGAAATGTAACAATCTGAAACATAGCCTCTACCACCATGGGGAGTGAGGCGAACTCCACTAAAAGAATCTCATGAGGAACTGACGGCTTCGCACGAATCTTCCTCCCTAACATGGTGATCTGCAGACGAGTGATGTCTCTCCAAGTACCCTGAGATATCCCTGGGCACCAGATCTCCGCCGAGTGCATAGCCATAGGTGAGACTACTGTAGAGAAAAGGTGGTCTCTGGTAGCAAGATCATGAATGTGGTTAGTAGTACACACTCTCTCCATATGTACCAAGGCAGCATGCCCCTTACGCAGGCGATATAGAGCAGTAGAGCGAAATGTGAGTAAGGGGCTGGTGAATAATACACCTAGATAGGTGTATGATGTAACAATCTCCAGTTGCTGTCCATCATAATAAAAAGCGTCATCTCTCATATGCTGCCGATTTGTGTTAAATACCATAACTTTGGTCTTAGCAATATTCGCCGTCAAGCCCCACATGTTGCTGTAATCCAGAGGCGGAAGAGGATAGCAATGCCACATCATCCGCATACAGTAGGATAGGAATAATAACATCAGCAAGTGGACATCCATCACCTCTCTCCTCCTTGATGATCCGCTCTAGATCATCAATGTATGATGCAAAAAGAGTGGGAGAGAGTGGACATCCCTGCTTGACTCCAACTGTGCTCTGGATAAAAGGCGACTAGCTGCTGCCATCTCTGAAACGTGCTAAAACCCTCTCATATAAGGCGCTGATAGCCATAATGATATCCTGTGAGAAAAAGCAGCAGTATACTCTCTGTCTCCGATGTCGAGCCTCCTCTATGATGCAGCGTAGGACAAATGCATGATCAATAGGAGCGTATCCGGGTCTAAAGCCAGCCTGTCCAAGAGCAAATAACTCATCTGATTTCGCCTGGGATCCAACCATAGACTGCAGAACTGAGCCATAAAGCTTCGCCATCGTGTGACTAATCATGAGAGTGCGATAGTTATCCACGTTCATTGGATCACCAGCCTTGAGAATGGGATGGAGAAGGTTTGTGCACCAGTTGGTGGGGAAGCCCGAAAAGTGTGGGCAATGTAAGGAGAGAGAAGCTGGGAGACAGGTTTGAGGAAGTCCGTGTTAAGAGAGTGGACGTCCTTCGCTTTATGGGATTGGGCTTTACAAATCGCGAATTCAATTTGGTCAGAGATAAAAAGAGAGAATGTAGCGGGTCGAGTGATAGGGATAGGCGGAGCATCTATAGTGTATAAGCAAGTAGCATACTCCACCCAAGAGTCAATATCAATAGGTGAAAGTAAGGAAGATTTCTTAGAAAAGATTTTCCAGAAATGAGAGGAGGAAGAGAAAAGGGAGTCTATAAGTTTCTGACCATCTCTTGTTAGAGAGTCTCTTTCCTTTTTATTAACTACATGACGATATTGCTTTTGTACGTGCACTAAAAGATCAGGAGAGTGATGCATGGCGTATACCACCTGCTTATGTAAGGTCATGGTAATACCATCGGTTATAGGTCTTTCGATGAGTGGGATATGTCTTAGGGGGAAAGGCCTGGGTGGCAGCTTGTATAAGGGAGAGCGACAAGAAGCTGGCCTGTTGCTCAATAGGAGAGGAGAAGGGAAAACCTTGCAAAAGAGAGTTGAGCGTGACTATGTAGCGTGGTATGAGATGTGTATGAAAAGAAAAGTGAGGTGTAGCGGTCTTGGGTCGAATGATTGGAAGGGCAGCCAACAGAGAGTAAGAGCAGTGAGTGATCAGCAAGGGTAGGGGAGAGTATAGTAAAGCTGTGAATGAGAGGAATCAAGGCTGGTGAGCCAATGAAGTAATCCACCACACTATGTCCGCCACTATGTGGATGACAAGTGATGCTGCTGAATCTGGCCACTGTGATAAACCGTTCAGAATGACCAAGGAATGTGCCTCGGAAATTCTGAGTAGCTGCTCACCAAATGTAGTAGAAGGGGTAGCCTCATCATGAGATGTCCGCGCAAGACCTGTATCCAAAGCATGAAGCTGGAGATAATCTGTCATCGCATGAAATTCCATCTGTCTGGTGGCCGTGCGTGCGTTAAAGTCACCTGCCAAAAGTACATATCCCTGGGGAGAAAAGATAGAAATATCCTCTGACAAAACTTGAAAAGGGTCCCCACCATAGTCTGCAAATGTCGAACTCTGAGGAGCAATATAACATACTGCCAGGAAGATATCTCTAGCCTTTATTAATGTCTTTTCCATGCCAAAAGGCATATAAGACCAAAAGGAGTACATGTCAAGTATGTGAAAACCATGGGAGCGCATAGAAACGTCTCCAAGAAAAACTATGCATAAAAGAGAAATGAGTAATATGACTTCAAACTACAAACTGCCAACTAAGTGGGAGCAAAATATTTGCTAGGAGTAGAGTGATATCATATAGTGCTGCTGCTGAAAAAAGAGGTGATACGGGCTGTATTAGGAGGTAATATGGACCGTCGCTGACGTCGCCTAGGAGGGTGAGAACTGTGTGCTCTCATAACAAGGTGGGAAGTGTGACCTGCTGCATGAATATGAGTGATACACTATCTCTGACATCGGTGAGGTGGTATGTCATCGTCATCGTCATTAGACCGTGTCCGTCTCCTGGTGAAGAAGGATGTAATATGAGCCTGAGAGCTAGGATGTGGCTGGTGAGCTGACTGGTACATATCCTGGCGCAGAAAGACCATCTCTCGTAGCATAAGTGCGACACAACGAGAGTCCTCATATCCAATCAGTGCTCTGAGTGTAGTAGGCATGTCACGGAATAGACAGTGATTCTCCCTCTAATCTCATAATATATGGGGCATCTGAAGATGAAATGCTCCTCGGACTCTATCTCACGTAGGGGACATAGCAGGCATAGTCTCTCCTCTCGTGGTGTACCCTGGAATTTGCTTGTCTCAATAGCCAACAATCAGGAAGTGCCTGAGCTCTCTGGATGTACGTGATGAGCTGAACAGGGGGGGTGGCAAACTCTACAAGGATGATCTCATGTGGAACCAAGGGCTTCGCTCGAATCATGCGAGCTAACATGGTGGTCTGTAAGCATGAAATGCTGGACCAATGTGAAGATTATAGTCCTGTAAACCATATCTCTGCCGCATACAATGCTGAGGGGGTGACGATGGTGAGAGAGAGAGAGAGAGAGAGAGAGAGAGAGAGAGAGAGAGAGAGAGAGAGAGAGAGAGAGAGAGAATGTTCTCTAAAAGGTCAAGTTTTCCAAGTGGCTACTTGGTGCTAAATGTTTATAACATTATGTCTGTTATAGGGAAGCAAGACGACGGGGCACTTCGATCTATCTTCCTACACAGACGTTACCAATGTTTCCAATGGAACTAGTTACAAGCTGTCTAAGTTTTAGGCAAGGTGTTGAGTGTGTTGCACTCAGCATAATCGTATTTCTCAAAGAAGATGGCAGGTACTGTCCTTTTTTCAAAATTATATATAAAAAAGTCAACTCATCTTACTTGTATATGCTCTTAGGACTTGACTGAAAATGGTTTAGGCAAGTTTACATACTCAATTGAAAAGGTTTTTCATGAGTTTAGATTCTATTGCCATATTAATAATACAATGGTCTCACAAGGTGTTTGCATTTGATGGTGGAATCCAAAAGTATTGCAGAGAGTACAATTGAATGTTCTACCATACGACCAACTTATAAGTTGTCATATCATCAAGCATCTGAGCTGATTTTTATGAAACTAGAAGAGGAAAATGAATTAAGCTTGTTGGGTCATGCTGCTACTTTGCGTCGTCAATGGCGAAAATCTCAGGTGATGTTTGCATTTTCTCAAACTAGGGGGATATTTAGTCTGTCCAAAATTTGTTGATCTTAAAAGCTTGTTGGAGTGTTTAGCTTGCTACTGTTTTCTTTCGAAGAATTCTTGAAATGCCAACATTAGTTTAATTTTGTGCTGAAGATCAGCATTTACATAGAAATATTAGTAACAAACCATCTAGTTTTTGAAGTTCTTTGAAAAGGTATGTTCACCTAGCCAGCATGTTTTACTTTTGATGGTCATCTCTTTCATATCCTTTCACAATAAGAGTTGGAAAACACTGTCTCATGGACCTTTTTGAAATGCCTTTTTGAAGCGGGTTTGAAATGACAACCTCAAGAAAGAAATGGCGAAATGGTTTAAGGGTTTTTTTTTTTTTTTTGGGGGGGGGGGGATTTTATTTCTTGCCTTTGCCTTTTTAGCATTTAAGGGAATGTAGATCATATCCAGTCAACAATCAAAGAGTCGGAACCTTGGAGTCCACACCTAGTACCTATTGTCATGATCCATACTACGTAGTACATACATTGATAGATTGAAACAAGAAAGAATTAGTGAAATGATTTTGGCGTTCTTTTGGGAGGGATTTTGTTTGTAGCCTTCTATTTGGCAAAAAAAGTTCATTTTGGTGTTTAGTCATTGCTAAAGACACAATCAGGTCATGGGTCCATAACAAAGGGGTCCCCTTGTGCCAATAGGACATATGGACACGTGGCACCCAAAAGACCTATAGCTCCAGACCAGAGTTCCATCCCGTAAGATGAGACCGTCACCTTTGGTAACCTGTTACGTGCCCTTATGGGTACGTAACACTAGGCTGCAGTGGATTTGTTGCAAGATATGCAAGGAATGCTAAGAAAGCATTAAAACCGCTCAAGATAGAGCTCAGTTTTATTCTTACCGTGGTTGTTCATCTTGAGAATTTGAGGTTGTGTATCTTAAAATCCCTAAAGATTGTAAGGTACTACGGACTGGAAAATGTAATAAGCTATCTCCATGATATATTGGTCCATACAAGGTTGTAAAGAAGATCAACCGGGTCGCTTATCAGCTAGATCTTTCTATTGGAGTTAGGGTTCATTCTGTTTCCATGTAAGTTGTTTGAAAGAGCGACTTAGTTGAAAGGATTTCCTAATTCCAGAAGGTGAACTGGTTGAGTTGGAGGATCTAACTAGCTCTGTGCCTAACGTGCCAAAAAGGGTTGTTGACATTCGTCAACACCAGTTGAGAAACTGTTTGGTTTATGAATTTTTGGTACGTTGGAAGGGCAAGTCCAGATGAGGAGGACACTTGGGAGAGGGAAGACTATCTAAGACTGAACTTCCTTGGCTTGCTCCCTTTATGAGGAGGCTCTTAAAGGGGGAGGGGATGTTACGTACCCATAAGGGCACGTAACAAGTTACCTGAGGTGACGGTCTCATCTTATGGGATGGAACACTGGTCTGGAGCTATAGGTCTTTGGGTGCCACGTGTCAATGTCCTATTGGCGCGAGGTGACCCCTTTGTTATGGACCCACGTTAGTGTGCACAACTGATGCGTGTCGTTGGTCATGCGTGACCCCTATGGTTGGAGATGACTCCACCTAGACTATGTATATAGAGATGGATCTCCATGAGCCTGCCATTCATTCTCTCCTAGAGAATGAAGAGCTCTTCCACTGGTGGTTAGGTAAGGACATTAATCTAGGCCTTCAGATGTAGGTAGGCGAGGGTTGAGGGTAAGGCATGGTGGTATGGGACACCATGGCTTATCGGAGATCCAAGCTTGCGTGATGGTGGTCTACAACTCCAGTGCACGGGGGAGAGGTGGCAGTACCTCTATGGATGGGTGGTAACATAGCATTTGTCACCTAATTGTGTCTTAGCAATGACCGGATTCGACGATTGGGATTCTAACAGTTAGGAAAGTAGTTCACTGCTAATTCACTGAAGTAACTCTTTTGCTGATCGGTGCCTCAGGTCTACCTTCAGCTCCCTTTTGATCTGAATTTAAAGGATTTAATAGAAGCTCTGACAAAGTAAGTCTAGTGGAGTTACCTACTGAATCAAAGAAAAGCTATCACAAGATCTAGGACAAACTTAGTTTTGTCATGCTTTAAAAACTTGATCTTGATACTGTTGATCACATGTAGTTAGTAGCTCTGGATGTTCAGGAGGGAGTTCCCATCTTTTTAATAACACAGTGGGAATTGTGTTATCTTGGAGTTTTCTGCATAATGGTCCATTTTGAGCACATGTCTGTGTAAGCCGTATATAAGTTTAATAATGTGTCTTAGAATCATTATTTCTTTGATCCTTATCGACCAGAGAGGACCTCTTGGGCTGTTACATGGAGCTGGAAGCTTTTTTATGATTCACTTGGAACTTGGAAGGTTTATTTTTGACAATATATTTACTATGAAGTTCAGTATTCTAACAGGGTGCCATGGAACTTTCATCATATCCTCCAAAGGTCATGGTAACTAATGCAGAGTCCTTGGATCCTTCAATCAACATTGAGGTCGCTGATCCAACAAATCCAGCTGTAGAACTTGTGTCTGAAATGATGATTTTATGTGGCGAGGCTGTCTCCATGTTTGGATATCAAAACAGTTTGGTGCTACCTTACAGAGGGCAGTTACCGACCAACTTACGATCTCAATCAGAGTGCCCTAAACCACATCACACAGGCAGGGACATTGCTCTGCATCAGATTACGGGCCCTGTGGATGTAAATCTCAGGAGACCCTTAGCACATTCTTTTCTTGGCCTTGCTGGCTATGTGCAGTTTACATCTCCAATCCGTCGATACAATGACTTTCTTGCCCATTACCAGGTAAAATTTTTTGCAAAACATTTTTTAAGTCATCAAGCAATGGTCAGCAATTTAGCATTGAATCATTTTAGCTTTTTTTTTCAATGTCAGGTGAAGGCAGCACTCCTTGGTGGCAAGCCCTTGTTTACCCATTCTTATATGGCAGCAGCTATTGGGTGGGCTAATAAGATGATGAAAGAAGCAAAGGAGCTCGAGACTGTTGCAAACCGCTACTGGATTTTGGAGTACCTGCGTAGGCAGCCAAGGGACAAGCTATTTATAGCCTATATTCTTTGTTTCAAGAAAGACAGGGAGGCATTGGTGTTACTCAAAGAGGTGTGCTCTGGCATGATCATTCCTCTATTATATCTAACATCTGGTGCTTATTGTGGGTGGGTACATCTCTGAATGGTCTTGAGATAGTCGGTTTTTGAACTTCATTGGAAGTAATCTGTCAATTGAAGCATGATCATTCCTCTATTATATCTAACATCTGGTGCTTATTGTGGGTGGGTACATCTCTGAATGGTCTTGAGATAGTCGGTTTTTGAACTTCATTGGAAGTAATCTGTCAATTGAAGTTTTACTTACATGCAGATTGGGTTTGAAGCTGCTATGATCGTTTACTCGAAAGCAGCTGTGGGGAGTGAAATAAAGGTCACAGTGAAGGAAGCCCAACCTAGAAAAGGCGTGCTAATCTTGGTGGAGGTTTTATAATTAACATGACCTTGATAAGTTCAGAAAGCATGTACGTGGCTACGCAGGATCATGTTTCTCTAAGGGAACTTCTCAAGGGCTGAATACTGCCATCTTGACATAAGTGTATGATTCTGAAAGCTTCTATAGCTAAGATTTTCTGAAGCAGTAATCTAGGTAGTAAAAGGTTCTTTATGCAAGATTACAAAAACATCATGAGACTGGTTCTTGAATTGTCTTTTTTGTGGAACTGAACAGTGACATTTTTTTGTCTTCAGTTCATGCTATTTGAAAAGTGTTTCAGACAGTGAGAAGCTTTATTACGTCGAGATGCATTTTTAAGGGGGATCTGGGTATCAAACATAGTACTTGTAATATCTACAGAAAGAGATCTTAAAACAAGGGCTTATATTAAAGTAGTAACAGAGTGCATTTCTGAATGACTTCCTTTTTTTCCTACTCCACTAAAATTTAATGACGATAGTGGGACCTCAGCTTTATGATTGTGAGGGTTTTAAAATCAAGTCCCAAGCGAAGGACCCAAAATGTGTTCAAGTTGCACATGATCTTAGAAACCCGTTCCGACCCTTTTGGGTCGGAACGTACTGTACGTACCATACCGTTCGTTCCGGAACATACTGTGTCGGAAGGTTGTTTTTTTTCTCTCTCTCTCATCTATATGGTATTATATGAAATTGGAATTTGTATTAGGAAGGCTAAGGATCCAGCCGTAGCTTGAGAATTAGTGGTTCAGGCAGAGTTCAGAATCAGGGTTTCAGGAAAGAATAAGCCAGGAAATAACTCTCAGGATGAATCAATCCAAGAAATTCATGCAAGCAATGCCATTTTCCTTCACACCTAGATGTGTTGTGTGCTCTTAACCTATGCCACAAATCCCACCGGTTTATTTAGTCATTTGAGAAGGGCTCATTGTAATTTCAAAATTATCCAAACTACCAGTGAAGGTCTAAAGAATGACAATATATGATATAAAAATTGAGCGAGAATATCAATTGCTCTTACACAAAACGATCATATGATGGGTTGTAAATGGTTTTCATGCATCATTTTTATGATATCTTGATTCACAAAACTAAAAGATCTACCAGCAGTCAAATCTTTATGGGCCTGTAAATTTCTGGTTATCGATTTTCATGGGTTACCGGGCAGGTAAATTCTGTGGAGGGACACTTGCATCTGGAATTTATTTTTATTTTAGCTCAAAAAACTTGAAGGAAACTTTTGCTCATGAAGTAAATTCCAAGGGTTGTATTTGAAAGTTAACAGTATTTTCAGTTTAAGCAATGAACACTTGCTGATGGCTGACGTAGGTCTTCCACCCAGAAATGGGATGCATGCAATATAATCAGAGATGGCTGTTGTTCTCATCCTGATCTCGTCGGCCCCCATCCAAAAACACAAAGCTTCAGTCCATCCTGAAGATGTGAAACAAAGCCTAAGGAGATGAACAGACCCCTGCTAATGTGTTTTGTTAAGGTAGAATAGAGTCCAGACAGAATAGACAGGATATGGTTTTCTTTTTCTTTGTAAAAAAATACATATTTTTTAAATTGTTTTGGGGTCCGTTCCAGGATGGAACGCATTCTGTTCCGGAATGGGCAACTAAGCACATGATAGTGCAAATAAAAAGTTGACATTTCTGGTACTATTTAGAAGTACGTCCATAGGTTGTTATTTATGTTGTTACTTACCATCTGAATCTCCATACTTGTAGATAACAGGCCGCCAACTTTTTTTTTGAAAGGTTGGTTCATATGGAGTCTGGACAGCGCACTGCAAATCTGACTGCATGGTGAGAAAATGGGGACGGTACACTTCTTGGCATCATATTCTACATTTATATTGCTGCTCCTTGAAGCTTGTATTGTTTGAGAACAAGCTATTTCATTACTAGGGGAGCGACGAGCTTTTATGACTTAATTGGTGAATCTTTGTCTTCCAGAATCCCCTATATCAACATGTGAATGCAACTGTGGACAGAAGTCCTTTGCAAAGGAGTATTCTGCTGGTTAACCCTGGAAATTCGAGCCTCTACAATTTAATCAACTGGTGAGTATTTGGCTTCCAAATTCAGTTCCTATCATCGACCTTTGCAAAGGAGTATTCTGCTGGTTAACCCTGGAAATTCGAGCCTCTACAATCTAATCAACTGGTGAGTACTTGGCTTCCAAATTCAGTTCCTATCATCAACATATGAATGCTACTGTAAATGAGGAAGTCTCTAGCAGAAGATTGTTCTGCCATTGATCCTTATCAAAATTTTCAAGCCATAACAACAATTTTTTATGAGCTGCAAGCTGCATTTTAAGAAATCTGTAAGTCTGAACTTGAGGTACTTCATTGTCTGATGTCCTATCTGAGCCTTTCAGGCACATGCTAATCTTTGCTCTTGTTGAATCATCACTTTACCATTGGTCTCAATTTTGTTGTTCAGAAGTGGAAGAAAAGGACTTAAAAAAAGCTGTGTTTTGTTGAACGTTCAGAAGTATATCCATATTAATAGTGAAGTTAAGTTGTGAGAACACATGCATTTCAATGCCAAGCACACTTCAGTCCTTAGTTGCCCGTTCCGGAACGGGACTCCCCCCCCCCAAAAAAAAAAAACACGCAACAATTGACAATGGAATCAGTTGTAGACCATGTACAACAGGGAAACCTTTTCACATGTGAAAATCGTCGAAGCTCACAAGGAATTGTTGCATAGTTTACACCCATACATAATTTGTTGCATGTTTTGAAAATTTGTAATATTTTATAAACTCTATAATATCTGATGCATAGAGAGGAAAGACTTTGGCATACTTCAATTACTCATACAAACGTGCACGACTATGGTGGCAATATCTGTTACTCAAACTACCATACTCAATTCAACCACGTTCATCTAGAATCCCCTCGATCCCAGATTCATATCACCAAATAATACAAATGGCATGAGGAAATATAGATGTATTGGATTGCCATTTTGCGTCCCATTCAATGACCATCATTTTGGACTGTTTAATGGTTATACACAATGCTGAGGTTTTAGGACAAGTGCAAAATGGTCCTAGAACCTTGTTTTGTAATTACTAATCAAGGCCAGCTAACCCCAAAAAAAATGTCATTCATTATGCATGGACCAAGTTCTTGTACGTTTAGGGATGGATGTTTTGGGAGAGCACCATCGCAAGGACCCAAAAAAACAATTCTGATTTCAATGATTATAGAAACATTGTCAAAGATGAGAAAGGAAATATTGTCATGACTAGAATGATAATCTAGCTGTGATTTGTTTTTGTAAGGACTTGTTTATGCTTTGGGAAAAACAAGACCAAGATTACAATATGTATTCGTCATAAACATCACATTTTGTCAAGGATGGCAAGCGTAGGCTTGGGTGAGCCTTAAGAAAAAATTGAAAGCACAATAATTTTAACCTTTTTTGTTTCTCACAACAAAGGGAGACAAACAAAATCCTGGATGGTCTTTTGGAACAAATATTCAAAATCAAGAGAAGAGGGGTAACCCTAGAAGCCCGTTCCGACCCTTTTGGGTCGGAACATACAGTACATTCCGTTCCGTACGTTCCAGAACGTACTGGGTCGGAACGAGTTAGTGTAATTAAAAAAAAAATTGATATATGACCCTGCTGGCCCGCGACTTCTGCATTTCACAGATAGCGAGTTGTCATACTTCTAACGAAGAAGAAAATAAATTGCTACAACAGGGCAGCGGCAGCAGAGCTCGTCCAAACATGAAGAATAATCATTCACAAGGAAAAGTTCTGCTCTGCTAGATTTTGCGAGGACAGGAAGGTGCCATGGAAGCCATAAGGTACTCTGGAAGGAAGCTTCACGGAGGCAATGAGCTCCAGCGATGGTGAGCTTGCGTCCAAGACCAGAAGCTCTGATTGCTCTGTTTTCTCATTGTGGCGGAAAGAAAGCAGGAAGCCATCGTCCTCGGCAGCTGTCTCATCATTACCATCTCGAGGAACAAAGAAAGGACACCACCTTATCTTCTGGATCTTTGCCAGGGAATTCAAGATCCACCTTGGCAATTCCAGAAACTTTGGCCATGGCTCGGCTATGGCGAGATAAGCATAGCGGCTTTTCTTACCTAGAAAGCGGCGATTCACTTGGCCAGCCTCTAGTTTCACGTTTGCAATCTTGTGCCTTGTGGACGATCCTGTTGTGTGTTCAATCTTATCTCACACAAGATGCTCCTCAATTCACACAAGATGCTCCTCAAGCTTCTCTAGATATTAACTCTCATGATATGGTTTTTTTTTCCTTGTAAAAAAAACGTATTTTTTTTCGAGGGTCCCGTGTTCCGGAACGCGTTCCGTTCCGGAATGGGCAACTAAGGGGGGTAACATATGGGTTGAATTTGTAAAATATCGTTCATGTTTTGTTGAATCTCAATTGCTATGTATTTGAAGTACAATATATGTTTTGTATTGTTATTCATTATTAACATTGACTTGTGGATGCAGATGTAGCTCAATGATTATGAGTGAAAAATTTTCTTCAATAATGAGAGTGAAATATCTCCAATGAGGAGTATTGCAGCAAATTTAGTTATGCGCATCTCTATTTTGCAAATTATCTCGAATCACTCTAAAGTAAATATGATTTATTGACTATTGTCTCTTCTATTTATTTAAATGAAATATGTTAATTTAATCAATCAGAATTGCCAATGTTTTCTGGATTTGTAGAGAGGATCCACATCGAATCAAGGTTGAGGGAACATAGAAGAACAAGCGACAATGTCAGAGGGTGTGGGCGGATATGGCTAAAGAGTGATGAGGACTTCGATAGTGACTTGAATTCAATCGATGATGATTATGAGTTATGTATCAATGTTTATATATTCCTAATACATACTGTAATGGAGAAAAAAGAATTGCACATTGTGTAAATTTTCTATAAGTAAAAACCTCTTTCATATGCAAGTTTGCTTTTGAGGCAAAATAGAGCACTCTTTATTTCCATTGATGCAATTAATGTTTTTCAATGTGATGTATTTAATGGTTTATTTGATGATGCATCAAGTTCATCTTTTTATCTTTTATGAAATCTATCAATCTTATTAAAATCTACCCATACTTCTATAAATTACTCATTTTTTCGGTTCTTCTTTCAAATCTTTAATCACTCCAAATATCAAAACTATCCATCCACTGAATCCCTTTATCAATATATCAAAAAATCAATCCATTTTCTAATATTTGTCCATCCACCAAATGCTTAATCGAATTATCTATCATATTTTTTCTCAATCCATCTGTAAAAAACATCCATGTATTTAACCATTCATCTAGTTCTTTACCCAATTATGAAGTCTCATCGTGTGGAGGGGGGGTTAACTTCGTTAGCTTGGCATCCAAAGCTTATTTGGTCCCAAGTTCAAACCTCCCTTGGAAACCAAGATGCATATTTGAAGTCTTTAATTATTCTATATATCAAACCTCAAAAAAAAAATTTCTTGAGAAAAATACATCAATCAGTTAACCAAATTTACCTATGTTATTAGTCTCTTTAGCTTTGAATCTTCATGTTCTTTTCACTTGAGATTTGATTGTTCTTCTTTTATACAATTGTTCTTTTTTCAGATCAATCGACTTGTTTCTATCCACCTATTAAATTCATCAAACAATCAATCCATGTGTCAAGGCAATCTTATCATCTTTTTGAAATCTATCCATCTTTCTAGAATTCATGTGCCAAATTTATTTGTTTATCTATATAGAAAAGTTCTATTCGATCCATTTTTCAAAATGTGCATTCACCAAGTCATGAAAACCATCCATCCAGCCAATAAATAATCAATCATTTCTTGAAATCTATCCTTCTTTTTAAAATCCATCTATAAATTTCTTGATCAATCCATCTATTCTAACTACCCATTCATCAGATATTCAAGCAGTTCATCCATCAACTCATCAAACAATCAATCCATTTTGAAAATCTTTCAATCTTTTTACGATCCATCCACCAGATCCTTCATCAACCCAGTTACCAAATCTCTAACCAATACGTATATTAAAAACATATATATATATTTTCAAAACCATTCACCTTTATTTTACAAAATTTGACAAGGCTAAAATAAATCAACCAAGCATGAAAATATCTTTTGCTTGATTACACCTTAATTTATGCTTTGACATCAATTGTATTGAGACCAAAACCCACATTAATTCAAGAGATTTCTCATCTTGAAGCATCATTCAACTTTGTTCATAGAAAAATTGAATTCGTCACCTTATGATACTTGGGGTGAACTCTTTTGGATGTCCAAATTTTTCACGAACAAGTTTTTCCTCAAATTTCTCTCAGTCATAGAGCTATGTCTCTAGCTAGAAACAACTGTGTTGGGAATTAGCGTAAAACAAATGCAATTGACTTAAAGAGTTCTAATCGCCTAGAAGGTCTTGTAACTTAGTATCAATTTAGGCAAATAGATTTATAATATTGTCGATAAGTGTCTATGACAACCATGCTTACAATTCATCTAAGGTGACTAAGACAACCATCAATTGTAGCTAACGATTTGTTGTTAATTCTTGCAAGTAGTAGTGAAAGCATAATGATGGTTCATGCATTAATAATATAGCATATTATACTTCATTAATAACAACATTTGTGATGTTAGAACATGCAAGGATCATTTTGATAAATATAGATCAGAACTACTTAGTAGCTTTGTAGATGAAAGAATATTACAACAAGAACATGTGTAGAGATTGTAGATGAGAGTGCGCGTAGGAGGGTGTTATTCTTTTTTCTTGCTATTGACTAATAGTATAGAGTTAAGTGGTGGGATCAATATCTTAATCTATTGTTAACAACATAAGTCACCATCTCTGCTATTTTGAACTATTGAAGTGCGATTGTGAAGCTCGAACATGACTGTGACCTTGAATTGAATAGGTGTTGGTTCAAATCGAACATCGACTCAAAATGACACGAATATGTATGTTGGGTCAAGTCGATTGCAGTTTAGAATATCAAGTCGACTCGACTTGACTCAAATATTTGTCAAGTCGAGTCAAACATTGGCTGACTCAAATATTTGGCGAGTCAAGGGTCGATTCGAACATTGGCGAGTTGAGTCTCGAGTGTCACGATTCTATTTCCATTATTAAACAAAACAATTTCTAATAGAGAAGTCACTCTAGTCACATTAGCAATCTACCTTATTATATATGCTAAGTAAATAACAAAGCTCTTTATTCATTAAAAAAATATTCTCTATCTAAATGTCTGTGCATCTTTTACTTTTAAATAACCATGTATGTAGTCTTAGCAGACACTTCAAAGATTTTTCAAGTATATTTACTAGGGCTTCAACTTTGATATGGCTCTTCTTCTTTTGTTTTATTTTCTTACTTTTATTTTTGTGCCTTTATTTTGAGAGTCATCGTTATTTTCAAGTGTGACCATGTAATTTTATATCATCGCTACATTTTTAGAACTATCTATTTTAAAATTCCTATATGACCATAGCAATTTTCATCAAATAAAAGTTTGATTTGGAGGTTTTTTGAAGTTCATATGGGCATCAAAGGTTTCCTATGTCAAGTGATGAAATGTATTGTCTAAATTAGCAAACTTGAAGGCATCATTTATAATAAATACCAACAACAATTTCAACAAAGATGTAAATCTAACTAGTTCCAACCATGATTATGTTGCACCTATCTCAATTTGCTAGAAGATGGAAAATTATTTCTAACGTTTTGCCCCATGTGAGACTAACCAAATGAAATAGGATATTGGCTTTGTGTGAAACTAAGCTATAATTGTCAAAACAACTCTTTAAGAGTTTTCAACATCAAAGAATATCAAGTACTATCGAAAGCAAGAAGATTTTGATATAGTTTCAAACTAATAGACCTCAAAGACTGGTCAACCCTAAAATAGCATGGATGTAATGACCAACAATGGAAATTGTCCATAGCATTCCGATAAGATCATTATAGTTACTTGATAAACGCTTGCTCGTACAAAGTAGGTTACAATATGAAAGAAAATTAATTTTAAAGTGGTGAAGATTGTGGAGCAACTAGACCTAGTAGATGAGATAAAAATTGTTGAGAAATAGAGGTACTTGCAAGACATGAAGGAGATAGTGAGCAAAGGCGAATTAATTAGACTCATCAATAAGCATTTTAGATAGTTTAATTACAAGAATATTCTATATAAAATAAATAAGCATTGAACACTTCTTGCCACTTATCTTAAATAAAATACGAGTTTCTATTATGTGGATGAGTGTACCATGTTTGCGTGATGAATGATAGTTGTAAGCTCATTCAAGGCTGAACTCCTAATTCTTAGAATAACTAAGTAGTGAACTCTTGATTCTTTCATTGGAAAAGCAAGAAAAAAAACAAAAAATGCAAGAGATTGGAGTATTGTGTAGAAGTGGCACCAGATTTCTTAATGCTAGAATAGTTAGCAGCTATGAAATGAAGTTGACTTTTTTTGTTGTTAGGGTTGCACAAATCCTAACCACAAACAATTATGTGATAACCATTTTTAATTGCAAAAATTGCAATAAAAAGTACTCTTGTTTATCACAAACAATACTTGAGGCTATTACAGGTAAAAAAAAACTTTCTATAAGAACTTTGAGAAAAACTTTCATAGATTTTAGAGATCACTCACCAACTTGGAGAAGATCCTATAGACCATATAAAAAAAACCATAACTAGATGCCGAATTCAACATTTAGAAAATTTTTAATTATTGATTGGTTGGTTACATAGATTCATTGAATCTCTAAGGTAGTTGGGCCGATAGAGAATTTTTGAATTATCTAAAAGTGTTGAATTTCTAAACTAGAGGCACTGTGGAGGTTTAGTTTTGTTACATGAAGCAAGTTTTGTGGTTCTAATAGTTCTTCTCATTCTAACAATAAGTGTTAGTTAGAAGTTGAACCGAGATTGTCTTGCAAAGTGATTGGAAAAGGTCAAAAAAGGGTTGAAAAGATGGTATTGGTTATTTGATGGAGTTGCAAGGAAACATCGAGAGGCTAGCGAGTTGGGTGTCTAATTCTTTTTGGATTGTACATAAAAAATAAAATTGTGTTGAGTTGTGTGGATGTGAACTTGATATGTAAAGATGTTGGTTATTTGGATAAATTTGAAAATAATAAGAGAGAGAGAGAGAGAGAGAGAGAGAGAGAGAGAGAGAGAGAGAGAGAGAGAGAGAGAGAGAGAGAGAGAGAGAGAGAGAGAGAGAGAGAGAGAGAGATGGTAGCTTCTGAAGTTGGGAGAGGAAGGCTTGAAGTATGTGGCATAACATGAGTTGAAGTGATTAAAAGATGTAAAGTGGGTATTAGCTTTGTATAAGCTGGCTAGATGACATTCAACAAGGGCTCCTTCCATTGGGTATTAAATAGTTGAGCTATTTTTACATGACTATTATGAAACAAAATCTGCATTTGCAAAACATAATCAACTTTACAAAAAAGAAAACGGTGGTTTGTAGGAGTGCTGCCCATTCTGTTTTTTAGAAGTTCAAAATACGGGCAAAAAAAGCCCCAGCTATCCATTATGTTGAGATAATGTCATAGTTGAGTAGTAATTGTTCTCGATTGTCAAAGTAGATTATGTGAGGTGGCAAGAACAGAGATAAAACTAGTTGTTGCTAGGGCATGACTAAAATTGTGGTGCACTATAAGGTGCTTTGTGTTGTTTTACAATAAGAAGAAGATGGAAATGTTTTAAGGTGCATTGATGCATGCTTTGATGTTGGTAAAAGCTACTTGTATGACTTTTGTTTGTGTTCAATCTTGTGCTAAAAAAGATGTAAATTGATTTATTGGCAAGGGTAGCACAAAAGAAGACAGAGAGAAAAAAATAGATGTTTTATGAATGTTATATATTTATTTATAAATTTTAGTTGTAATTTTTTTTAATGTGGTGTTCTTGGTAAGTTGTAAATGTTTACTCTTGTAGTAAGGATGTCGTGCCTTCAAGGTGATGTGCTAGAATATTGTATCTCACTTTCTTGGGAGAAAATGTAGGAAGAATAAATATCTCCTACCATTTTTTGGAATAACAAATGATTCAAAGTGTATGTTAATGAAATTCATATCCACAAACTTATCTTCCTCATCTACAATGCAAATGTTGGAGAAAGAGTCCTCCAATAAGTGGTGAGGTCTTCTTTCCCTTGAGGTTAGAAGTTTGATTCCCATCAACCTCACAAAACTTGACACAAAAGAAAAAAAAACTTGTTGCATAAAGCTAGAGATACAAGCTAGATGATAATGTGGAAGCTTTTATTTGATATGTATACGCATATCCACCCATATTTCTTGACAAGGAACCGATAAGTCATAGTTTGCTACTTACAAGCTCCTGAACATGATGTCTCTTTTCAACTATCATATTTAGTTCCTTCTCTATAACATGTACATTGTATGATGCATCTTTCCATGTGCATAAGCATACACGTTGAAGAAAAGACGACGTCAACCACTCTAGCTAACACTCTCAAGACTCCAAGGAGTGTTTCATATCATTATTCATTAGCTATTGATCTTGATAGTAGAGTGTCTATATATCATGGTCAAGGAAAGAGAAAGAGAAAAAGAAGATATAGACTCTATAATATCTTTGTTGGAAAGTGGGTATTGGGTTTTCATCCACTTACTTTATGGGAGTGCTTATTGTTAACATCATGAGGTGGGAAATCCTCCACTTGCTTGTACTCATATTGATGGGCTACAACGACAAAAATCATCAGATTGACAGCGCTCATGAGTGCGAGTAGCCAATAGTAGTAGTCTATGTGGCCCAAATTTATATTATCATTCAGCCATGTCGATTGGCCCTCGGAAGTTTGTGTCGCCGACTTGACGATGGTGAGGAGAAGCGACGCGAAGTAGCTTCCGGCAGCGGCCGCGGTGGAGAAAAAGGACGTCCCCATGCTGCGCATGCCGTCCGGCGCCTGCTCGTAGAAAAACTCTAGCTGCCCGATCGCCGCGAAAACCTCCGCCATGCCGACAAGGGCGTATTGGGGCACCAGCCAGAAGGCGCTCATGGGGACCGGCCCCAGAGGGCTAAAGGCAACGCCCTCCACGTAGGACAGGTGCCTTCGTCTGCGCTCCACCAGCGCCGCGGCCACCGCCGAGAGGCCCGAGATGAGCAGCCCGGCGCCGACCCTCTGCAGATGGGTGGTGCCGCTGGGATGCCCCGTCAGGCGTCTCGTCAGCGGGACGTAGAGACGGGCGTAGACGGGCAGCAGGACGACCACGAAGAGGGCTGCGAAGACGGGCACCGATGCTGCGGGGATGGTGAAGTGCTTGCCCATGGATCTGTCCATGGTGAGGCCTTGCTGCACGGAGAAGCTCAGAAGCTGGGTGAAGAGCGTGTTCGGCATGATGCTTGCGGCCCAGATTGGTAGCATCCTCCATAGCGCCTTTAATTCCTCTACCTGAGTTGTGGTGCACAGTTTCCAGGGGCTCAGATCCGTCGGTGATGGCTTTGATTCATCGATATCAGAAGATGTCTTCACAGCTGCCTTGTCGAAGAACCTGCTCATTCAAATTCAAACAATAAGTTGTCTGAGATCGTTTGTAATTTTGTAAGCTTGAACGAATTTAAAGCCTAAAACGGAAGAATCTTGCTAAGTTCTCCGTTCTGTGTCAGATCTACCATCAGGCATTCAAATCTCATTTATTCGACCAAAAAATTGGTCACAGCTGCCTTGTCGAAGAACCTGCTCATTTAAATTCAAGAAATAAGTTTTCTGAGATCGTTTGTCATTTTGTAAGCTTGAATGGATTAGCCTAGAACGGAAGAAACTTGCAAAGTTCGCCTTTCTGTGTCAGATCTACCATCAGGCATTCAAGTCTCATTAATTCGACCGAAAAATTGGTCAGCTGAGATAAGTGATATTTTATCTGAGAAATGTCAATATGGCATCTTACAAGTGCAAAATGGTTCTTGTCAGTTTTCGGAGAATCTGGTTAATTTAAATCATCTCTGTAATGAACAGTACTTTGGATCGTATGGAGATTCAAAAACAGCTTCTACTTTTTTCTGAGCAGATTGTTTTATCGCAAAATTTGTTTAATATGCAAAGCCACTCGATATATAGCTTTGCAGAATCTCACGTAGCAAATCTTCAATCACGCACGTTAGAGACTTTAGCACCATATCTAGCATGCAAGCATGCATCAAATCAGCAAAGAAATACTATCTATGATTCGAAAGAGCATGCATTGTTTCCTAGTCACAGACCGAGCCAAATCCATGTATAAATAGAAAGCAAACGTTATTTTTAAACCTGAAAGGGTTGCACGTCTGCAGTTCATGAAGTTGTTCAGATATATATCAGATTAGTAGAAGTCAAGGTACATTCATCAAGCAAATCTCTAATTGATATTTCAATCTGTTAGAACAAGAAACCGAGAGAGTTTCTTGTATCATTCAAAGCCATTCATCAGATCGCACAAGTATTAGAAAGTTTTCACAAAATGGAAGCAACATTGTTGCGTAAAAACAACAGAAACATGCAAGTGCAGTTAGAAAAATATTGAACATAAAATTACCTTAAAGTTCGGGTATGCGGAAGCTTGCGACTACCAATAATGGCAGATTTTTTGTCGTAGACTTCGTACAGCAAGCTGCTATCATCAGGCACCTTCACTTTTCTCTTTCTCACCGATGCAACTATTACCTGAGCCAAGCGGGTGAGAGGGCTTCCGCTGGGTAATTTGTGTCTGTACAATGGCGTGCCGGCGAAGAAGGTAATGTTTGCGACGGTCATGGCGATGGCCAGAGCGCCTAATCCCCATTTCCACCCTACATTGTTTTGAATGTAAACCATTCCCGTTAGCGAGAGTATTGCTCCCAAAGAGATCATGAAATAGAAGCCATTGAAGAAGACAGCCAAATTTTTTTTCTCAATAGGATCTTCTTCATTGAACTGATCTGCACCAAAGGCAGCGACGCACGGCCGAATGCCGCCCGATCCAAGTGCAACCACGTACAAACCAAAGTATAGGAAAGCGGATTGCGAAATGGAAGCATGCTGACAAACTCCAAGAAATAGCTCGAGCTGCGTGCAATCCGCATCTGAAGGCATCATTGCGGGAATCGCGGCTGAAATTGTCAAGCAAATGAGGCCCTACATCAAAACAGTTACAACGATGAACCCGAAGCACTGTGAGTCTGGCTCTGAACCATATGAGTTCCAGTTTTAAATAATAAGGTTATGATCATGACAATCAAAAGCAAATGCATCTCTTTCAACAATATTGGCGTCAGTGAGCCGATAACAACTGCCAGCCCTTAAATCTGAGCCTGGAGTGGTTAATTATGTAGCTGCTACTTACAATAAGGTAAATTATGGAGAAGATAGCAATTGTCCAGTATCGACCGAGATAGGAATCCGCTAGGACAGCACCTATGAGGGGAGTGAGGCAGGACGTCCCCATGAAATTTGTGATCATACTGACTGCATCTGGAAAGCTATGGTGGAACTTATAAACCAGAAAAGTAACAAAATTGGCTGCTATCCCATAGTAGACCATCCTTTCTGCCATTTCATTTCCTGCAGGCGAACTCAATAAGTCTAACTAGTCAGTCTGGATCCTGTCATAAGAAACATTTTGATTCAAGATAGTCCATAAATTTATGGAGGGACTCAAATTCTTTGTGAGAGGTCAGTTTTACCGAAAATGAATAACGATGCCCTCCAGCCTCCAGTTTTGGATAGATCGACCAGAGGTCTACCATGGAGGTCTACCGCTGCAAAACCAATCCTCCATTGTTCAAGCTCTTTGGCGGCCTTCTTCTCCTCTGCCTGTTTCTCCACATCCTGTAATTTTACAAAACCAACATTCAGTCTCGATCAGCCAAAACCTCTTAACAGTATGATCATGGAACTGCCAAATTTACGATCTAAAGCATTTGTATGTATGGTAGCATGCCGAAATGAGAGTTAGTGGTTGCTCAGGCTGCAGCAAAGCAATCTCAGCCCAGGCTGTTTTCCCATGGACGGTTGCGAGTCCATGACTACAAGAACTTCTAGAATGTTTGCTGCCAATTGAATCGCAGAAAATGAAATGAAATTAGAACGTGATAAACCTCCATCATGCGTGAGGATTGTCCTGAGTGCAAGATATAACTCAAATCATTGTCACTGAAAGCATAATGTCACATGACTTTGAACAGTAAAACTCCAGTTGGGCTTACCATGATTGTGATCCTTGCTTCAATGCGGACAAATTCTGATGTTAGACATTAATAAGAACACGACCCTGCATGCAGTATCGTAGCCTTTGGTGACAGTGGTATCAAGCTGATACAGTGAGATCCCAAACACTTGAGACAATCGTAGAGCTCGCATACGTCTCACGTGAGCACATCTTACAACAAGATGCAGGTGTGTAAATTATCTGTGACAGATTAAAGTATGAGCTCCAGCTTTAATTAGATCTCTCATTAAAGCTACTTCAAGCTTTGCCATCTTGCTCATGATTTAGATCAAAAGCCAATAATCAGTACGTGTTTTAACGAATTTCATAATCAATACGTGCATCCAGGATTTTATTCTCCATCCCAGATCTACATTGGAGCAACCGATTCGATTTTCCTTCAGTACATAACGATCTTGAAAAGAACAGTTGAGTTTCAAGCTCACGCGGATGTACAGATGTGAGACTGACCACATGAAAATATTTTCAATTTATAAGCGTTTGATGTGAGTAATTTTTCGTGAAGCTTTGTGTGGATTTTCGACATTGACGTAAACGTAGATTCATCTCCCAAAAATCTTGAAAGTCTGACCAATTGTCAATCTGAAAGAGTTTACAAAAAGCATGGAATGTGCATTTAGTGGAAGCCCAAGTGTCAAGCCCATCAATCTCGCGACCCCTCTTTTATCATTAGTATTCAGTACCACTTTGCTCTATACACTTCAGTCTTTTTCTGCCAACATCCACAATCAAGTCCTTTTACCACAACTACATAGGACTCCAATCAGCGTGCTGGACCCAACGCTTAATGGTCGGGGCCGGGTTCAACTTCAAACCAATATATGAGGAATGATGTCATTCTCACGCAAGCTATGCGTTGGTAAACTTTAAACTACAATTTGCTGGCTAATTTTGTGGTAAACACTCTAAAAGTATTGGCCTTGCCTTGCAAACTTGCAAAGGTGTCAAGGACAACATGACTAAGCCTTTTAAGTCATGGTCATTATGCATGAAGTGATATGTGTCTATGATGGAAGTGCAAATAAATGACATTCAAAGTGGAAATAAATTAAATGACTAGAAGCATAATGAGATATATATCACTATAAGACTCACCTCATGAAAGTCATTATGTAACAACTAAAGATTGTTGGTCATTGAAGGCTGTGCCCGAGGGTGCACAGCCTTCCGCGGGCGGAAGGGCCGAGGAGCCTGACTTTCCCTTGCGTGAAATCTGTTTTCACATTTTTTTTTGTTGTTTTTTTTAGGTAAATTTTTTTTACACGCACTTTTCGGGCGGAAGGTGCGTGTAAAAAAAAGTGAATTTTTTGACATGCAGGACCTTCTGAAGTAAAAAAAGTTTGTCAAAAATTTTTTTGCCCCACAGATTACGTTCTGTGAGGCGCTCAATTTTCTTTGTAGAAATTTGAAAACTGATTTTACGTGAGGGGTAAATCATGTGTGGAGAATAAACACCCTGGTGCATTTATTCATAAAAAGGTCTAATAGATACATTGATGAAAAAGACATACACGGCCCCAAGACAAAACGAGAGAGCAAAAATTGCACTACAACTAGGAATAGTTTAGATCCCGACTTTGAAAATAAGGTGCAAAAACTATGATGATATCAGCGGGACTCTGCCAACTGACTGGAGCAGATCTGAAAAGTGAAGAGGTAGTGTGTAGGCTAATGAAGGTAGATGAGATGTGGCAGACCCAACCATCGTTGCTCGTTGTAAGATTGACAAGGCCTGAGCACGTTGCAAGGCAATGGAAATGCGTTGTTTGAAAGAAGCCACGAGAATAGAATCTGGAATACCTTGACACTCTGCCGCTCGATATGGGACACTCCGCGGCCCGATGGAAACATATGCGAAGAAATTCCTCAAAGCGTTGATGCAAGGTGCCATATGTCTCAATTGCCAAGGGGATGAAAGCATCAGTAGGGTGCCTGTTCGAGTAGTTTTTTACCTTCTCTTGTGCTGCCACCCCTGTTGCCTCTCCTGGTGTGAAGGCAGAGCGAGGCAGTAGGTCATCACACATAGGGATCAGACAACAACATCTGCCAAAGTACGAAGGCCATCCCGGGAGGGGACAATGTCAACCCGCCTCTATGAAGAGTGAGACGTGGTAGAAGGAAGTGCATCAGACTCGTAAACTGTGAGGACATGGAATCCTCCATCTCTAGCTATAGTGGCAGCTGCATCTCTTACAACATCATGAGTAGTTGTGCGCTCACTTCCAAAAGGATAGTGGAGGAGGTGGTTAGCGAGAGCATCAATAGGCTGGCCACAGACACACCTGGAGAGACCCAAGGCCGAAGGATGAGGTAGCCCCAAGTGAAGACGAAGAGCAGTGGTGAAGATGGACGAAGACAACCAAATTGATGGATTGACAAGCCGAGCCGATAACCAAGCCCCCACACAAGAAAGAAGCCGAGCTCGATGCAACGCCAAAGGTGCCTCAGAGAGCATGCTAGAAAGGGTTTGTTTGTGCGCGCGCTCCAAGAGGGTCTCTTGCAAGTGATTTGAACTGAAAGTAAGAAGTTGCTCAAAAGGAGGAAGACATGCTCGAGCAGAGAGGGGGAGAAGCACCTGCGCAACGATGAGGAGCTGAAAAGGCAGAGAACCACTATCCACATGAGCAATGCAATCCGCCAAGAGAGGGCAAGGTCAGAAAGGAACTGAGAAGATAAGGCATGGGCGACAAGATTCCATCTCCCAAAAAAGTTTAAGGTGCAGAAGAAACTGTAGAGAGAAGATCCACACCTCCACAAGAAATGGGTAACCGAGCCTAATTCCGAGTTGAAAGGGTTTCCACAACATCCAAAGAACCAGGCCCAAAAAAAGAAGCAAAGATTTGTTGATACTGAAAACAAATGAGCGACTTACAAGACGAAGGAGTACTTCATCAACAACGATAGGACGGACGCCGCCAAAAGCTTTAGTCATAATGATCAAACATGACGCCACTAGAAGATGAGCGACATGAGTAGGAATGTGACCAGAAGTGATAAAATAGCAAACCTAAAAGATCTGAAAAAAGCCACTAGTTGAGTCCTCAAGTGGAAAACAATCACGCAGATGTTCATAGACCAAACCAGAGGGACCACCAACAGCAAGACGAGCACTACGATGGAAAGCTCGAGAGCAAGAATCACGATCAAACACCAAGTCAACATCAGATACGAAGTCCTCCACAAACAGGGGCGAAACGGCTTTAGAAGCAGGATGAAGAGCTTGGAGAGCAACAACAGTATCCGTAGAAGAGGGAGCGGGGGTGAGAGGAGCTAGGGCTCGAGCTGCACGAGAATACTCACCAACTTGCCTGAGATGTAGAGTGCGATGAAGGCAGCGGTGGAGAGGTGGGGTGCCTTGAGGCTGAGGGTCCTAAGAGTTGCGAGTGGCAAGCACCTGACAACGGTCAAAGTGTTCATCGTGAATGGTTCCCAGACTCTTGATAGAAAGCGACGAAGACGTGCACGAGTTTCTCTATGACCAGCCTCCCCACCCCTTGGAGGAAGGACCAAACACCAAAGAGAAAAAAGAAGGAACAAGTTCCAAGCCGCAATGTCGTAGGGGTCAACCGCCAAGTGATCGAGAGGAAGACGCATAGCAAGTTGAGATTCACGACCGAGAGCCAAGGGAATATGAAAGTAGAGCCTAGGACGAGGACATAAGTGAAAAGCGCCGAGGACATCAAGGGAAGAAATTTGAAGAAGAGGGCGAATGAGGTGTTGAGAGAGGAGGGCCATCCTAAGATGATTGAAGCAGTGCAGGGCAAGAACGTTGGTGATGAGCAAGACCTCCTGTAAGAGAGAAGAAACGACCGCAAGCATGGAAAGGAATCCATTCAAGGGGTTGAGAAGACAAAGCAACAAGGCTAGAAGAAGGTTGACAACCAAACTGTGGGGCCGTTTGGTTGTCAACAGTGGCAAGGGCAGAGTTGACAGAAGGAGGAACAGAGGAGGCAGGCATGAGACCATCAGCAAGAAGCATGGCCTGACGCGAATGAGGAGGAGAGACAGAAGATGCCAGTCGTTTGATACTGAGAGGGCAAGGACAAGAGATGTCCGAAGCCATGAGATCAACTGTAGAAATCGATCTCTGTGATGGAGCTGCTCACCAAACGTACTTTTTTTTTCTCCTTCACACAAAAGTTTGTAATTCTCTAAGACAAATAACATCGAAAACTAGGAAAGCCAGTACTTCCAAAACCCTGAAAGACCAGCAGCTCTACAGCTGCTCCATTGTTGTCAGATGAGATGTCTGGTTCAGGCTTGTCGCAGTTGGTACAGTACATCATATTCTTCTCAAAACAATGAGCCTCTCACCCATAAGTGATACCAAAAAGTAGCAACAATTCTGAACTTCTACTTCCACAATCTTAGTTGTCTTAGAGCTTGATTTTTGACGTTTGTTTCTGATTTCCGCTTGAAATTTCTGCTGGTATGGCCTGATATATATGCACTGTTGATCTGTGATCCTGTAGAGTTGTAGCTGTAGTCTACATCAAGCTATTTTCACACTTGGAATTGCACCACCCCCTACTTTTCAACAATAAAGCCTGCCTTTCTGAGCTCTGATAAACACAATACCTATTTTTCATAAAACCCATTTTGTAGCCTACTGCCAATAATTTCACCTTACTTGCACAAACCAATCACTGCATGAACCTGTTTTTAAGGTAGGATCCAACCCGTTTTGCATTATACTTCTTGCATTGCCACTTTATGGTTTCAAAAAGAGGTTGGTTTCTGTTGATACTGCAAGGTGGTTCGCCAAAGATTCTTGTAAATTGCAGTAACCAAATCGCTGTGGATTTTGAGCTTTATGTATAGCTGCAAAACTGTTGTATATCACTGTCTAAAGAAAAATACTCAGGCCAAAATCCCTATCAAACAGTGTTTCAACACTCCCTAATCACTATTCAAAGTTCGTCTTAAAACTTTTGTTTCTTTCCACTGCTCAGAAAAAGGTTATTCCGCTGCCCGCTGCAACCAGGCTTTGCTGTGACCTATTTGCAAATTGTCTGCAGATCAGCCACTCTGAACGGTCTGCGAAGTGCCAGGGTTATTGCCTGTGGATCCTTCGTACGATTGATGTAGTGCTAGCTGCGTAATTAGCTCTTTGCCTGTTGGTTTTCTATCTTCACCTATGATCTGAAGGTGTTTTGGTGCTGTCAATCGCTTATTCATGCTTTCATCATCAGCGGAACTCGTGTGCCAGAAAGTGTCTTTGTTTTATTCCGATTTTCTACCAGAAATGTTGGAGACACGAACTGCCTCGCTAGCACTCCCTAATCGATGTAGGCCTTTACACTTTGAAGGGCCATTGTGATGGTGTGACACTGTGATGGTACAGGCCCAAGACACTAGGCTTTTACCCAATTTCGTTGACTTTTTGCACACTTGTTATCTGTTGAAGTCCATAGGCTTTATGGGCGTATTGTATTAATGCTTTAAAGTCCATGGGCTCCCATAACGCCTCTTGTGTTTCAAAAAAATAAATTTCTAGTGTAAACAATTTTTTTTAAAACTAAGGGAGGACAATTATGCCTTATACTGCCGTAACAAATGAGTTGAAAAGAGCCCTGAAAGCCATTCTTGTGCTTTCTTTTTATCAAATAAATCATCAGCTAGCATTGGAGACCAAAAGGCCATTGCCAAGCAAGTTTAGAAAAAATAATCTCCTCTTCATTTGCATTTGTGTAGAATGAAGGAGTAACTCAACATTGGGTTGATCAAATTTCATGTTCGAAACGTTAACAACCTACTTGGTGAAAGCAAAAGTGGCTCATTTTGTTTTTGACATTCTTTAATATGTAGTGTGCGGTTGTTTTCTTACTGTGACACAACTAATAAAGAGTATTGTCAGAAAGTTACATAGTGATTGTCTGTCTTTTTGGCTTGTGCCCTTACCAAAAATTTATCAATTGCAAAATAGAGACGAAGAGTTTGAACTCTTATCTCTAAGAATTTATGAATTTATGGAATAAGGTTCCATCATTCGATTGTAAATTGGCTCTCTAGCAATACATCCTTGGTTTGTCAACTAATCAGCAAAACAAATGTAGGCGAAATGTGCTTCAATCTTTTGATGATATCGCACAAATCACAAAAGCCTAGAATTTCACAGTGATGGCATCTAAAAAACAATTTCAAGCCAATCTATTGCATCCAGACCAAAGAAAAGAAAGAAATGAGTTTGTGAGAAAACTCAAATCAAATATTTTGACAAGTTGGATAAAATGGCATTAGAACCCAAGCAAATAAAGCAGATGCGCTCTAAAAGAAGGCTAAGAAAGCAAATTTTTATTTTATTTGCAACAAGCCCGTACATGTTATCAAATTCTGCTCTAAATGAGTGAAACCTACAACTCAAGTAATTGAGATGCCAAGTAATCAAAATTTAAAATTCAAAATTGGCTAGATTGATTATGAGTGTGAATGTTCATTTAGTACTACTATTTTTTTTACCAAATGATTTTTTTCATTTGAAAAATATAAAGAAAGACAAAAAAGTTAGTATTTTGATGGACAACTCATAAATTTATTAATTCTTGTCTTGTGCATAAACTCAGCTTGAAACTAAAGTCAACAATCATAGATATAAAGCATATCTAGCTTTAGGAGTAAAGTCGAAGACTTGGAAAGTCAAAATACCAAAGTTTCTAGTGTTGATATTAGATTACAGAAAATTAGTTTATTTTCATGTTTTAGATTTAGCATGCACAAATATAATTCTAGACTATGAGTGCTTACTTAAGCAATCTTCTGATATTGATTTTGAGAAGCATGCGCTCTCATTTAGGGAGGGAGGTACAGTTGTTACATTTTTTGAAAACAAATATGTACATCCATCTAAGATCATTTTATGGCTAACGTAATGGAAAATTTTGATTTGTTGATGGCTTTAGTGTTGGATTTGTTCTGCACATAACAGGCTGTGGCAGTAGCTTTTGCCCAAAACTTCGCAGGTAGGTGCGATTGGTGTAGCGCTGATCTGGTTGAGTTGAGAAGCGTTCGATTCTTTCTTTCTGCAATTCCATTTTGTTGAGGTGAATAGGAAGTTGTAAATTGTCTTCGAATGTCATGTTCAGCCAAGTAGTCGAACATCTTGTTAGAGAGGTATTCGCCGCCACCACCAGTTTAGAGAGCTTTCACCTTTGTAGATGTTTGAGTCTCAGCCATGGCCTTGAATTTCTTGAAGCATTCAAAGGCTTCTGATTTGTGCTTAATGAACATGACTGTAGACTATAAAGTCCTCAATCCAAGGATCCTATTCTAAGCATGCCAGTCACAGCAACACAAGGGAACCTGATGGTGGACAAACCAACCCAACCAAACCTAGATCGAACGGATCTAGCCCCCAAGCTATGGATCAATCACTCAGAGAGGAATAAGTCATCACACCAGCAGCATCCTGCCACTGGTCATGCTATCAAGCATACACTAGTGAGAGCCCAATAGGTATACTTATACCCTCCAAGGCCCATGCACCACTAGTAGTGCACTGTGACACCTCACTGGACACCTCTACAGCCTATCTGGGCCACGTCATCCAGTTCTCCAATGACTCACTGATAGATCCATACCAATCCACCATCAAGTGTTTAGGCCTACAACCATTAATTATGACCATGTACACATAAGGGCCCCAATTCCCTTATAGTCACAATTAACTTACGGATTGTTGGTCTATTGGTCCCTAGAATGGACACGCTACCCGAGACAAATCATGGGCATGACATTCTTCCCCCCTTATTCAATTTCTGTCCTCAGAACTTAAAACTGAGAAAGTTCCTCCTTAAGCTTCCTTCTTGATACTAGGAATCATCATCGTCAGTACGTCCCTTCCATCGAACCAGATGCTCAGTAACTATACGATTTCTCAATTGTTTAGTTTTTGTATCCAAGATCTTTTTAGGTTCAAGTGGCGACACACATGATGATTCATCCAACAGGTCCAATCAATCTCCAGATCCAAGATGCTCTTTTTTACCTAGACTCTTTTAGAGACGGCTTACGTGAAATACGGGATGCACTTGAGATCCATCCGGGAGTTCCAATTGGTAAGCTAAGGATCCGATCTTTTTCAAGATCTTAAAAGGTCTTCTATATCTAGGGGACGACTCATAATGCTCCCCGGTACGCATTACACTCGAATCCTTTGGGACTCTTAAAAATACCCAATCCCCCATTTCCAGGATATGAACAATATCCTCTCTTATGGATTAGGTATTTCCTAGTTCTGAGTTATGATTCACCAATTACAACTCTCCATATTCCAAAGACCATACCATATCATAAGAGTGCATCAAAATTCTTAAAAGACACATGAGTCCTTTCCATCTGAAAAGTTCCAAACTTTTTCAACTCACACACGGTGCCAATATAAGGATTGTGATCAAAAAATGCCCTTACTTTAGACATGGCACAAATTGTCATTCCAAAGTTAGGGTCCTAATCTAGAATACATCTAGATTTTCCTCTTAAGTTCTAATCCAGAATAACTTAAGATTTACCGGAACCTCATTACGTGAAGTTCTAACTTTTGGCAACCCCCAACTATCCAACTCTCCTGAGTCTTCCGGGATAGCATTTCATCAATTCCAAACGGGAAAAGATAAGGCCAAAACGTTCTCGTGTATTCTATGCACACACATCTATAAATGAATAAAAAATGACTCATAGACGTTGTGACTTATAAGCAATACGTCTTAACAACAATATCCATAAGTAAGATTATATTGTTGATTTTCCACAACTAACTCAGAAGTAACGCTTCTGACTCGGTTAGTTGTATCAGATTTAGAAAATGTTTAAATGTCTCGGTGTGGTACCAAAACACCACATTTAATCTGATTCTAAATCAATTCTAGGTCAATAAGCAATTCTCAATGAGAAATTACTATAACCCAACGAGAAATTGTCTCAAACACAATTCTCATCAATATGCCTATGTACCAACAACTAGTTTATGCATGCAAATAGACTTAGTTCATGAAATACTTTGCAGATCCACAGGATTAAGAGTTTGTACAAAAAGGCTTAATGATTCCACAAAGATTCACTACATAGCATATCTCTACAGATATCTCCAGATCTGTACACAACACTTTCATAACCAAAAATCCTGTAACTTGGTTATCCTCTAAGAGAGAATATTTCTCAAAGAGTGCTATTTCACCTCAAAATCTCAACCAGAGATTAACTCAAAAGAATATATTACTAGCATGAATTTCTTCCCTTGCATCAACCCACGGATCTCAGTCTAAACTAAGATCAAGCTGATTGTTGCCAGCAAGGAATAAGTTTCAACAAACCTCCATCTTGCAATAGAATTACCAAGTTCTGACTCAAATCAATCGGACTTGCTATCAGCCACTTTTCTAATAAGAGTTTAAGAAATTCACCAATATATCTTTTACAAAGAAATAGCTTGTCGGGTTCCAGTTTTGTAAATTTGAGATATCCCAAAAAGGGTTCATGATCAATATCTCAAATTTTTGACAAAACACTCGTTTTATGACCGACAGTATTTGGCATCGCTAAGATTTACGGTGAGGGGTTGATTGAGTGGAAGAAAATATGTTGTTAGTGGTAAATTGGATTGGAAAATTGTTGGGAGTGAATGTTATTCGTCTCAAAGATTTTCTGGATATGTTATTTACTCATGAGACAGAAATTCTTTAGTAGCTGAGTTACCAAATTCTCAGTGAGATATGTGAGTAACATATGTGGATTTTGGAAGAATCTGCCAGATAAGAATGTGTTTATGTATTGGGTCATAGCGAGATTATTCACATATGTGCACGATTAATCTTGTATGAATCTACTGTGTATTTCTGGTTACTAGGGTTATTTGGTGCAGTTAACCTAGTCGGTGAACATAAACATATGATCAAGTATTGTTGAGATGGATACTTGTAGAGTTAACAGATCTTTTTGTGAAAGATTTATGGGTTAACCACTAAATGATTTGGATAAGGATCTAAATGTGGTGTTATACTAGTATAATTGAGTTCTTCATCTATACATTTGAGATTTATAAATCGTTGGCAATTAACTTGAGTAGTTGATTACTCTTGGATGAAATTAATTGGTAAAATGATCAATGTGATAAGGATTCATAAAAAACTGACTGTTTTAAATTATATTCTTGTAAGACGCATGATTAGTGAATTATCAGGATTCATCAGTGAAAATTATGTGCATTGGATATATAATATTCTTGGTATAGAGAATTCCTTAGCTAAGGAATAGATTCAATCATTAGTGATTGTATCCTTGAGAGCTCAATTGGATAGCAGATCATTATGATTTCGAGAATTACAACTGAATTTGTATTCAACAGGACTTTGGATATCTAGATTTAATTCTAAACGATAATCTAAAGTTTTTGTGGTTAAAGATGATTGTCATTATCATTTTGGTATGCTTTCTGTCTTTAATTACATGTGGAACCAAGCTTATTAGTTATGCCACATCATATTGGATGTGACCCGCAAGTAATTAATAACCTTGTGAGGCCCAGACACACTAATTGGAGTTAGTATAAAGTTTGGGACTGTATATGCAACTGTAGAGTATTAATAGCAATTCTATAAATAGAGGATCCATGCATAAAGACTCTATTGTAGATAAATCTATGTATAAAAAAATTAGGACCTTGCATTACCACATGCGCAAAGCTTATATAAAGAGGCCAAACTCGCCTTATTACATCATCATTTGGTTGATTCATTGCCATGATCTCTCTTTACTCTCATGCTTCTTATTCCTTGGCTTGGGGTTGTGGCAGTACTCTCCAACAAGTGTGTTCTCTTTTGTTTCGTATTGTACGCAAGATCTTGATTAGGCGACTCTTCCAGACATGGATCTACTGAGAGAGCATAATGCTCTATGTTTCGACGGGAATCTGACATCTTTGAAGCTTTGAAGCCAACGATCTGATATGTTAGCAGGGGCTCCGTGTCCCTACATGAAGAAATATAATTCAAGTTGCCCAACATCTGCCAACGATGAGTATCTCTGATTATTCTCGCGGCAGGTAGAAAAATGCACTGCCTGTCACGTGGATATCAGTTGGGAGTGTCGATGACATCAAGAATGACCATGAAAAAAAAGAAAGATGGCACATCGCACTTTTATGAGTACCTATCTGCAGGTCATTAAACGTGAGCAATTCTGATGGAAATAGTTTCCTTGAATTGAGGAAAAGTTCTCGACTGCCTATCAATCTGAGCAATCAATGGTGATAATTGAGCGTTCTTACTACCATTCCTCCGTTTACTGTTGATGCCAGAACCAATCGCATTCCTGAGGCATTGTACTTGCATGGATGGATCATTGTTATGAACCAGTACCTCTCCATTGAAAGTTGTAGTAGCAAGAAGGACCAGGTTCTGCCACGTCTGCAGCCCATCCCCCTTCGGAAATGGAAAATTATCAAAGTTTTATTGGCTTCACCTCTGACAGAGAGTTAGTCTTCTAATTTTGCATTATTGCCAGAAGTTCATAATGCATACATAATGAAATTCCATCGTTGATCAGATAAGCTACTGTAGGCAGCACTTCTGCTGTCTATAGATTCTACTACAAACAATCATAGAGCTAATCCATCGCTGCTCAAGTACACTGCTGTGAGCAAGTTTTCCATCATCTGACGATGGCTTGACCTGTCACTACTAACACTTCTTCGTTGTCGTTGCTCCAGCAACTAATTCATAACTGAGCCATAATTACCAAGTTGTTTAAGCGCACTATTTGTGATGGTTATGGGCCGCCATCATTGCTAGTAAAGAGATCTTTGGACCTTTACTGCCTATCCAATGCTCTACTGTTCAATTATAGTCAGCTATGAATCTTGAGCCATCGATTTGGCTATTGCTTCATCAACAAATAGAGCTAATTGAACCATCGTTGTCCAACAGCTGCAGCCCTTCCATGCTGAAAGGAATTCATTGAAATCATAAGGACCCTATCAAGGCTGTGGATCTGAGGCAGAGGTCTTCCTATGCAAGCATAAGGATGTAAAGATAACAATGTAAGCCAGAAGATGACAACAACAATGCTGAAGGAGATTCAATACATTCATGACTAGACAACTCGTGGCAAGCGGGTTTTCCTCAATCACACCTGAGGTAACATTCTATCTCAGTATCGCTATTTGTATGATGAGTACAATCTTAATGAAATGCTTACGTGTGCGTGTTTTCAACTTATGTATGCATGATAAAGGGCTTCTAACGGGTTGGATAAGCGTTGAAAGGTTGAATAGCATTGTCTGTATTATGCTAGCTATGTCACAGCATAGTATTTTATGATTCTAATTTCATGCTTGCTTATGTTGTACCAACTAACAAACATAAAGGTTCTTGGAACACTTGGAAAAATCACATTCTTTCCGTTCTCATATACGCAAAGTTACTGAAAGAGTGTTGGAATTAAACAAGACCCTATTCTGATAACTATAATCTGTCAGAATGTAATACAACTCTAGAGGTCTTTTCCACTGTCCACAAAATTACTCCCGAGACGTTCAATTACTCAACGTCCCGAGCAATCAGGTTGATAATGAACAACGACTTACTCTGATAATGGCTCAATTCTCATGATTCATGAACCACAATCAAAACCGGTAACGTTACTGTTACACTATCAGAATTACGACTCACAGATCTAATTGTCTCTAGATAAACTTCCAAGATCATCACTCATGACAAACAACATGAACTAATACTACCAGTTCCACCATGATTTGGATAAATCAAAGAAGCACAACAAGAATGATTTAGACCAAAGATAACACGACAGAAAGTAGCAAAGTGTCACTATCAGTGACTGCGAAAAGATTGCAAAAGCTAAACTTCCTTCATTGCATTATCAAAAAGACGAGAGCACGACATCATAACTCTCTTCCTCTCTCTCTCGCTCTTGCACTGGTGTATATGAAAATAAGGGCACAAGTGCTTCTGCTTTTGCAGCCGCCAAATGTCCCTCCCCTCCCAGTAGTCGATCACGCAGCTCGGCATTCTCAGTCTTCAACAACTGTGAGCCTTCAAAAGGTGTTCGTTCAATCCAATCATCAACCCAATTGGTATCTACACACTTGGCAGCCAGCCATTGCTCTACATCAGCATTTGATACCATCACAGCAAGCGTATTCCTTGTGGCATAGTATCGCTGTGGTCATATAACACATGGTGGGCACCAGAAGGGTTAGTCGGCAATGACTCGTCCATGTCAGAATTCGTCATGTCATTGTCGAATTGTTGATCCACAGATTTTACAAGAATGGTTGATCCACAGATTTTACAAGGGTGGAAACTAGTACGCCGGAGCGTCTCCTGCACCAAATAGTGTAAACCATCACACAGGCCAGTTAATATCTTTGCAAACCCAAGAGGGCTTGAATCGTCCATGGCAACAACATTGTCAGCTGCATTCTTGCCAGAATTGACAGGCTTGAAAGCAATGTGACAACCAGGGGTATTAGCTACTTCAGTAGATAAATCAGCATGAGTGATGTTAGGATCAGAAATCGGAACCTCCACAGACTCGTTAGCAGAAAGGGATTCATTCTCTTGAGCATCATCGTCCACATTTACAACATTGTCTGCAGCCTTAGCCATAATATCCTCATCAAGTGGCAGTGTCGTATTCTCTGTATCATGAACACCGCAGGGGTGCTCACGTCTAAGTATTGGTCAGCCCCATCTTCGGGCTCAGAATCCGGTTCAGCGGTTTTGCACCTGACTCTCGATCTTGATTGAGTAGGCAGCTTCCGTTTAGCCATCACCTTCATCCTGGACCTACGCGGTTGGTCCAGATCCTGCACATCCCCAATAACTTTGTGTACATCATCAGCATCAGCATCATTGGGTTCTGAATCTTTAACAGTAATAGACCCAGCACCTACTAACTGAAAAACAAGAATATTAAGCCACATAACCAGCATTTTATTCAATGGCAGGACAAAATCAAGCTTTCTGATCTTGCCACAGACAAAATGATTGGCATCGCGCCTGATCCACTCCGTTGTCCATTCCGCCCAGTTCAGGACAACTCCATTGTAGGTCTTAATAGCCGCTTGAACTAGAGCTCCGCTCAAGAATATAGGATGAACCTCCATGTCAGGACTTCGGCCACCCAGATCAAAAATTCCATCAAGTCCGGATCTTGGCATTTTTCCAAGGCAAAACCAGATTCAGGAGTAGGCTTCTCATCGCCAAAATAATCCTTCAAGGCTTCGGCTTCTTTAGCATCCAATCATTTCTTTACAATCTCACCACAAGCAGGAAGCTTCAATGACTCTGACACCCACGCAACAATGAGCGTTCTTGTCCTTCCATCAGAGGTCTGCATCAACCAGTTGGTTCGATAACAATCCCTGACGAGGGGTTCTAACATTTGACGAATCACCACAGGCCAGGATTGCGCGGCAAAAGCAAGAAGCCCCGCTGATTTGAGCTTCGACCATCCTTCGCTAGACACATAGTTAGAGAACCTGCTTGGATCTTGTTTGGCTATGGAGGAGTCCATCTCCTTCACTACTCATGCACAAAAAGTCCTCACGACAATGGCAAAGCTTAGTGCATTATGAAGTCTCCTTCATACTCATCATCTGGCATCAACGACTTGATTCGCAATATTTAGAAGTGATGTGTTGACATGACAACGACTTTGATTAAGCGCCGTACCAAATCCTTGTTCGTGTGAGTAAAAATCTCTGCACATGTAGAGCTTCCGGCTCCTCGAGGTATAAGTAAAAGGCATAAGCCTCAAGAACCAAAGTGCCCTTATAAATCACTTGGCCATTTAGGGGCAAGAACCCAAAGATTATCAGCCCATCTTGATGGTATGTAATCCTATCGGGTAACTTTCAACCTAAAAAATCATTATCACATCTTAGTGCTTTGATGAAAGTACTAAGTTGTTTCTCTACTAGAGACTTGAACTTAATGAAAGCTTCATAAACAAGACTTTTCTTTGATAGGAACTCAATCCATGTGAATCTAGTACAATCATCTATAAAAGTTACATACATCAAAGCACCTCCATTACTTGCATGTGAAAAACTATGTACATTAGAATGTATGAGATCCAAGGGAGAGGTAGATCTTGATGAAGATCTCTTGTAAGAAGATTTGTGTGACTTTGCAAGCCCACATGCCTCACACATCTTTCCAACAATGGTGACTCAAATGGGGGGAGGGCAGTCCGTGCCCGACGAATCCAGTACCTTGGTTACGCTTGCCAATTATCTCATTCATTGGGCGATGGAGTCTTTTAAGCATGGCCTCTCAAATCATCCGAGACAAAATTTCCTCTAACGGATCAAGCGAATAACGAAATCGTGTAAGCTTCTGATAGGTCCTCACCACTTGAACCACTTTCATAACAACTCTGGGATTCAAACAACTCTATGGATAGCAGCAGCCTTCAGCCATCTCACACCAAAATGCACATAAGATTTCAATGTCCTCCATACATCTTGATCATTTGCATAAAACTCAACATCTAGTACCGACTCACAGTAGTAAAATACATCATGGTCAAAAGCTTGATTAGCCAACCAATCCACTTGACTATTCTACTACTGTTGTACATGAGATATTGTGATAAAAGTAAAATGTTTCATCAACCTGTGTATTTCTATAACATAAATTGTTAGGATAAAATTCCTAATAGTCCATAAGCTGGTTGACAAATTACATATTAGAGCGGAATCGTCGGACACTGATAAATGAGTCATCTTCTTTTGGCCAACTATCCTCAATCCAGCTATGAAAGCTATAAACCAAGCACTTCATATTCTAATGTCTACTTCAAGTTAGTACATCATTCTTTCTATTATTATCATTTTGTATGTGGACGACACACTGCTTTTCAGCAACAATATCGATCTAATAAAAGAAACTAAATCAATGCTATTTTTAGAATTCGACATGACCGGTCTTGGAAAAGCTCATTACTATCTAGGTATTCAAATCCAAAGAGACAGAAACCAAAAGTTGATTTACATTACTTGGCAAAGATACATTTACAATATGTTAATAAGATATAATCTGATAAATTGCAAATTAGCTCACTCACGACCCATGACTCAAATTGTCAAAGAACCAATGTCCTCAGACGATCGAAGAGAATGAGCATATACGTGAGTATCCTTATCACTCGATAATAGGATCTCTTATGTACGCAATATTTGAACCAGACCAGACATAGCTTTTGCAGTCAGTTCATGACTAATCCTGGTATTACACATTGGAAGGCTCTTATCAAAGTTTTGAGATATATTCGAGCTACTATGGACTTTTGCATTTGTTATGGAGCGCTCAACAAACAAACTCAATATTCTTAGTGGTTACTCAAATGCAAGTTGAGCAGGAGATGTAGACACTCGTAAATCCACTTCTAGATTTACATTCTTCCTCAACAACGGTCCTATTTCATGGAATAGTCACAATCAAACTTTGATAGCTCTATCTTCCACTGAATCAGAGTATATCGCAACCTCTCAAGCTACAAAGGAAGCAGTATGGTTGAAAAACTTACTTTCAGATGTTTGTCTGAAACAATATGCTTTAACAACATTACTTTGTGATAGTCAAAATGTTATTGCTTTATCAGCCAATTCTAGATTTCATTCAAGGAGCAAGCACATTGAAATCAAGTATTAATATGTCAGAAGCAAAGTTCTCGACAAAGATGTAAACTTCCAGTACTGTCGAACGCAAGATATGGCAACTGATGATTTTACTAAGGCATTAAGCTTGGATGCACACATAAAGTTTTGTGCAGAACTAAGTTTGAAGGTAAAATCATTCATGAATTCAAATTAAGGGTGATTGTTGGATTATTCTACTATCAGGAGTGATTCATCTGAATAATCGATCTTTAATATACTTCCATTCATTATCCAGTTCTATAGTATTATTCGTGTTTCTACATGGTCTGCAGAAATACTCAAAAATCACTCAACAGGTGGCTCCAACATATCGACGACGCTAACAAAAGTCGAAGGAGTCGACCATGTCAAAGAACGACAATTACTGTTCCGCTTGATATGAAGCTAAAGACTTGGCCTAACTACTTTGCAAGTAAATTTTTGAGAAGTCTTAACTGGATGGATGACATCACATTACAACTAGCTATTAAATTGCAATCTACGACCTAATTAGCTATCCTACTGGATGAGCTTAACCTGCTTTAGTATAAATAGTTGATCATTAAAGACTTACGTAGTGTAGTGCATTGTAGTTTCTAGAAAGTTTTCTTTTAGAGCTCTATTAGAGTATTGCTATTAGCACTTACTGCTGTTATTGTTTTGTGATCTTATCATTTGATTTGTACATGCTACTTACTAAATCAATCTATGTTTCATTGCGTTTAGTATCATGTCAAAATGTATGCTTCTCTGTAGTTATTTGTAACTGATAAATCTCCTATTGTTTCGTCTGATATGTTGAATGCTTCAACGCTGCAATATTTTTTTTAGATTCACTTTACACTCTGAAATTGTTTGGCTTTGAAATTACTTTACTAATGATTTCAAAGTTAGTTGCTAAAAGATTGAACGTGACTTCTGTCATTATAGTTTTGTTCAATTATTGATAGGCGTAGTCATGCATTAGGAAAGAAGGCTTGTCCTGCTACACACGATAGTTCGTTCATAGTCTTTGACTTATCAAATCGACATTTCATTCCCTCTTTCCAACAGTTTCCATGAGTAAGACTGGTAAACTTTGGATCTAAGATGTCGACAAGTCATTGTTGTGAAAAGAGAAGTTTGTTACGAGATCTCATGCCATGGCTGTTGGCTCTCATCCAACATTTGGATGAGCTATCAGTTAGTATTTGGATTTCAACTTGCTTTTCTTGGATTAGCATGATAATGAGACATAATCATGTATGTTGACTGTGTTAGGTGTAAAGCAAATATGAGCAATTGAGAAACCAAGAAGTTAAGCTTTGCATAAGAGATATGGTATTTCAAAACGAGCGCTAAGAGATAGTTTGTATTAGAATCAGACGAGTATAGTCTCATGACTCTCAACCACTAAAGGCCGAGTAAATGGTTATGTGTATGGTTCAAAGATAGCTACTCGAAGCCAAGCGAGATGTACACTCCTTGTTTTGACTGTAAGACAACTTATCAATGACAAAATTGTGAAAGTTATGTTTTGTACGAGAGACATGGTGCTTCAAACAAATGCAAATGAATAGTTCGTATTTAGATAAGACTAGTGTGATCTCTTGACTCCGACCACCCAAGGCCGAGTCAATGGTTACATTTCTTTGGATCAAGGTCAGCTACTTCAAGCCAAGTGAGAAGTGCTTTGCAGAGTATTCAATATTTGCCTACATTAAAGAGCCAAATGAAAGAAAGCAAGATCATGCTTGGACAAGGAGAGAAATCAAAGTGTTAAGTAAGAAGGCATCGAGGTGACCACAAAGTGGATGGTAAATGATAAATCCTTTGGCTCAAGGAGTCTTGATAGCTGTGTAGAAATGATCAAATCTGGACCTCATGGAGGGTCTTATCACAGACAAGTTGAATGGATCCAATTATCATTGAAGACCTTGCTAATCGCCAGTGAATTATGGGATGTTGTTACAAGTATAGGAAGCTCGACTTCTAGAGTATCAAATGTGTTTTCATCAGCTACACTACTTTAGATCAAGCCTACAAGTTGTTCAATCCCATCGAGTCGAAGATATTCACTAGTCGGGATGTCATCTTCATCGAAGATCAATTTGAAGACCTCAAAGGAAAGGACAGTCCCCATGTAGCCAACCTATCAGATTCTCCTGACTCATTGAACTTTCCAGTTCCTCAGTCGACTATTCCCGTTGAAGGTCCAAGCTCTTCTACTTTTGACAAACAACAAATCACCGGTGAATCAGAAGATGATGATGTTGCAGATCAACAACTATAGTATGATGAAAATGATCAACTTCCTGTATCACCCAGAAGATCATCCAGGACTAGTAGACCACTTGAGAGGTATATCGACATGTGTGCAGCCTATCTTGTTCAAGAACCAACGTCTGTCCAAGAGGCACTCAGTCATCCTGATTCAGATCTTTGGAAAGAAGCTATGGATAAAGAGTATTCATCTCTTATCAAGAACCAGACATGGAAAATTGTTGAACTACCTACTAGCAAAAACATAGTTGATTGCAAATGGATTTTCAAAGTCAAGTACAACACAGATGGAAGCATCAATAGGAGAAAGGTACGACTTGTCAACAGAGGATTTTCTCAGGTATACAATGTTGATTACACTAAGACCTTCAGTCCAGTAGTCAAGCATTCTTCTATTCGACTTTTGCTATCATTTGCCACTGCAGCAAATTTGGAAATACATCAAATGGAAAGATGTCCATTCTCATGTGCCACACCTCTCGCATTGACTTTTGCTCTTTACCATGCATCCGACTTGGTTAGCAACAACACAAGCATCAAGTTTGAACAACTTACCTTGCCTCTTCCCATTTGCACTCAATTCATCTTCTCGTTTGATCAAACAAGCATGACCACCAAACTCCACATTGAATCCCTTATCAAGTAATTGACTCACACTAAGAAGATTTTTAGTAATGGAAGGAATGAACAAAACATCTCTCAAATTCAAATTCCTATTAGTAGAAAGAGAAATAAGAACTGTGCCAATCCGTTTGATTGCACACTTACCATTACTGGCCGTGTAGCCTCACCTTCTTGTCACCTTCAAATGCCATCAAAGATGAGTAATACTCTTCATGATATTTCATATGTGATGTAGCTCCTCTACAAGGATCAATGTCTTTATGAATAGCCATTAAACAAGATGACATAACAAAAGCATCATTTGAGATTTGCTCGTCAATACCATCATCATCAATGGTAAGGTTGGTTTGCTTCTCACCTTGATCTCTCTTCTTCTTGTAGTAATCACTAGAAAAATGCCCTTTGATTCCACAATAGAAGCACGTTGATTTTGACCTATCTTTCTTCTTACCAACAAAAGAGGAAGGCTCACCTTGATCTTGACCCTTTGACCATTTGCCTTTACCTTTGCCCTTGAATTTTCTTTTGATGAACATAGCCTCTTCTCCATCAACTTGAGATGTAGATTCACCTCTTGCTTGAAGCCTAAACTCCTCATTCACCAAACTTGGCAAAGTCTTTTGAATAGCAAAACTTTGAACAAGATTAGCATGATCATCCAACAAGCCATTAAGAACAACTTGAACAAGTTCTATAGCCTTAATGCTTTCATCAATACATGCTAGCTCATCATTTAATGCTTTAACCCTCAAAACAAAAGCATTTCTATAGTGAACTCAAAGGATTACCCCTAAGTTGAGGATAGGAGAACACAATAGAAGAGACTATGGAGCCAAACCGCCCAACCAAACCTAGATCAAAGCTGGATCTAGCCCCCAAGCCATGCCATGTGAAGCAAGAGGAGAAGAGAGAAACTGGTGACCTAAACCCAATATGTCAATGAGAGAGTCCCCATCTCATTATATAGAGAGTAGAGTCCTGTGCATTGTGCATGAAACCATGCAACCCCCATGCAGGTCAACTATAGATAGATCACACCTCTTCATGCAGTCCTCCTGCCTATATCCGTCACACAGACAAGTCATTGGAGGTGATGGCAAAGAGACAAGTTGTGTTTGGTCTTCCTAAATCTCTAACAAGCTTGAATCATATTTGTGAGCAATATGCTTTATCTAAGTCACAAAGGTTACCTTACAAGAGGTCTACATCAAGATCAATAAGCTTTCATGGTGTTACTACAATTAGCAATGGAGGTGCTAAGATGTATGTGACTTTCATTGATGACTTTAGTATATTTTGTTGGGTCTATCTACTAAAAAAGAAAGATGAAGTGTTTGATGTCTTTGTCAAGTTCAGAAGTTGCCATTTTAGGGCATACTTAGGGAAAGTGGATAAATGACATATTGGCTACTATAAATAGTTGTACCTGCATGGAGAACAATATCATTTGTTGATCAATGGTGTGGAGAATTTATCTTTGTTGATTCTATGTCCTTCTCTTATGGTTTTCTTGTGATATCTTGAGTTCTATGTGTAGAATGTTCATTTTCTTGTTGATCTAGCTTTCACACGTGTGGAGTACTATGTTGTACTGTTGCTGCATGGATAGGGATAATACTAATTCAGATCCAAGTGGTTATGATCAGATTTTGACGCATTCTAGCATGCATAAAGTTGATTTTTCTATGTTGTAGATGATCTAGAAATTGGCTTAAGATCATTTATGGAAAAAATGTGTTTTGATCTCTGATTTTTCACAGTTTGGACAGTCCAAACCATCACTATCGAACTCACGAGTCTTTGGATGTATCGCTTATGCGCAAATACCACAAAATCTCAAGAAGAAGCTCGACTTTTAGAGTATCAAATCTATTTTCATCAGCTACACTACTTCAGATAAGGCTTATAAGTTATATGATCCTATCGAGTCAAAGATATTCACCAGTTGGGATATTGTCTTCATCAAAGATCAGTTTATCGACCTCAAAGTCAAAGGGCAAAGCTCGTATAGCCAAACTATCGGACTCTCCCAAAATATCGAACACTTATGTTCCTAAGTCAACTATTCCTATTGAAGGTCCTAGCTCATCTACTTCAAACAAACATTTTATCAACATCGAATCCAAAGAAGATGATGTTGTAGCTTAGCAACTACAGCATGATAAAAATAATCAATTTTGCTCATTACCTAGAAGATCGACGAGAGAACACAAACTACCTATAAGGTATATCGACGAGTCTGCAGCCTACCTTGTTCAAGAGCCGACTATTGTCGAAGAGGCACTTAGTCAGCTCGATTCCGATCTTTGGAAGAAAGATATGGATAAAGAGTATTCATCTCTTATCAAAAACCATATTTGGACCATTGTCGAATTGCTTGCCACAAAAATGTAGTTGATTGCAAAGGGATATTCAAAATCAAATACAAAGTACATGGAGGCATCGATCGAAGAAAAGCTCAACTTGTCGCGAGAGGATTTTCTTAGGTACACAATGTCGACTACACTGAGACTTTCACTAAACATTCTTCAATCATACTTATATTTTCATTTGCTGCTGCTGCAGATCTAGAGGTACATCAAATGGATTTATAGATAACATATCTTAATGGAGTTATCGAAGATGATATTTACATGATGCAACTCGAAGATTATAATATCGAAGGCAAACCGAATCATGTATATAAACTCCACAAAGCACTTTATGGCTTGAAGCAATCTGTTAGAGCATGGTTTCAAAGGATCAACACTTTCCTCTTGTAGAGTAGCCCAGAATTGTGGCATGGGTTAAGTCAAGGACTCCGGTTTTGTAACAATAGGCAACACATTGATGGCTTGAGCCTCTTGCCTTGCATTAATCATAACCTAGAGAGTTGAAAGAAGGATGTTTGAAATGTTGTTCATAAGAGATGTCCAAAAGATGTTCAGAAGACTCAATATCAGGATCTCGAGACGGTTCGTCAAGATCCTCCTCTACACTAGTCTCAAGGACCTCTTCAAGAACCTTCTCAAGGTCTTTGTCAGAGATCTCTTCAATGTCCCCCTTAAATTCTTCATCAATATCTCCCTTGATTAATATTCCAAGATCAACAGTATTAGATTCACTCTAGTCAATGAAAAATTTCCCTTCCACATGTCACCTTTCAATAGGCGACCAACCGTAACCAAAGCATGCGTCAAATGAGGTCCCACGTCAAAGCTAAAATCGGAATTAGGATCTAACTCAACCCAGAATACTTACTTTAAATTAGGGGTTGGAATCCTCTTCAAATCTTGAGAAGATTTCGGTGGTTTGTCTACATAATCAGATTGGTTAGACATCAACACAGTTCACCATCAGGAGAACTAATACCATATTATAGTTCAATTTGGTAGGATAAATATGACATCCGTTGAAATGACAAGAATTCAGAAGGATGCAATGCCCTCCCGGCAGACGCACCGATGTTGGAACTAAACAAGACTCTATTCTAATAACTATAATCTATCAGAATGTAATACAACTCTAGAGGTCTTGTCCAAAGTCCACAAAATTACTCCTGAGACGTTCAATTGCACACAATATCCCGAGCAACCAAGCTGATAATGAATAGCGACTTACTCTAATAATGGCTCAATTCTCATGATTCATGAACCACTATCAAAACTGGTGACATTGCTGTTACACTATCAGAATTACGAATCACAGATCAAAGTGTCACTATCAGTGATTGCAAAAAGATTATAGAAGCTAAACTTCCCTCATTGCATTATCAAAAAGACAAGAGAGCACATCATCATAAGTCTCTCTCTCTCTCTCTCTCTCTCTCTCTCTCTCTCTCTCTCTCTCTCTCTCTCTCTCTCTCTCTCTCTCTCTCTCTCTCTCTCTCTCTCTCTCTCTCTCTCTCTCTCTCTCTCTCTCGCACGCACTGGTGTATATGAAAATGAGGGCACAAGCGCCCGTATGTACTTCCCTCATGAATGAGGGGAAAGTGAAATCGAAAAACAATTTTCTATGGCAGTTATGATACTACGTCGGTTCATATTGCAACTAGAGACACGCACGCATCCAATTAAGTATAATCCAGAGAAGGTCGGCGTCCAAAGCACAACTTATCATAAAAAAGAAGTGACCAAAGAAAACCACGTGGCTAAATCCAGTTACATAGATAGGGGATTGCGTAGGCTTCTTCAATTCCGCCTTTAGATGCACATTCTCATTTGCCAACTTTGACACCTCATATGAACTATGGCGGCACTTGAGTTGCTCCTCTTCCAGGCTCTGGGCCCCTGCATGGAAACGGTCTACTGATTAATGATTTTAGTAAGTTGGGTGGCTTGTGCAGCAACGACAGTGTAGGCAGCCTGGTAGTAAGTAACATCGTTCTCCAATGGGCATGATTCTTCTTTTGTAGCCGCCAAATGTCCCTCCACTCCCAACAGTCGATCACGCAGCTCGGCATTCTCGGTCTTCAACAATGAGAGCTTTGTTTCGCTGGCAGTCAGATTGCTCTTTAACATTTCCACTTCAGTGGTCTCATGTGTTTTGCCAATCAGACATCTCAGCTACTGAGCCTTCAGTAGAGGAGTTTGTTCAATCCAATCATCAACCCAATTGGTATCAACACACTTGGCAGCTAGCCATTGCTCTACATCCGCACTTGATACATCACAGGGGTTTGCAAGCGTATTCCTTGTGGCATGGTATCATCGTGATCATATAAGACATGGCGGGCACCGGAAGGGGTGGTCCGCGACAATGACTGGGCCGTGTCAAATCCATCCTATCATTGTCAAGGCATTTTCTTGCCACCAGAATATTCCTTCAAGGCTTTGGCTTCTTTAGCATCGTCAAATCTGTTTTTTACAATCTGGCCACAAGCATGAAGCTTCAATGACTCTAACACCCATGCAGTAGTGAGTGTTTCTTTCCTTCCATCATAGGTCTGCATCAACTAGTTGGTTTGATCACAATCCCTAATGAGGGGTTCTAGCATTTGAGGAATCACGACAGGCCAGGATTGCGCGACAAAAGCAAGAAGCCCCACTGATATGAGCTTCGACCATCCTTTGCTAGACACATAGTTAGAGAACCTACTCGGATCTCATTTGGCTATGGACGATATCCACAAAACCTTTACAAAATCCAATGTCCTCATCAGATGTCAGAATAATACAAATATGTCTTCCAATAAGGTTAAAAACATTTATACTACTTGGCACAGTACTCGATTTATTGGCCACTTTATTAACATGGTAGCTAGCACACCACAAACTAGACGCTCAACTCTTTACATTGAAACTATGTATAACTTGAAAAGATTACTTTGTCTGGGAAAAGTGTAGATTTCATATTGCTTACGTAAAACCCGAGAACCTTATTAACTGGTGATAGAGGCTTTGTTAAAGTGTTCAACCCTATAACTTCTAACTTTGACTTTGGAACTCCTTCGAGCTCCAGATTTGTCCTTGTCACGAGATGGTTGTGTAGGCTTAAGTGGCCCCCAAAAAAGATTCATGAAAGGTGAAAATTGAGCACAAGATTCTCAGTCCAGACCACTTCTCTCAACAATGGAAAATGAAGAAGTTACAAATCGCCCTATTGAGGCAATCACACCTTGGTTTGGGAGGCAGGTGCACTATCCAAGCCCAACTTGTAGGGTCCATTTAAGGTTTAAGTTCATTCAATTTGCTATATTATAGATTAAGATTTTGTTATTTCTTTTACTAATTATATTGTGGTTTTCATGTAGGTTCATAGATGTGGAAGACAATACAAGAATGAGTACAAAATGGAGTACCAACAAGGGATCTAACTATTAATAAACTATATTGATTATGTACTTATTAGTTTTTTATTTGATATACTTTGCAAAATAAATAAAGGGGTGAAGGCGCTCCACATCAAGTGATCGTGCCAGGGATGAAGGGGAGAATGAAGATGTGCATGATGGGTTGGAGAATGTACATGGCATAAAAATGGTTTCAAATGAAGAAAACGATTCGTGATAAATTCCTTTTTTTGAATGTTATTAATTCATATTTTCTAATGTTAAAAGAAAGTGGGATTTTGTCAAAACCCCTTAAAAAAAAAACTTAAATCTTTTCTATCATACATAAAGCAGCTTACTTTTTATATTGCATGTCTATTACATTGTCTTGTTTTTAGCTTTGACGTAATAGTGGTGAGCTATTGTTATGATCTGCTAAAAGATTTTATGCCATTTTAAAGTGACTTTGACCATTAAAATGAATTATTTATGTATTTATTAATTCCTAAAATGTAATCTATCTTTTTATTTTTCACAGACTTGAATGCCATGTGTAGGGCAAAGCTTCTTGCGATTTATCAACCACCTTAATTTTCTCTCGTGCTATTATTAAAATGCTCATTACATTTTTTACAATTACATCGTTGTAATTTCTATAAGTCTTATTAATATCTCAATAATATTTCCTATTATGTAGTTGCAAGCTATTAGAAGATATAAAACAAATTAATAAATCAAATGAAAAAAAAAAATTTATTGTCATGTATCTCATTCAATTTGTTCTTCTAGCTTTGGGGCCTCTCTTCTTTTCTTGATCAGCTATTGAACAACTATAATATAATTAATGTATCTATCTATCGATTCAATAAATTCATTTATCTATTTATTCTTTATAATTCACTAGATTAGATGCAATTCAATAAAGAATCCATCATACAATGGATCCAATTTACGAATTGATTCATATAACAACCAATTAGTCACCATATCTCATTATATTTTTTTCTTTGAACCATCTCCTGTCTAGGCATCTATTCAATAGTTAATCTAATTTTCTATCCATTCATTGAATCCACAAAAAAACCATTTATCCGTCTATTTTTTACATTAAATTCAATGAGTCCAAATAAATAACCATTCTAATAACAAGATTTATTTAACAATGCATTAAATTTATACAATAATGCACATTAAAGAGCAAAATTATCTTGAGAGAGAGAGAGAGAGAGAGAGAGAGAGAGAGAGAGAGAGAGAGAGAGAGAGAGAGAGAGAGAGAGAGAGATGGCATAATCTTCTCTCACCTCTTTTGTAAATTTTCAAAAGTGTCTAAATAAAAAAAGGTGGGAGTTCAAATCCTTTTGCTAGGTCATGCACATGCATTAAATGCTAGTTGGTCATCCAACTAACACTCTTGCACTTAACCTAGGTTGTTGGATGGGCACCTGGCATTTAGCGTTGTGTTTGCTTCATCCCTAGGCGAGCCCATAAAGGTTCCTCCCACTCCATCTAAGTAAGACATTTCTATGAAAAGCATGCTACAAGAATCAATATTGTATGCCTCCTCACTAAGGCATGTCAACGTATGGTTCCCCTACATCTCATAGTCTCCAACACAATAATATCCTTATGACACCCAATGATTTAAGCTTCCCATCGTTGGATTATATCATAAAGACTCAAATTTTACGATGTCAATAGATAGTTACATCCATCATTCATAATAATTTGTAACATGGACCATTGTTTGTTGCTTATGTGCCAAGCAACCATTGGTTAATAAGAAATCATACAAAGAACTTCATTTCTCTATAATTATGGTTTTGGCATGAGTTCTTTTATGGGAAAGGATCGGAAATGAAACGTAAAAACAAATTATCATTTGTGATGGTTTCAGCTTTGTGCATGAGTTGTTTATGGAAAAGGACCGGAAAATGAAACGTAAAGCAGATTATCATTTGTGAAAGCGACATGTGAGACAATACCAGTTTTTGAAGTCCGTACAAAATTTTAATAGAACGTCCATGCTAAACAGTTTGAGGCAGCGCATTACACCTCGTAGAAAGTCACAATCTATGCACCATAGAAATAGTTTCAAATGTTTTGTGAAATGCCAAAACAATACTTGATGCTTGCAAAAAGTATCTTTAGTGACCTTTACACTCGATTTACGAATTGTTTAATCATGGCTAAAGATAAGAGCATGCTCTTAAACATGATGACCTCAATTTCACTAAAAGATCAATATCCCACACGTAATGCCTTGTGCTCAGGTGTCCTTTGTATTTTGGGACCACCTCCAGGAGCATAATGTCCATCCAATTTTCTCTCTTAGGAATCTGTCATTCTCTCTCCTCTCTCCGGTGGAATGCACATTCTCTCTCTGGTGGAATGCACGTTCTCTCTCCTCTCTCCGGTGGAATGTGCATGTGCTATGTGGCAGCCCGTCATTGGTTGTCCACATCCACATTCCACCACAAACGTAAAAAAATTTGCAAAAAAAAAAAATGGCAAAAATTCAAAAAAAAAAAAAAAATTGGTCCACGCGTACGGCCGTACTGTACGGCCAAAAAATGCTAAAAAAAAAAAAAAAAAAAACCCTTCACACAATGGCATTACGTAGGGGAAGGCCCGAAGCCCTTGGGCCTTCCTTGCTGGTCGGGGCCTGCCCTCGGGCAAAGGCCCTCCCAGCAAGGAATGCCCTCAGGCAGGGCCTTCCCCCAAAGAATTTCCTAACCACCTCATCACTTATCTGGAGGCTTGTTGTTTGCAACCTTTGTCTTGTATTCTAACCTGGTTGCAAATACATTGCAATTTCCAATCTCTTTTCCATAAGAAGATCAATGAGTCCTTGCAACAGATCATATCATCATGGTTTTACTTTCTTTCTTTCTTTCTTTCTTTCTTTTCTTTTGATCGCTAATGGCTTCCATTTTGGGGAATTCAAATAGCTCTGATATGAGAATGAGACAGGGAGAGAAAGACAGATGAAACAATGTGGTACTGTTATGTATGCAGGCGGAGGCCTTGACATGGCACGATTTATCGGAACAAGACCTGGCATTCATTCTCAGTTCCTCTAATCCTGCACAAATCCGCGGGTTTGTATGGGCTGTGTCTTGTGTGTTGGTTTCAATTTTGATAGCCATTTTGTTTGTGCGTGAATGAGGTGCTAACTCTCCAAAAGCCCACATACATCCCAGGAATCTGCGTGAAGTTATGCAATTGATGGATGGCAGTGACGCATCCCAAATTTTGCTGGATCTACATTATGGCTCGCTTCTGTATCCACTCAGGGTTCAATGTTTTTCTAGTCTGTTAATGAAGCTAATAACAAAAGCAAATGAGCAATAGGTACGTGTCGATTCTTTTTCAATACTATTGATCCTTAAGAGCAGGTAAGAACACTTTTTAATCTTATTCTGTACATCGTAAAGCAGCAACTTATTGGCATATAAAAATTCATTTGGGTCAAGGACCAATCTAGAGCTTTCTGTTTTGGGTTTTTTTTTTTTGGGGGGGGGGGAGTTTGTGGGGTGGGTCAAGGCCTGGATCTTGGGCATTCTCCCGTGGGAAAAGGCCCGTATTTCTCTGAGTAATCCTAAGAGTGACTTTTTTTCTTAATGCTAGGGTTTTTTGGGATAGACGTTTCTACAAAATGAAACTTTCTGCCAGAATTTTCAAGTGGGCAGCCAGTGATTGGCAATCAGCACTGGCTGTCCACACGAGATTCCTGCCTGAAGGTTTATTTCTAAGTCTCAATCCCTCATTGGCTGTTGAGATGAGACCTTTGGTAGAAGGTTTACTCTTTGGCAAGCACAGGTAGATTTTGCTATTTAAGGTGGCTGCAGAATAGAAGGGAAAACAATTTGCTCGGCATTTCGGAGCACTCCTTTCAACCGCAGTACTGCTTAGGTGCAAGATTAATTTTTACTTTATTTTATATTGAGACGTGCCTGAAAGTAGGAACAATAGAAAGAGTGGGCATTGTGAGTGGTGCATGCCTGGACTTGAGGCCACAGATCACATTAGACAAGATGCTTCTTTCGCAATACAGCTCATCGGTATTCTGTGTTTGAAATTCCTCTTTCCACTGCATGTCATTTTCAAAAGAGTTCAACAATTTTGTGGAAGGACTACAAAACAATGTGGAGCTTAAACCTTAAATTATTAAAGTCACATTTATAGCATTGAGCATTGAAATCACCGAGCTTTGTCATCTAGGATCCAGTAGTTAGGAGATAGGACGCAATTATGGCATGCATGGATGCACCAACAATTTCTATGGAGGAAAATCCTTGGTGAATTGACATTGGGACAAAGTCACATATCACTTGCAAAAGGGAGTATTTTTCTTCATTCACATCATATTTAAGTTCTAAGGAATCCATTCTTGTTTCAATTGGTGTTGAATGTGATTCATGGAATAGGAACCATTCCTATTTGGCTTGACTCAAAGGAAGAAAGCAAAGCTTGAATATGTATTAGAGTGTAGTTGACAAAGGACGTAGTGTCGAGTTTGATTGCAATGTTTTCCTTATCATCAAAGGAGGGAAAGTCATTGCAAAAGGAATTAGAGATGGTAGTCTCTTCAAGCTTAATATTTGTGTGAGAACTAATCTCATGTTGGAAGTGAAGGAAGCCAAGGGAGAGCTCATTTCTCAAGAGGAAAGGATAAAGCACTCAAATCTCAATTCCATGGATGATGACTCTAATGTTCACATCAAGAATGATATTTCTTATGTGATTGAAAATGTTGCAAATGGTGGTGATGTCAAAGAGACATCAAGGATCAAGGAGGAGCACCGAGAAGATGATCTTGAGGAGCCATCTCAAGGTTCAAGTGTGCCAAGGATTGAGGAGTTATGACTCCAAGAAGAATCTCAAGAGAGCCTATGTGGCTCACATTTCAAGAAAAAGAGGAGCACATTTCAAGTGGTATACATCTCATGCTTGCTTTTCTTATGTCGTTTGATGAATCAATTTGCTTTAGTGAGACTCTTGCATCTCAAAGTTGGAGTAAAGCCATACTAGTTGAGTATGATGTCTCTCTTGAGAACATAGTTGATGTTCTTAATGGTTTGAAATTGATTTTAGATCAATTAAAAAGCAAATGGTTACTTCATCAAATGCATGCTCTTGAGTCTAGCAAGAGCAAGAGTGATTTGTTTACTCATAGTGTAAATTTTTTTCTTTTTTCATGTATTGAGGCAAATTGTAAATTCTTTATGAGAGTAAGTGAATCATCCTCTAAGGACACTTATCTCTAAAATGAAGTATTTAGCCTCATTAGTATGAACGAGGATATTCGATACATGCCCTGCAGGGTCAGCGACTCTTTGATCTGCCATGCACAACTTGTAGCATGGGAGACCTAATTGGGTGAAATCCCATGACTTTGCTAGTGACAAAGCCATAATGTTTACACCTGATCCACTATCTAAGATAGCGGATACTGCTAGATAGTCCTTATAGAGCAGAGGTAAAGTGATGCTATTCGCCTTAGCAACACTGATATTCATTAGATTCATAGAAATATGAGGTATTTCTGTAATATCCTCTGATTTTCGCTGTTCATCGTACATCAGGCAGTTGAAAACTTCTATGAATATAGCCCTTAAGGCCGTGAAAGATTTGATGGCACTATGGAAGGGCATGGTGATCTGAACTTGCAGGAGTTCAAATTAAAACTTCTAGTCCTTGTAGGGGTTGCTCTTGCGTGAGGATTGGAGCAGATAACGAATGTTTTGTTTTCACTTCTTCTTGCAATAACTCTTCTCGGATTTCATGATATCGCCTTGTTCCACTAGTAGATCTGGATTATCTCTGGGAATTGTGGAAGTTGTCAAGGAACTTCCCCTATGGTCAACAGGGTTATCTAAGTTGGTGTGCTGTTGTTGAGCTTTGTGTTGCGCTTGAGTGATGACTCTAACCGGTTCTGAACATACATGATCCTATTTGGTTGTTTTGGACAATCTTTAAAACTGTGTTTTCCAACACAATTAGGGCATTCGGCATGGTATTGGGATTTTACTTTACAATCAACCATAAAGTGGCCTGTTTTGTCACAGATGAAACATCTGTTGCTCATAGGCCCTTGGGCAATCGCGTAGCAATCTTGAATGGTTAGCAGTTTTGAATTGTCTAGATGGTATGTATGCTCATCTCCTGGGCATGAACATGAGGTTTCTTCTTGATAAGGCGCGTAACTTCCAATTTGGTAAGTGTGTTCGGCAGGGTATGAATCATCAGATGAGTTATCAACAAAATGAGTCTGAACTGGTGATTTGTTGGGTCGATTTTGTTGATTTCCTCCTTCGGGTGGTCTCCTAGGAGGTGGACCTAAGAGCGCTAGTTGAGGTAGGTATTGCGAAGTGTTTTGCCTAGGTAGCTCTTGAATTTGAACTGGTGGATTGTTTCGTTGATGATATTGATTCGGTGGAGGTCAGAAAACAAAAGGTTGTCTAGAAGGTTGGTAGTGTCTTCTTATGTGTTCTCGGTGGTTGTACCTTGGGTTATAGTAGCAATAAAATGATGTATGACCCATAACATCACAAATGAACAGGTCGATATGATGGTATGGGGGACATTCATTACCAGTATGCACACCCTTGCAATGAGGGCACCAGGTGTTCTCTCATCTATGATGTACCTGTCGAGTTTGTAGCTGATTAGGCATAGAACTTTGAATAGACTTCAAGGTATTTTGAAACTCTTGGGTGAGTTTCACCATTTGCAGTTGGTGTTGTTGGTTAAGCAACTCCATTTGGGATTTCCAAAGCTGATCGTGAGTATCCTCGGTCGACTTTGATTCGTGGAAAACTCGATGTGCTCTTCACTAGAATCCTCAACATCGGATCCTTCGTCTTCTTCTCTGATGGCATCAGACATGGTTGTCTTTAAGGTCGTATATTCATCACTAGATCTCGGCTTATGTCTAATCCATCTGGGGAGTTTGACTAAGAACCATGATGCGCATGTTTTCAGTAGGCTGCTCTTGTACTTGACTCTTGAAACATTTGAAGCATTCAATGTGGATGTCAAAAGTCGGAAAAATCCGATACTGGATTTTTCGATTTTTTGAAAAACTTGAGCCTTCCATTTCTAAGTTTTGTAAAGTTTTCAGGATGCTCATTAATAAATGGATTTGAGGCTAAGCATTGAATTTCAACACTCCCCCTTAATGTGGATCCTGATAAGCTTTGATCTTCATATTTAACATATCATTGAATCTGAGCTAGTGCTCTTTTGCCAGAGCCGTTGTGAAGTAATCTGCTGCCATTAGATTTGTTCTGCTAGGTGGATTTTTGTACTCCGTGACAACAATTGGCTGGAACTTTATCAGGCCTTTTGAACTCTAGTGCTAACTTGCATTTTAGATCCTTCATCAGATTCAGATTGATACTAAATAGTAGAGTATCATCTACATAAAGAGTGGAGTTGATTACAAAATCTGTTACAGACTTGAAATGAAAATTTGAGTCTGATGAGTTTGGATAGAAACCATTCTCGTTTAATAATGCAGATTTGGTGTCCATTGTTGTTTCGCACTAGTCAGCATCAGTAATTGACTTTGCCTCAAATGTTGTATTTGATTCCTGCACAAAGTAGCAGGCTGGATCATCCATAAACCGGGATGGAGGCTGTCTGGGTCAATTTGTTCTTCTTGGTTAAACTTCGACCCTCTGATGTGATTCGATTTGTTGAGATTCTGACTCATTTTCTGAATCAATATCGATTTTCTGATTTTTGACTCTTGGGTTGGATTTTGTTGTAGCTTTCTCTTTGTGGTCGAAAAATTGGTCTTCCAAAAAAATGACATTTCTACTTGTGAATGCTTGCTGATTGTCCAGGTTGTAGAGCTTGTATGCCTTCTAATATGGAGAGTAGCCAATAAAAATTGATCTGCTGCCGTTCGACCCTTGAATCGGATTTTGACTGGTCAACCCTGGGGTTATATTTTGACTATTCGATCTTTGGGTCAGATTTTTCTCTTGATCAGCAGAGATCTAATTGAAAGCTTTGCATCCAAACACTCTAGTATTGGTGAGTGATGGCTTCAATCCTGTCCACACCTGATAAGGCGTCTTGCCATTCGGGGCCTTGTTGATGGATTGATTTTGTAAGTAGGCTGCTGTGGTAACAGCTTCTACCCAGATTTTTTTGTTTGGAAGAGAGGCATGGGCCAGCATGCTCTTGGCACTTGCAATGAGTGTATGATTCTTCCTTTGAGCTACACCATTGGACTGAGGTGAGTAGCTGGTTGTATGTTGTAGTTGTATTCTGTTGGCCTTGCAATAGACTTTGAACTCAGTGGAGATAAATACTCCCCCTCCATCAGAGCGTAGAGCTTTGATTCTATTAGAAGTAATTCTAGTTCGTACGGTGGCTGGATCTACTCACGGATGTAGTATAGTATAGAAGGGTTTGTCCACTTTCTAAGATCTACATGAAGCTTACCATGAAAATGAAAAGTGCGAACAAAAGAGAAATGAGAGCACCAAGGCTTCCCATCTGGTGCTCGAAAAAACAAGTAAGGTTCGGCTAAGGCTTACGCAACTAGCCAATACCTACTAAGAAATAAACTTTGCTAAGGCAGTACCCAACTAGCAAAGGTGACTAATTTAATTTCTACTTAACACCCAAAGGGTAATAGAAATAAGATTGCGGGTAATACTAAGCATAGAACAAATAGACAGCATGCCACAATATAAAAAACCGATGAAAAGGAGGCAAGAGGAGGCCCAAACACCTTCCCTCAAGCTACGCACCTTCCCAAAGGGAACACAAATGAAATAGAGTGATAATTCTCCAAAATAGAGAGCAAGATAGCTTAATCTCAAAAGTGTTATTTACAAGGGAAATGCCTCTCTTCTTATAGCAAGAAGGGCCTTCCATAAGCATCCACTAGCTTATGGGATTAGTTTCTAAACTAGCCATTCTAAGGCTTCTAAACTTCTAACTTAGAACTTTAGAACTTTAGGATTTTTAACTCTAGACTTACGATAGCTTAAGATAACTTAGAATCTTTCTAAGCTTAAGTTTTCTTAAGGCTAAGTTGTAAGTCTAAGTTTAAGTTGTTTTATTTATTTAAGCTTTTACCCATGGACTTACAAAACACATGCCATGGTAGAAGTTTATTGGCAAACACTCATACGTGGGCTTACAATACACATGCCACGGAGTTTTATTTCTGTTCTTATATTTTTCATTGTGTTTGCACAATTGCTAACAGATTCTTCTCTGGATCGAATTTTCTGCTGATGCTTTGAACTGCTTAAAGAATAAAGGTATTGGAATTTTCCTTCAGAAATAAGTTGCAATCCTCCGAGAGAGGTCATCAATAAAAGTCAATAAGTAGATAGCTCCCCCTGTGGAAACAATATGCATAAGGCCACAAATGTCCATGTGTACAAGATCTAGCAAATTTCTAGAAATATGGACTGTATCGAAAATTGTAGGACTTATTACAAGGCTTCATTTGGGCCTTACAACCATTATTACAACTCCCGCCATTTACAAATATAGCGTGGTTGTTTAAGCTTCTAATTAGCCGCACCTATTAAGCTAATCCTATTGTAATTTGCACCATGGTTACATTTTAGCAAAGGTTATTGTTGTGCACATGGGCTAATTACACATGATGGGACATGACACAATCATGTTGAAAACTTCAGTTTTGCGGCTTCCATTTTCATTTTTGAATCTTTAGCTTCACAATATGTTGCATCCACATGGCCAATGGGAGAGTCATGACCATATTTAAGAATACATTTTTTGAAATTGTAGCTTTGTATTTAGCATATATATTGCATTTGAACTTCTTTTTTGAGAAATGAAATCTCTTCTTGGACAACTTGACAAATCCATTTAGCTTTGCACAAGAGCACTATTTTTCATTGGAAAAAATGTCTACCTTGATATCTATCATCAAACGCATACATGAACAAGCCATAGGTAAGTATGTAGTCCCTTACAAGAATGTAGAAGTTGGAAAATATATGGCATTTTTCCTTATCTTAGTAGTGAAATTGGCTCTAGGCTTTTTATTTTATTTTATGATCTTTGGGTATTCTTTATATGTTCTGATTATATTTTCTTTCAATTGACAATCACTATATGAGTACACAACTTTCTTCACTATGAAGACTAAAACTAGGAACAATTGTATACTACTAGCTTTCTATTTACATATAAAAATTCCCAGAAGAACGGCTGACTTTGGAGAGGAGTTGGGAAAGAGCAAAAAATCTTCTACTTATGCATAGTGTTCAACGACCACCATTTTCTGTAGCACTTTTCTCGTTTGGAGATTTACGAGAAATAACTAAATACCTCCTCAACACGTATCAATCTATATCTCTTTCAAATCTTAAAATTCATTTTCAATGAATATTACATCTTTGTTGAGTAAGAAAGATTTATCTACTTCATTATTTTGACTCAATGTAGATTCCTTGATGAAGTGTTTCAAAGTAGAAAATGATGAAGATTATAGAATTGAGTTTTATTTCATGGTCGGATGTTCTGCTAGGTACTACCACCATTTTAAACTTTACCAATATGCCTTTTGTGCTACTTATATACTCAAACTTGAGACACGTGAGTATGACTTGTTGGATTTGCCACCAATTTTGCCACCATTGAAGGAGGCATTTACAGAGGAAGAATGGAACATTGAACAAGCAAGAGTGGAACGACTTAAGGTTAGTCCAACAATGAAAAGTTACTAGACCTTTTAGCATCAATACTTCTTATGTACTAATTATTGTCCTATTTTTATGTTCCATACTAGTTGGTGGTCTTTGTGGCGGATATACAATAAAGTTTTCAGGTTTTCTTAGTTTGACGACTTTGTTTTCAATAGCATTCTATATACAATCTTATTGCATTGGTAAATTAGGAAGAAGAGGCAAAGAAATTGGCGGAACAACAACTTGTAGAAGAAGTTGCCAGACAAGCAAGCATTGACAAAGCATATCATGGTAAGTGCATTTATTTTAGTTACTTCTCTTGCACTTCTTCCATTTTCATTAAGGCTCTTTTATTTCCAAATTAGATCATTGTATGAAGTTGTTTCTCTTCTTCCTTATGTAGTTCAAACTTTACTACAATTCACAAGAGAACCTATGCAAGATGGCCTTGAGAATCTAGAAATTATGTTGAGAGATTGCCAAAGTTTTGATCGCACAACTTTTTTCAGCTCGAAGTATCATTCTAGTCTCAATGTTTTGCACATACAACTATCAGTCAACATAGAATTGAATGGTATGGTGTAGCGTTTGGAGAGGTTTCCACTCTTTTTGAATGTCAAAAATCAGTTGAACAACAAGATTGCAAGAGAATGAAAGAAAAATTTAATCTGAATAAACTCACAATTGTTTGTCTTGACTCTAGATTACCAGCACATTGAGTGTTTAATTCTCTTTGTTTTGAGTGCATGTCCATTCCTAGCTGGCTAAAATGAAATTATCCAAGCCTCATCTTCTCCCCTCTATCCCTCCTTGGTCTCACCTTTATGATTTATTTTATGTTCCTTCTGACCACCACCCAATCATTGCCTTCAACACTTATGCATAGTTATATTTCCAAGGGCTGTTGGTGTAATAGAATAAAGCTCCAGCTCCTTGCATCCTTCTTGGTTCCACTCTTAGGGACTTTCCATCAACAACCTCGTCTCTTAACACTTGGCCCTTTTCTATGAGAAATCTTAGAACATGCCTTCAATTGGGAAGACATGAGCTCAATATAACGTGTCTTGAAACTTAAAATGATTGTCTTGTGCTTTCATATTGATGACTCATTCTTCAAATGATAGTGAAGGTTATACAAGATTTGATAAAAACTTTGTTTTCATAGCTTTGATGTCAGATGAAATGACAAGAAAAATCACAGAGATTGCTGATCAACAAATTGATTGCCTTCGCAAAGAGTTCCAAGTCTTGCTACAACAACAAGAACAAAAGATTTCAGAGAAGATTGTATCAATAATAATGAAGGAAAAGAGTAAATGACCTACTATTGCCAAAGATTGCACCTTGATCATGTGTATTGTTTGTGGGTGAGCCATTAACATGGCTAGTACAATTAGCCTTCACTTCTATTAATGAAAACTCTTCCGTAAGTGGGACCTCATTAACCATGTATGTTGGAAAGTGATTTACAAAATAGTGGGCTAATTGAATGATTTTCTTTTGTGGGCTATTGACTACTGATTAAAATCCAAATTGCTACAAATTAGCCATGACATATTACAAATGCGTCTAATCTCATTATTTTGGGTGTGCATGAATCTCTTTCATGGGTACAACATTGTTGATCAGCTTATTGTTTCCATGTCACTATTGTGATGATGCCATGTATAATTGGTCATACAGTTTTCCTCTTCATATATTCCATTTAATCATTTTGTCAAGTCTTCAAGCTTCATCTTTGAGATTATTCTGCATTGCATGAATTATTCTTGAATCTATTTACACTACAATGACTAGAAGGAAGTAAATTTCCAAAAAATTGAGTTTAGAGAATTGCCATAATACAAGAAAATAAAATAAAAACTACATATATTAGATGCAAAAAATAATTATGTTAGAAGTGTGAGTATATGATAGCTATTCAAATACATAATGAAACTTATGAAACTCTTTCCATAGATCGTGCTTATACCAACAATAGTTTTCTACAAAGAATAAGCTCACAATGTATGAAATGTGACATCAAATGATTCAAGTACATTGAGGGTCAATGCCCTAATAGAGCCAGACCCAAATTGTACTAAAATTTCAAAGTTTTTGCTTTCTGTAGTGTCTAAATTTGAGTTCATGTGGGAGAGATGTTTCAAGTAAAATAAATAAATAAACATTGTAACAAGCCTGATTGGCATGACTTGGGTCAAATTATTGGAAGTACTACAAAGTTGATCATGTATGTAGTCAACGCAAAAAGCCCAAGAACATTATTGTTTTTGCATCACCTTGATTTGACAAAGGATTTTTAGATCCAAATAAGTTAAGAGAACGTGTAAAAACCATAGAATATGGCCTCATTGAAGAAACTTTCAAAAATCTTTATCAAATTGAATTTGAACATAGTCATGTGTATACTTGTCGGAACGAGCTCGTAGAATACACAAAGATTTTAGTTAGGCGTTCCTTCATCCAATATTCTTATTTCAGAATTTTATTGATTTGAGCATTTATTAACACGCTCACGCTCACACACACACACACACACACACACACACACACACACACACACACACACACACACACACACACACACACAATTTTTTTAAGTCTTTTTAAATATAAAATACCCAAAATTGAATTTGAATTTTAAGCTTTGCATGTTGTAAGGGATTCAAGCAAACAAAATTGTTCAATTTGGGAGTTGTCACAACTTTCTTGCCGCCCAATTTTCAAGATGCCTTGAAATGTTTTCCAAAAGCAACAAAAATTTTATGCAATGGGTCCAAGAATAATGCTAACCCATAAAATAATTGGAGAGAGTAGAAATAGCAATAAACAAGCTCAATCGACATAATGTTTTTGTAAGTACAAATTATGGGGCCACAATCTTGTGTAGCATACTTTTAATAAATAAGTTGAGCCTTTGGGTCTGTCAAGCATTGTATCTTGTTAAAACATTCCATTCCATGTGCATAGGAAGTAGTTTAGTTAGATAAAATAGTCTTTTAGCTAATTTTGAAAGACTATGTTCCTAAATGGGCCAATGAGTTGTAACAACATAGGAGGTTTATTCACATTTGATATAAGGCCCAAAACTTTGTAATGTGACATTCTCTCCCTCACTGATTTGATTTGAAGAGTTGGGTTTCCTTTTTTCTCATCTCATCCTGCTCCCCTCTCTTCTCCTCTCTCCTCCTCTCCTCATCCTCCTCCTTCCTCTTTTTCTTCGTTTTTCTCTTCCTTTTCTTTTCTTCTTTTCTCTTTCCCACTCTTTTCCTCTTGCTCTCATTTCCTCCTTCCTTATCTCCAAGCTATTGAGCTCTCACTCTCTCCTATTTTCTTCCCCACACTCTTCTCCTGTCTATTATCTTTCCCAGAGCCTCTTTCTCACCATCCTTACTATTTTTCAAGCTCTCAAGCTATTGTGGTGTTTTCTAGCACTATGTAAGCATGTGAAGAAGTTTAATGTTTTGTTTCCTACTTTGTGTTGTAACATAGACTTGTATTGGATCTCAGTTTGTTCTTAGTGTTAAAGCTCTCTTTTATTTCAAAACATGCATTTGTGCACTTATCTAACTCTAGAACTTGGTAATAAAGTTCATAAAAAACTTGAAATTAATAAGGATCGTGTAGAGTGGATGTGTATGTATCCACCTCCTCAACAAGTAACTTTGCCAAGATTATGGAAAGTTTGATTTTGATGACAAGCGTACAATCGAAAGTACCATATTCATTTTTAATTTAGTGCTTGCATGTCTCAAATGATTTCTATATAATATATACATTTCATTGTGCAATGTTGGCTCCAGTTTCTTTTGTCGCAATAAATATTTGATTTTGAGTTTTGAAACTCCAATTTTCTTAATTCCATGTAGTTTAAACCTGAATAACAATAAAGTATCATTACGAACTGCTTGATTGTAATGATGACACTGATACCCACAATTTTTTGCCATATAATGTTGCATTGATCCATTTATCAATGACCTAAAAGCTTTTCTTACACATATTTGTTACACACTTAACAATACTCAATCAGTGAAATTAACAAGGTCTTTTACAATATTAGTCGTCCATCTTCCATGAGCTAGATGGTCCCATATAGAAATCATTTGTTTTTATAAAACAATGAAGTATTTTGCAATAATCTTGCTATCGAGTATACATATGCCACAAAGGTGTACAATGAACATTAATGATGCTACACACACACACACACACACACACACACACACACACACATTAGTAAAGTGTGCCCGTCGATGACGGGGGCAATGGGCGGCCGACGATCTAGGTGGCGGCTTGTGGTCAAGACGTGTGGATGATGCTTAGAGCGGGCGATTGATGATTGAAGGTTGACATAATTAGATGTGGCCAAATTTTGTTGGCTAGTCATTTGGGGGGTGGTGTTTTGGATGGTTTCGACATGCATCAACTTGAAGCTTCGACACGTGTGCGGGTGTGTGCTTTTAGGTGTGCATGTGCGTGTGCATATATGTGCATGTGCATGTGTTTAAGGTTTAGAGAGGGAGGGAAAGAGAGAGAGTGTGGGTGTGTGTTTAGGGTTTACAAAAAGAGGAGAGAGAGAGAGAGTGAGAAAGAGAAAGAGACATGGAGAGAGTGTGTGGGTATGTGTTTAGGGTTGTGTGTGTGTGTGTGAGAGAGAGAGAGAGAGCGAGAGAGAGAGAGAGAGAGAGAGAGAGAGAGAGAGAGAGAGAGAGAGAGAGAGAGAGAGAGAAAAGACAAAAAATAAACCCCCTATCTCATATGTGTGTGTTTATCGAGTGTGTATGTGTGTAGGCATTAGACATTAGGCATTAATAATTAGGGTTAGGCATTAGGCATTAGGCTAAACAAACCAACTAAGAGCCAAACAAATCGCTCAGATGGTGTGTGTGTTGTTTGTGTGTGTGTGTGTGTGTGTGTGTGTGTGTGTATTTTAGGGTTGAGCTAAAGCCCAGACTAAACAATTGAGATCTGAGCCCAATAAATACTAGATTGGTCAACCTAGGTTAGCCCAACAAATGTTGTGTGTGTGTGTGAGGGGTGAGCCGAGCTAAAGCCCGTCTGGACTGAACAGTTGAGATCTGAGCCCAACAAATACTGGATTGGTCAGCCTAGGTTAGCCCAGCAAATGTTTTGTGTGCGTATGTGTATGTGTATATATGTTTATGTGTGTCTACTCCTCTCATCCTGCTCTCTTCTCCTCTCTCCTCCTCTCCTCCTCCTCCTCCTTCCTCTTCTTCTTCGATTTTCTCTTCCTTTTCTTTTCTTCTTTTTTCTTTTTTACTCTTTTTCTCTTGCTCTCAAAATTTTCCTCAACATATCATACAAATTACTATCAACTCCCCTTCCCTCAAATTGTGAACGATCCCATTAATAAAATAAGCAAGAAGAGAAAAAAGAAAATACTTTTAATAATAGTCGTATTTCAGGATCTTGGAGCCATAAACTCATGTCAAATAATTTTGTTTGAAAATGTCAATCACTCTGCATTGCCCCATCTATCTGGTATGAATTTTTTTTTGAAAGTTTCATATGTTTGTTGTCTTATAATAATACTAGACCATTCTGTCAAAGATGAACTTTTATAAGCTTTTATTCACAAGTAAGGTAAATTTCCCTCAGTTGATGTGCGTAAATCTCAATGATAGATGCTTGAATCCAATTGTTGTTGTGTTTGTTGTAGACCTTAGGGACCTACTAATGTTGAATCCTCATCAAGAAACATGGGGAGCCAAAGATTCCTATCATTATGGATGTAAAATGTAAATGTTGTACATATTCATGGTAGTTGAAATCAATTAGGCTATATAAAAGCATTTAAGAAAAAGAAAGAAAGATAAAGACTAAATATTTGAACCTGTAATAGCTCAAGTTGGATAAGGGATCATGTAAAGTTCCTAGGAATTTGCATGATATGCGAATCTAGGGAATTTCATAAAAAATTGAAGAAAAAACCCAAAAAAAGGGGACAAACATAACACACTTATAGCCCTTTGGTAATGCTTACTCTCAAAATTCACCATCTTTGGATTTAGAATCTTTTGAAAATTTAGATTGATTACCTTACGACATAGTCAATTAGCAAATAGAACCTTTTTTCTACCACCAGGAAATAGAGTGGATTCATTTTCTTGATTTTGTGTACTTTTCACACGTGTGAGGACTTCTCAAACAATGTGAATGATCTCTTAAAATGTGTGTGATTGCACATAGATCAATTTAGATTGATATACAAGCATCCTAGCTCAAATTCTAAGGCAAAAGCACTTTGTACATGCTTGGGTAGAGAGAGAATACAACACTCTCGGGTAGAGAGAGAATGTCACCAAAAAACTAAGTGTCGGAGCTTGCTACATCAAAATCTTGCTACAAAAAACTTAGTATGGATTCTCCCACACTCTCACTAGTAGTGGCTCGAGATCCAAGAGCATGGAAATGAAGCAAATTGATTGGACCTCTAAGACCTCTTACAATGATGGGACCTCCTATATGACACCTCTTACAATGATTGGACCATTTTGGTGCACCTCACAATATGATTGGCCCAAATTGACAAATAGAAACAAGAGGTGCACACATCTACTAGCATCAAGCCAAATGCCACTAGCCTATACTACCAGGAGCTAATCCACTTCCATGAAGATGAGTAGTTGCTATTTCCAAGAATTTGGTTTCTTGATTGAGCTATCAATTTCTTATCCATACTAGATGAACTCAAATGTTCAGACTTGCTTTTTCTAGTGCCAATTCTATCAACTTAATGTATCAACCTTCAAGTACAAATTGAAGTGATGTAACTATAGAAAGTCTTTAGCTTATTCATGCACATGTGTTAATCAAACCATCCACATGATCTATCAACAAGACACATCTCTATGTAAGGCTAATAAGGCAAATTGCAAAGCCTTCTCCTACGGCCTCATTTTATAATTCTATACAATTTCAATATCAAACAAAGCTAGAATAAAAAAAAATCTTAATCTAGAGTTTGTTCATGGGACTGAAACGAAAAGTTGATGACAAGAAATTTTCTAGCAAATAACTTAGATTAAAAACAAATGGAAAGCTTAGACTCAACTTAAAAATTGCTAATTACAAGATCATGCAAAAGTCATGTGAGAGAAGTAGAAAAGAAACATTAGATGTTGTGATTTGATAACAAAAGCTGAGAACCAAATAGAATTAACATTGTCACACTAAAAGATGAAAAATAGAGGGATATGGGATCCCTACGTGGATTCCAATGGACAATGAGATTGCATAGGAGCGGATTCTGGTGGTAGTGGTGGTCGTCTCAATGGCAAGTGGTAGGTATTGATGGCACATGAGCAGAGTCCCCATGGTAGATGCTCCATGGTAGATGCCATGTAGCAATGGTGCATGAGCATGACACCAATTGCAAGTGGCCACACACAATGGTGCATGAACAAGGGACATGGAGTTGTGCTAAAATCAAATGTTCAACTTGATTGAACAATAACTTGCCGTGTGTTTGTATGACTACTACATAAGGTCACCATTTGAAAAAACTTAGAAGCCTTTGCAAAGGACATGTCATGCTTGGATAATATCTTATAAGCAAACTAATGCTTTATTCTTTATTGCATATATAGATGAATGCTCCCAAGTTCTATGCGTGCAAGGAGAAAGATATTCTATACTTTTGGCGTGGAACATGTCAACAAATTGTGCAACAACTTGTACCTCAAGACGTCACACTTTGTACAAATTAGGGTGAAAAGTTTAAATTTTGTCCATCACAACAGAGTGAGTTGGGTAGAGTTGTTGACTGTGGTTGGCAAAGACTAAACTCAAATCTTGATCGTTGTGTGGTGACAATATATGAGGAGCTTGCTCTAAAATCTTAGGGAAATGGTTTTCGCTGAACGTAGATGTTGTATATATATTTATTAGCAGCTTTAAAATAGGTTACTCAAATTATCAAAAAATTATCAATTTTGAATCAATCAACGTGTGCCACATGGTTGGCAAATGTCTCTTGGGCCTTACCAACATTGGAGGGCAAGTGCCTTCAAATGGGTGGTTGTTGTGATCAACAAAGGGCTTAAGGATTCATTTCAAAAATTCCCTTTTCTTCGACTTCTCTTTTCTCTCTCTCTCTCTCTCTCTCTCTCTCTCTATCCTCTGCTCTGCTCTGCTCTGCTCTGCTTGCTCGCGCAAGAGCGTCGTCATCTCTGAGCAGCGCTCCCTTGATCGCTTCGTCGCACCAGACGTTACCTACCAACTGCGCGCGCCACCGTTTTGTTTCTCATTGCAATTCATACAACCCACCTTTGGATTTTAAGTATTCAATCACAGCTCCTTCCTCTTCTTTTCTATTCTAACAGCAACGGCAACAGCCACGGCAGCAGCAGTAACAAGAGCATCAGCAGCAGCAGCCAAATTGCTGTGTTCGGTCGTAGTTAGAATGCTGCAGCAGATTGCTGTCCCGGCCAAGGATTCCACGATGGATGAGACACCTGGGTTGGCCGACGGCCCAGCAATTTTTAGTGTTGAGGATGATGTGCTGGATGAAATATTCTCGAGCGTTGAAGATCTGTGGGATGACGAGATTACGTTTTTTCGCAATCCAATCTGCGATCAGGAAGTCGACATATGTGAATTTATTGGTGACAAGGTAACACACCATTGTGGCATTGCCAGCCTGTTTATATCTTTTACTGCTTTGTATGTTTCTAGCATTATTTGCTTTTTTCTCTTGTGTGTCCTGCTAATTGGAGTCAAATTCCTGACCTCAAGTACAGTGGGGGAAGCCTGCGCCAAAACACCACTTACTGGAGTGTTTGTTTTTGCAGTTGAGATCCAAATTTTCATCGAATAAATGTGTAATAAAAGATGTTCTGATTTTCAGATGTGGTTGATGCAGGAGCCAATTTCAGTCTTGGCGGTTGAGTATGAGTCTGGAAATCCTATATTCAAGGCAAAAATTGAGGTGGCATTTCTAAATTTAAGTGTTAATTTTAAGGTTGTGATTTTGATTAAATTACTTTTTGTTAGCACCTCCTTGAAGTGTTCAATTTGGGAATGCTTGAACTATATTCATCTGTACTGAGGTGTTCAGTTGACAAAGAACATGATCAACATATGTATCTGCTCTTAGCAGTTATCCATGTGAATTAATGAAATTTGAAATGATAGCTTTCTCCTGCTAGCGTGGTCAAGTACATCAATTGGAATAATGTTCATGAATTTGAGTCATTACCCAGAAACTGGCCAGCACGTATGGAGCAATTCGACGCATTCGGAGAGATGGGAATTGTTTTTTTCGAAGTTTCATGTTCTCGTACCTGGTACGTTTTCTTGCCTGTGTAAAGCAAATTGTTGTACATAGTGCTGACCTTAATCAGAACATAGATTATGTGCATGTTTCAAGCATTGCCACTTCATATCCACCCTCTCCATACATACCTCACACTTGTTGCTTTTATTAGTCACTTTACTTGAATTAATGATGACGAGTGGCTCAGAAAACAAAATGAGGCAGGAAAGAGCTCTATGTACTAAATTTTGTTGAGTTTTCAGAGTGCACAGCTCTTCCATTGGATAAGAAGTATGTTCTAAAAATTCAATACCTCAAATGGCTTCATTAAACACAATTTAGAAAACAGGCAAAGTCTCACTGTGTGGCAGTAGACGGAAAGTGCAAAATGACATATCAAGTCTTGAGTAATGCAAAACGACATATCAAGTCTTGAGTAATGCAATTGTTCGTAATCAATTGCTGCCACCGTATTGATCTAGCTATTAGTGGTGCTGGAACCGTATCTGAGATGCCAGATGCACTGCCCTCTACATCTTCATTGGACATAGTTCCCCCCTCATTACTAGCATTTCTTCTTTTTCTCAACCTGTTCTCTCACTTCCAATTTTGTATTCAAATGCCAGAAGAAGATCGAGTACATACCAGATGCAGAATCTGTTACCAATTCAAACTGGCAGTCACAGTTCACTTATATCTCAAACCTTTATGTTGGCCACCCTGGTAATTGTGTATGATTCACTACTCCATTTAATCTATGATTGTTACAATAGATGCTACTAATTTGTGTAGATTTGAAAATCAGGAAATTTTACTTCTTGAGTTGTTGCTTGAGTTTGCCGTTTCTAGCTGAATTGAATATTATCCATTTTGATTACTCTAACTGAAAGTCATTTGGTTCAACTTATAGGCCTACACAATGACTGTTTCAGTCTTGGTGCATTGCTAACCTGAGGATTTTAATTTTATGATCTATACCTACAATGGATGGACAAGAAATAGACACATTTACTTTGTGCACTTCTTCTGTTACCCATGATATGACCTAATCTTTTAGAGGGTTAGGTCACTGGTCTGTTTATTGCGTTTGTAATTTAAAACCTGGAAATTCACTTTCTGTATGATTTTGCAAAACAGGAGTACATATTGGAGGCAAAAGATGCAGCAGAGGTTGCCCGTGTACTGAAAAGTGTGGAGAGTTGTAAGCAAGCCCTGCTTGGATTTGGCTATGCAGAATTCACTTTTGAAGATTTTTTCGCGGTATGATGGGTTGCAGGATGAATTTCTTTAAGCATAGAAGCTAGAGCAGGGTTCAACTTTTTATAGCTATAAGTGCAGTTGCCCTGGCTCCTGAGTCATACTCATGTAGAAGTTCCAATGATTCCCTTCTCCTTGATTTTTTTCACATTTAATAAGTAGAAATGGCAATGTAGCATATGTGGAGTCCAGAATGATGTGTTTGAATCACAGATGCAACGAATTGTGATTCGCGGGCCAGAATCATAAACCCTTTTGCTTATAATCATCTTCTTCAAATTATTCTTTGCAGCAGGTTTTGTCTCCCTTTTCTGCTCTAGTTCTGGGCGTCCCTCCACCATTGGGAAGACAGAGCACTTGACACACTGCTTTAGAGCTAATCTTCTTTAGGCCCGAATTTCTCATGGCTGCCTTCACCTCATTAGTTGCCAAAATCTCTAGTTGCAGCATAGCGAACTCCCGCAACTTTACTTGCAAAAGAAATTTCCCAATGGTAAGCACACAGGGTCATAGGTCGCATCCTCCCCAATTGTCTTTGCAACTCTTCCATTGCTGTTAGCATGCTATTGTCCTCACCATTGCTCTTGCATTCTCTAACGATCTGCCTGCCTACCTGCTTGATTCACGACCTGTTGCCTTCATAGGGCAGATTATACCTGGTAGTTGTAATTCTCCCTCCCTGGTCAGCAATCAGAGAGCTGGTTCTGATTTCTATCACTTGTTTTCCTTCTCTAAATTGCTATGGAAGTGCGAAGGTTATACTTTAGAATTGTGAATTTAAAAAAAAAATTAGAAAAAAATTGTAAGAAAAACATACCAGCGAATCCCGAACCCCCAGCGAATCGGGGCAATTCGGATCGCTGTCCGAATCGCGGACAGCAATTCGCTGCTGCAGCTCTTTGAATGACTGTAATACGAAGACAAGCTTTCAAAATGCCTGGCCTTTGTGTGTCATGCTATTTTTGGTAATGTCATGGATCATGTCTTGTTGGAAAATGGTTTGTGGACAAATTTTTCTTAGACACAATACATGAACCTCTTCAAGAGCTTTACTGCTACCTGTAGAACTTGAGGTTTGCATTCCTGATCAGGACTAAAGACTTCAAAATTCTATTGTACTCAGGTCTTTGTTGAACAACTGGAATATGTACTACCAGGCAAATCATCTACCAGGTGCAGTCTCTGAAAAAATGTGTTTGAGCATCATGGCTTTTTTGCAAACATAAACATTACTTGCCAGCACCTAATTTGGTCCACTTTTTCAATATTTTTTAGCTATGGGTTCATGAATTTATTCACTCTTCAATCTCGATCCATTTATTTTATAAAATCTATTGAATCAGCTACCGAGAGCAAATCACCACACATCGGACCAAAAGTCGACTTTTACTGACCAGTGGAGAGAATGCGACCCCTATTAATGCCATAGTTATGGTACCACTACAGGCACTATTGTAATTGATTTGATAATGACAGCCACGATTTGCCTAATAGTACTCAAAACACAATGTATATATGTATATATCATAGTTGCACAGAAACACGTTTCTCAGAAACGAGTTTCTGACATGGAAACGTGAATAAAAAAAACAGATTATATATATTTTTTTACCCCCTCGTGGCCAGAAACGTGTCAGCCGTGGAGGAGGTAAATTTTTTTACAGTGGGCTATTGGAGTCGGATGATTGCGTGTGAATAGTCGAGACTCGGCAGGCATCTACTCGATAGGCATCTGCTCGACGATACGGAGGTGGTGCACACGGTGCCAGGGGGATCTGAGCTTTCTGGAGATCAAAACCATCGATTTTTGTTATTTGGTAAGTGCAGGCATGATTTTTTGCAAGTGTTGACATTGAGCTGTAGCCAACCAAATCGAGCGAAGTTTGGCTCTAGACCACCTTTCTTCATGCCCACGGTAAGTCCTACAACGTCAGTTTCAGCTATTACGGCGAGTCTAGCAAGATTTGAACGCCACACTCCAAATGCACGTGTATTTTTGCCATTTTCACAAAATGACTTGTAGTGTAGGCATTCGATTGAGGTGATGTCTGAGCCTAGAATGCATTTCCACATGCCTGTAGAGACTCCTGTGACCTCCGTTTTGCCCGTCTTCGTCCGTATCACAAATTTCAACTTCCATGCCCTAATTCCATGTGTTTTAGGGTTTAGGCATGGAGCATCGTGTAAGCATCTGCCTGGGGCGTGGTTTAGGCCTACACTGCATTTCTTTACACTGCACGGACTTCCACGCTAACAACATTCGCCCATTATCGCTCATACTGAAATAATTCGATCCCATGCCCTAATACCATGTGTTTTTTGGCACTTGCTCTGATAGTATGAATTGGAATGATTTTGATGTATGCTCTGATGTTTTGAACTCTATTTTAGCCTGGTAATGTTGTTCAATGCAGTGTATTTTCTTCTACTGAACTTTTGCTTGCTTATTTTTGTTTGTAGGTTTGATCTCGTGTTGACACGATGCCGGTGCGGGGCCGAGGACTTTGGGCCGAGGTTGATCTTATAGAGGGGGATGTGGCTACACACCATGGCACATGAGTCCCTAGATGGAGATGCTTGCATTGTGGTGGTCTCTTCACAGGATCACTCACCAGGGTTAGGGCTCACTTACTGCGGCTCAGAGGGCCAGATGGGCACGCATTGGGCATATCTGATTGCCCCAGGATTTCTGATGAAGAGGTGTAGATGGACATGTACGGGCTTGATGGTACATCCACCCACCCAGTGAGACCATCACAGGGTTCTGGACAGGGACATGTAGCAGGGATATCACGGGCAGGGCCTGGTACAGGTGCAATGTTACAACTCCATAAGATCTCCGACTGCCTTGAAGGTTCCGCACACCCCATACCTGTGACGACGCACCATATTCGCCCATCCATAGGGTCACAACCGACCCACCCCCATACCACACGCTTCGACAGGTCCTGCCAAAGAGAGTGACACACCTCCAGGACGATCAGACACACCCACAGTTATGCCATCCACTGGGCGTGCTAGACCACGAGCGCCATATGTGCGCCATATGTACAGCAGAGAGGGGTTAGTCCCAGATAACAGACTCTTGATTGATGCGGGTGGCAGAGAGAGCAGCAGGCCCGATGCACTAGACTTGTTGGTCAATTCTTTTACAAATGCGGCATCCCTTTTGCTGTTGCTGACACCTGGGTGTTCAAGGAGCTCTGCACGCAGATTGCAGCAGTGGATGCTACATGGAGGCCTCCCAGGCGAGAGGCATTGCGAGGCAAGATGCTTCGTCAGGAGCAAGAGATCATCATGCGGGAGTTGAGTTCCATTCGCTCAGCTTGGCAGTCGTAAGTACTTTGTCTCCATACACTCTTTGCATCTCTCTCTCTCCCTCTCTCTCTCTCTCTATATATATATATATATATATATACACTAAATCATGGCTGAAACCATATTGAATCATGGCTGAAACCATACTGAATAATGGCTGAAACCATATTGAATCATGGGTGAAATTTTATATATATTCTATTTTTTTTTCTCGGTATTTTTGGGAAACGCTTTTGGGAACGGTTTTGCCCCAAAACGGTTTGTGTTTATCTAATGCTTCCGCAAAGCAATTATATATTGTTTAGATGCTGTCTATGTAAATAATTGTTTCAATTCAGATAATTTCAAAATCTTATTCAAATTTACTCGAATGTCTGATTCAAATTTGATAGGCACAACACATCCACTGAGGAAAATCGAAGCAGCCTTTCAATTCCATCAAATTTTCCCATCGTGGTATTAGAGCCATTGTTCGGAACTACGTAGATACATTCTGTAATCGATAGGTGTTCAATTAAATTCGAATCGACTAATGTCTTACCAATGTTTGAATCGAACAATGTTCAAACAAATATGCGATTCATATTCAAATTGACAAATGTTCGATCAATGTTCGAGTAGACCGATCTTTAACTGACGTTCAAATCATAGTTGCACTGCGTTTCTGAAAACACGGTTCAGAAACACGTTTCTGAATTTTTTTTTTTTTTTAACAATTTTTTTTTTTGTGTGGGCAATATGGATATCAAATTAAACCATTTATTAAGGGCAATTCATTTATGTAGGTTGCTGAATGTTTCGAGTACAATGTGGTCCAGTTTGGAGGCAACAATGCTTGTTGGATCTATCAAGGTTAAAAGTTTTCTATGGAAATGTGTTCCATTTATTCCCAAAAACGCGTTTCTAGAAACGTGCTTGCCCAGAAACGCGTTTCTGTGCAACTATGGTTCAAATATTATTCGAACAAGAGTTGAATTTGATACTTGATCCAACTAATAGTCGAATCGAAGAAGTGTCAAATCAAATTCGATTCGAGTTCATGTCGAGCTGTTGTTTTAACAATAGTAACACACTATAATATGACATTCAATTATATCTACACTCATTGACTAATCATTGCGACTGTCAAACATTGGAATTAAAAAATAAATCTACTAGACTTTCTATATGCACTCACAAATAAGGCTGTTCTCTGTTGGAATTTGCCGCTTAAATTCAAGATAGGAGTGCACTAATCATATTAGCACTATCTTGAATTAATTGAAGAATGAGTGCTGTTCTCTACAATGGAATGAATGGAGGTGGGGCACGAGCCCTCCTTATATAATTTCTCTAGTCCTTAGCAAAAGCTAAAAGCATAAAGCAAAAAGCTCAAAGCTGATCACTATAGTTGCTCTCTATTTTGGGTAAAGGCCCTTAATAGATTTTTAAGTAAGTAAAAATTATGTTCTATTCCTGCACTAGTGTGCCCTCCTACAAGCAAGACTAATTAACTTGACTTTAAGACTTTGAATTTGATGTACTAAAAATAGAAATGGCCCCAAAGATAGCTCGCAGGCATGACCAAACTAACATTAAGGGTGCAAATAAACATTAATTTCCCCCTTAATGTTTACTTTGTTATCTATTACTCCTAGGACTTCTAACTTTTGAAAATTTTCTTTGTCAAGTCCTTTGGTAGAGATACATGCAACTTGCTTTTCTATACAACAATAAATAAGCTCCAGTTCACCACTTTGAATCTTCTCTCGGATGAAGTGTAGTTGTACTTCGATGTGCTTTTTGTCCTGTTATGAAAAATTGGATTTTTCACCAATTTGATACAACTTTGATTATCACACTGAAGTATGTAGGTGCATCTTGTACCACATGAAGATCCTGTAGAATCCTTCATAACCATATTGCTTCACTTTTTGCACTCATAGTAGCTCGGTACTTTGCCTCTGTAGATGATAATGCAATAGTATGCTGCTTCTTTCATCTTCTGCATCTCCAACCCAATCAACATCCACATGTCCCTACAATTGTAAAACATCTTGTCTTCCATAGGAAATACCAAACCTCAAAGTACTTGCTTAGCAGCTTTCTAGTGAATTCCGCTTAGGCTTAGCCATAAACTGAGAGATCTTTCTTAATAATAAATATTCTGAATCAAATCATTATTCGAACTTCAAGATTATCCAGATACATTACTACAATAACATTATGAGCATCCCTGATCAAAACATAAAGTGTAGGCTCCGAATTGCTCCTTTAAAAACCAAGCTCTTCAAAGTACGTGGCAATCCTCGTGTACCATGCCCTGGGTGGCAGGTGCTTGCTTAAGTCCACATAATGCCTTGTCCAATTCTTAAACCTTGTCTTCTTGTCCTGCTGCTTTATATCCCTCTAGCTGCTCCATGTAGACTTTCTCCTCTAAAAAACAATTCAGGAATGTATTCTTAACATCCGTTTGTGGACTACTACATCCAAATTGAGCTATCAATGACAAAACTGTCCTGATGCAAAAGTTTCTTCATAGTCAATCCTTTCTTCTTGAGCATACGCTTTTTCCAACACTATAGCCATATATGGTGTACATCCTCATCCTCATGATGATTCTCCTGTTGATCCTCCTGTCGATCTCCTCTTGATGCTTTTCAAGCCTAACAAATCTCGTAGTTCTCTATGTATTAGACTCTCCCTGTTCCAAAATAACACTATCCTTGATAGTTTCATAGTACCATCTAGCTAATCTTCTAGTATTTGATGTAGGATGCTTCCTACCCAGTGAAGTCGGAGATGAATAAGTATCCCATGTACTTGATCTCTCCTTCTGGTGAAGTTGGAGGTGAATAAGTATCGCATGTACTTGATCTCTCCTTTTTCCTTTCTCAACCATGGTCACTCTAGGTACTTGAATTGGTGTAGGCGGTACATGTGGCGACTCAGGCTCCTGTAATGACTCGTCACACAAGATAGAAATTACTCCATCTTGCTTCCTATCATAAGATATTTCCATCCTCCTCAAAGATTACATTCTTGTTTATGATAAGTTTCTAACTCTCCAAGTCATACAACTTGTATCCCTTCCCTTGACTATCATATCCAAGAGACAAACACTGAGTAGCCTTTGAATCGAATTTGCTCCTTGGATCCCTAGGTATATGAGCATATGCAATACTTTCAAAAACCCAAAAACATATTCAAAAGTTTCTTACTTTTAAGCACGCTCCTTGTAGTTTCCACAATATACCAATTCTTCCTTTCCGCAACTCCGTACTTGCAAATTGTCTCTTTATACCATGATCCTTGCAAAACACCTGAAACTTTGTAGGAAGATACTCTCCGTCTTTATCCGAACGAAATATCTTAATTTGTCTATTTGTTTCTTTCTCCACTTGTGACTTAAACCATGTGAAATACTTGAATGCCTCACCCTTATTCTTGAGAAGATATACCCACATCTTCCTAGAATACTCATCAAAAAACACCATAAAGTAACTTGCTCCCTTATAAGATTGAGTTTTCATAGGACCACACAAATTTGTATGAAGAAGTTCTAGAACATTTCTTGCCCTAAAAGTACTAGATGGAATTTCTTGATATGATATTTTCCTAAGACACATCCCTCACAAAATTTGTGATCAGAAACAACTTGAGGTAGTAACCATATTGCATTTCCTCAAGACTTATAGACTTTTGAAATTTAGGTGTCCAAACCTTTCGTGCCGCAACTTACTCACTAAACCAACATCCACAATACTTGCATGATGACCCACCACTTGAGCCTAAAGTTTGTACATTCTTCTTGCAAGAATGCCCTCAGCTACTACTTCATTGTCCTTCCTTTTGATGAGACACTGCTCTTCATCAAATTGTACAATCATATGTTGCATCACAATAGCTGAAATTGAGAGTAAGTTCTTCTTGATTTTTGGTACTTAAAGCCCATTCTTTGTCTCCAATCTTTCTTGAAGGTAGTTGAGCCTGTACTTTTCCAACTCCCTCTATATCATATGTGTAGTTATCTCCCAAATTTCTGGTTCTTGAAAACTAGATAACCAATCTCGCCTAGGTGTTATAAGTTTTGATGCACTTGTATCAATGAATCAACACTCCTCTTCTATTGAGAAGTAACCTGAATATATTGATGCCGAAAACAAATCACAATCGTCAAGATCCAAAGCACTTATCTTTGTATTAAGTTCTTTTTTAGCAAGATTTCCATCTTGTTTCTTTTTTAATTTGTTTTTCTAGCACTCCTTTGCGTAATGCATTGGCTTTCGGCACATAAAGCAATTTCCTTTTCGAATTGCTTTCTTTCCATCTTCCAGTTGATTTGATTCATTTTCTTGTTGATCTTGCTTCTTCTTCTTCCCTTGTTCTTTTTCCCTTTGCCACCTTTCTTGGAATTTTGCCCTTGCTTCTTTGCTAAGAATGCATGCTCTTTCAAATTGTCCCTGTTAACAAGATTTTGGTGTCTCATTGCCTCCTGTAGCAATATTGCATTCAAGTCATCGAAAGAAGGCCTTGTCTCCCATAAAGACAACATCATAACAAAGTTTCAATAGGCCAAAGGTAAACTGTTAAGCATGATAGATACCAAAACTGAATCCGGAACACTTTCTCCAACTGCAATAAGTTGTGCTCTCAGATCTTTCAGTCAAGTAAAGTAATTCGTTACCGATTCACTTGTACCCGTTTTTAATGTATTAGCTTATTAGCTAAGAACAAAATTTGTGATTGATTTACAGTCTTGTATGAATTCTTTAGAATATCCCAAGCCTCCTTGGGTCCAGCAGCATCCCTGATGTGAGAAATAATCATATCTTTAGTAGACAAGTCAATAATATGATGAGCTTTTCTCCTTCACTTCAGATACTCTTGAAACATCCGACCTGTAGTGGGATCTCAACACCTGTGGCAATGTCCCAATATTCTCGATCCTGGAAACTATTTTGCATCTTGAACTGCTAGATGCTAAAGTTTGTACCATCTAGCTTACCGGTAACACATCATCATTCAATCCTACCATTGTCAACAACACAGATCTTTCCTATGAAGATCTCAAATTTACTCGATCAATATAAGTGCCAAGTGCCTCTTGCACTTAACCAAAACACTAGAATACTTTGCTGGTTCTTGATCTTGGCACCTTGTTATCAATAAAATCTCGATGAGATGTAATTCTCCAAGCCAGCAAACAATTCTAGCTTCACAAGTAGCAATTTGGCAACGGATTTTTCCTGCTCACAAACCAACAAACAACCTTCCTGGAAATCAGCGGACTCCCTTGCAGATTCAGTAAACAAAATCCTGTGAATTTCCAGCAAACAGCTAGCTGCAAGGGTCATCCATTCAGCCACCCTGCTTGTGCCAGGAAGCGACATGATGTCCGTTGTAGTTGGAGCATCACATTTAACAACAAAGCGAGGTGAATTGCTGGTATTGCTGGAAGAGGATGACAAAAGGTAGAAATTGGAAGTAAAAAAGACTTGAAAGTATATCAGAAGGATGTGTGAAAGTTTTGGGAAAGTTCGTTCGCGGGAAAAATTCGCAAGAGCTTCGCTAGCACAAGTGAGAAATGAAATCGAATTCAGCCCTTTTATAGGCTAATTTTGAGGGTCCATTAGACCAAGTACTAATTTGGCACTCTAGTTTTGGACAAAAACAACAAACAACAGACAACTGTTTCAAACAACTGTTCTGATCCTGTCTTGACCAGCGAATCAGCTGTAAAAAACCAGAAAACAGCAAACAACAAACAGCTGTTCTGATCTTGTCTTGACTAGCAGACTCCACATGCAACTAATGCTCCTTCAATAATCCGATTTCACAGTTGCAAAAAGCAATCTCTCTTCGTCACATAGAATCTTGATAGCTTCCAAGATCAAACTTGATGTTGATGACACAACTATCTTCAAGCGGACGTTGAAGGATGATGGTAAAGCATTTGCTTTAATCATTCTGAACATATTTGATACTCAGATCGGTCAAGTAACTCAAGCCCAAACTTTGAAGGAAGTATGGGATATACTTGGCATGCTAGATGACGTGAGAGACGAAACTTCTAAGTTACATCTGAGAAGGAAATTCTTCTCAATTGAAATTTCTATTGGTGATTCCTTGCCGAATCACATTTACCAATTCAAGACTCTTGTAGAAAATGGCATTTTCTTGATCCAGCTATCGACCAGATCAAGATGCAATCATGACATTATATCTAGCCTGTCACCTACATATGAGAATTGGGCGATGATCATTTTGATGCACTTAGATCTAAGTCTTCCTAGAGTTATCACTATGCTATTGCAAGAAGATGTTAAAAAAAACGGAGCTTCGACATCTTCTAATACTGATTTGCATGCTCTATATTCGAACAAATAAGTAGAAGGAAAAAGGCCAGAAGCAATCCAAACCATATCAAAATAAGAAGTGAGCTCAAAATCAAGACTAGCAAATAAATCCATAGCCGAAGAAAAAGATGTTCTATAAGTACTGCAAACTCACTAATCATGAGATTCAAGATTGCAGGATATTGAAATTCAACAACAACAGAAAGTAGTAGTCAAGTGAACAAGCAAATGCAGTTGCAGAGACATCTGAAGCCACCATTTCAGATGTGGATGAAGACACATTCATGACTAATCACCAAGAAATACACAATAACACAATATGGCTTCTTGATTTGGGTTCGGTACTTAGAAGTTCATTAACCTTGGTGACAAAATCTTACATGCAATCGAAGGTGAAGGTACTATTAGATTGAACTTCCAGAATGGTAAATTCAAGCTACTCTTTAAAGTTCTTTATGTACCTAATCTTTCTATGAACTTGCTATCTATTAGTAGCTTTACAGATTCAGGGCATAGAGTACAATTTGAATTTGATCAGTGTAAGATTGTTGATAGGACAAATAGAGTCCTTGCACTTGGAAAGAGGCACAAATACCTATATAGACTTAGTCACTGGGTGAAAAGGGGATAGATTATAGAATGGAACATTGAAGTTTGAAATGCAACGATACTGAAATGGGCTGTATAAGGTCGTAACAAGTTGGAAACATACTGAAATGGGTTGTATAAGGTATTATTAGGTCGTATTACATATTGAATAGATTTGTTTTTTAGAGGTTCGAATCGGCCAATTCGAACCTATCCAGGCGGTTTGAACCGATTTGAATCGGCCAAATTGGCCTATTCAAACTGCCGATTCGAATCGGCCCCCAAAAAATTGGGCCCAATGCAAATGTTTTCTCTAGTAGGTGCAGAATTCTTTATTACATTCATTGATGAATGTTCAAGAACAGTTGTATATTTTATGAAGCATAAATCAAAAGCATTCCGAATTAAATAAAGAATCAAGGCATTAAGGGCTAACAATGGTGGAGAGTACATCTCAACTGAATTCAAGGAGTACTACCTTAGCAAAGGCATTGAACGACAATTCATTACTCATTCTCTTCAGTCCAAACAGACTTGCGGAGAGGAAAATTCAAACCTTACATGAATCTGCAAAGTGAATGCTAGTTCACGCATCACTTCCCAAATATTTTTGGGCTGAAGCTGTATCCAGAACATATGCTAAAGGCCTCTCAAGCCAAACACCTTACGAAATTTGGATAGGCTCCAAACCGTCATTAAGAAATTGATGTTTTTGGATCTATTGCCTATGCACAAATCCTGAAGGAGACCGAAGAAGAAGTTAGACTCCAATAGAAAAGATGATATAATTCTCTGATAAAGAATAAGGGTTGGTTTGTTGTCGAATTGCCTGCAGACAGAAATGTGGTTGATTGTAAATGGATTTTTAGATCAAGTACAAGGTAGATGGAACTTGGAAGCATAGATCAAAGGAAAACTCGATTGGTGGCCAGGGGACCCAATGTTCCCAATATGATTAGTGGTTGACCTTTGATGATGAATTGTAACATTCCCACAGAGATTTTAACTCCCTTTATTTGTCGATTTTCCTTTAGATAGTGAACAATTACTATTTTTACTATCTATTTTGTGTGCACATGCTTTTTCTTCAAATGATGTTGACATCTTGAATTTACTAAACATTTTTGTACATATGTGCATGTTGTCTTCATCAGTTGAATGTGGAAAATTGCATAAAACGATTTGTTTTCCTATGTGAAAATTTAGTTTCACATTATTCTTAATGTTCTAATCATAGATGCCCAGCGTATCTGAAACGCGTTTCAGAATCGCGTTTCTAAAATTTTTGAAAAAAATTCCAAAAACGGTTTTTAAATTTTTTTTTTTGGGCAATATGGGTATTAGATGAAAGCTCTATTAAGAGCATAATTATTGTGTACTTTGCTGACTGTTTCGGGTGCAGGATGGTCCAGTTCAGGTGCATTAATCCATGTTGGGTTCTGTCAAGGGTAAAAATTCAAAACTAATCTCTAGCCTGTCTGTTGCCCCCCAAATCCCCCACCGGGGGGCTATTGCCCCCCAGACCCCCCGTTTTTCGGCGGGCTACCGCCCCCCGAACCCCTTGAGCATTTATTGAAAACTAGAGCAAATAACAACCAAATAGTTACTGAAAATAAGATCTGTTTGTGCCCCATCTACTGCACTTCTGAGAGGCAAAACACTGGTTTGACCATGGATCCCCTAAAAAATTTCAGTTCTAAGCTATTTTTCCGAATTTTTTTTTTTTTTTTTTGTGATTCTGAGTATAGAAACAAATGCGGTTTTAGAAACGCGTCCTCCCAGAAACGCGTTTATGGGCATCTATGGTTCGAATATAGTAACTCTACATCTTTTTCTAGAAGTAAAATCATACCTAGTAGAATTATATGTTCTCCTTTCGTTTCGGTCCTAGTTTAGAAATCTATCCATGATTGACTTGTTTTCTACTTATAACAAAGTATGGAATCTATGGATATAACTAGCAATTTAGAAAGCCAAGGAACCTTTGAATTGTATATGCAGTTTGGAGAATCCATAAATTTGCTATTAATAGTGGTGCAGTCTTTTGCAGTGTTGATACCCTCATAGAGCGTTGTCGAGATCTGGTTATATCCAACTATGGTAAGTAGAACTTATTCAATTTTTGATTATGTAGATGGTTGAGTTTTTTATGGCCTTGAATGTGCATATTATAGGAAAAGTTTTGCATAGGTTTGATAATAAGTAATGACTACCATTATCTAGAGGTAATTGTATGTGTCTCTTAAATTTAAGACTTGGATAAGAAAATTGTATGCCAAATTGATTCATTTATGCTTCCATGTAAAAGCTATACATGATTCTAACTTGCTAGGTTTCATGTCTTTCATGATTGAAACTCAAAAAAGTTACTCTTAAGATGCTATAGCCTTTAGTTACATGATTTACTTGGAAAATGGTGAAAGAAGAAATTGAATACAGGAATTAAGGAAGTAGTACACCTTGTCATATGAATACTAAAATTCAAATTGCATGTCAACAAGCCAAAAGCGTTTCACATAACAATAATAATCATAAAATAACAAATATGTGGAATATGAACTAGCTTAATGCAAAGCTTATGAGTTATGGTTATGGTGTTAGGGTTTATAAACAATATTTTGAACTTTGAGGTCCAAATTAACCATATGTAGTATGCATACCATATAATAGCAGTATTATCCAGCTTCAAATATAGCTTTAAAGTAGAAGCCCTAAGAGTTGTAAATGGTTGAAGATGTAAGAAAATTGTTGGATGTAGCTGTGAATATAAACCTTACCCGATATGTGTGACACCTGTGACTTGTATTAAGTATACTCTTAGGGTTTGAACCCTGAAAGAAATGTCAAATCATAGATGAATCATGAAACAAATACCAATGAAATTATAAGGGTATGTACTATGAACTCAAAACATTCAAATTTCAACATTCAGCAATTTAGATTCCAATTTGAAATTTACATAATTCATAAAATTGTAGTAACTCATAAAGAGTCCAACATTTAAGGGTAAACTTCAAACTTCAAAAGCTCAAACTTCAATGTTCTTAGAAGTGTGTAGCTACAATATCTACTACCTGATCTCTATAATCTATCGCCGCCTCCTAATCCTACTCTGATGTTCCAACTTAGGGCTAGGTGCCTCTTGCTCTTCTTCCGCTGCTTCTTCCTCTTCTTCCTCCTATTCCTCTTTATCTTTTTCTTCCTCTTCCTCTTTTTCCTCCTCTTCCTCATTGCTCTCGTCACTTGATTAATCCAATTCCTCTTCCTCTTGTCACTTGATGAATCCAATTTCTCTTCTCTTTTCTCGTCCCAACTCTCTGATGTCGAGAAGTTGCACTTCCCCTAGTAACAGGTCCTGCATAGTGCATACAATGTATTTTGACTTGTTAGTAACATATTAAGTTTTAACTTCTAAGCATAATATTTGTCATCAATATAAGGCTCAAAAGTCATGAATTACTTGTTATGCACCAGAGTTGCAGCAGCGATTCTCGAATCGTGGTTCGAATCGCGCAGTTACAAAAAACTAGGCAATATGGGTATCAGTATAGAGAGAAAAATTAGAGGATTGCAGATAGACAAGTCTCCAGTAGGTTTAGGTCCACCACAAGCAGTTAGGTGAAATCTTGATTAATTGCATAAACGTGAGTGACAGAAATCCCACAAATACGTTTGGCATTGTTTTTTAGTAAGGTTCAGTGCCATACAGTATCAAGAAGGCACATGCTTATGAATAGGACCTAGAATAAGGGCTTTTTCAGTGATATGGCCTATGTGTTGTGACGAGATTAATGATAAGCTATGTGCTACCTCAAGATTGCGACTACTAAACACTTGAGGAAAAGGACATTCAAAGCCATGCCTTGTTAATGCATGGTATGATGTGCACTGCAATCCAACAAAGGTGATTGTTTGATGGAGGGATGTCAAATACATACATGAGACAAAAAGAGAAAATGATTATAATAAGATTGTGAATAGAAAGAAAAGGGCTTCTCTAAGAAAGCAACAGCAAATCATCTACAAGCATTTATCTAGTCTCAGAACCTTTCAAAAATATTTACATGGAATGAAATTCCAAGTGGTAGTGATTAATTGGGAGGACGCGGAAAATTCATAGGACTCTGTGACAAAGACTTAGCAAGTGTACAAGGACAATTTTCACAACAAAAGAGGTGCAAAAAGGAATCGAACATCTAGCTAATGACAAGGCATGTGACTTTTCTTACGTGGTTGACCCCGAGTTGCTACCTGCTTGGCTGGCACGCATGAGGAGAGGGAGTGCATCCTCGTCCAGTGTTTTCAATTTTATTTCGAATGGTATGTGCGTATTTTCAGTTAGTTTCAACTGCAGAGATTGATAGCAGATGCACAACACAGAAATACAACCCCCTTAATAGCATTTCATAAACACACATATTACACTGCATTACACCAGGCATGCGTTGCACAAAAAACACATTGAACATTAATTCAACAGTGGTATCAAAATAACAATATGTATCCCGCCACATACGGCTAGGGCTATTCTTTACACTGTGTTAAACACTAAATGTTGCCTCATCTTATGCCGAAAACTACATAACAACAGCCAGCCACATACGGCTGGATCCTATCCATTCTAAACATTTCTACGGATCCTCCACAAACTCCTCGCCCTCGTCAGGTGCATTGTTCTATTGCTCTCGCTCTGCCTCCCGGTTAGCCCGAGCTGCCTCCTGGTTAGCCCAACGGCGGGCAGCCCTTCCCTGACCATGATGAGCTGCCATCGTGTGAAGTTCATTCCGATCTGCTCATCCAAATCCAGCTCGACACCGGGGGCGGGGGGCACAGCGGGGGCTGGGTGCTCCGGCTCCGGATTTCTCTGCCGAGCCTGTCGCAACATCTCTGCAATGTCTGCCTCTTGCTTCCGATGCCTTTTGTTGTGCCTTCGGAATGCTCATCCAGTTTCTTTTTGGTGTCTTTAGGGACATGAGCCCAGGCAGTGCATCCAAAAGCTTTTAAATGCTTTAATGAAGGTTTGGATCCAGTTCAAATTTGATGTTCGATAAACCATTAGTTATACATCGATTTTGCAAATAAGTTGCTATCGAAACATCATGTTGTCAAAAGAATTTAGGCAATGATGCATGACTAATCGTACATTTGGCAGATTCGACTAAGGTTTTGTTCTTTCTCTCTGCAAGCCCATTGGATTGAGGAGAATAGGAAGCATTTGTTGAACAATACTCCTTGAATGCATTGGACATGTATTCACCACCATTGTCGGTTCTGAGAGCTTTGACCTTTCTTTCTGTTTGCAACTCAGCATGCTCTTTATAAATCTTGACGAAATGGAAGGCTTCATATTTGTGCTTCATAAAATAAACGACAGCTCTTCTTGAATAATCGTCAATAAATGTAATAAAGAATTTAGCACCAAGTAATGATGTGGGCCACATATATTTGAATGAATTATGTCTAACAGATATCTAAATACATGTTCTTGATTCGACTTCAAAGGCATTCTAGGCTGCTTTCCTATGATTCAACTTTGACAGATTGGAGGGTCAATAGTTCGATAATCAAAATCAAGAACTAAAGAATGTTTAGACATATTTGCAATAGATACATGATTCAGGTGCCCAAGCCTATAATGCCAAATTAATTCTTTATTGATCAAGAGTCACAAAATAGCAATGAGTAAGCCGATAAGATATCCTTTCCTTTTTCCAAGTGCAAGGACTCTCTTCCCTTTATCGAGAATTTTACGAGAATCTGATCCAAACTCTATCTTATGTCCTAAATTAGTGATTTTGCTGACAGATAGCAGATTGGTTACCAGATTTGGAACATACAATACTTTTGGAATGAGTTTAAATTGTCCATTTTGAAAACTCAGCTTGACAGTACCTTCATCTTCTATCATGTGGGAGCTGTTGTCTCCAAGGTGAATGAATTTCTTCGTACTGTAAGCCGAATAGTTGTGGAACTATTAGTGATGGCTTGTCATGTGCTGTCTCACTCCAGAATCGAGGTACCATTCCTCATGTTGCTCGACATGGTGATGGTTCACCATGAATGCATTCTGCTCTTCTAGGTTCTGTTCTGTTTCAGTTACTGCATTGGCTTGTTGGTCCAGTGACTGCTTTTTGTTGTTGTTGACCTTTAGGATTTGACAGTCCTGGATCTCGTGATTCGTCCTTTTGCAGTATTTACAGAACATCTTGTTTTGAGCAGGTTGCTGATTCTGATTCGGGCTTGGCTTTTGTGATTGCTTCTGATTCGAGTCGAATCGTTTGACCGCCTTCTTCTTCGGTTGCTTCTTCGAGCCTCTCTTGGAGTAAAGAGCTCATGAGTCTTTGATAGACGAGGATGCACCATTCCTTCGAATCTCCTCTTGCGGCAACATAGTTATGACTCTAGACAAAGACAGTTTTGAGTGGTTCGAAATAACCATCACCTAGTTTTCATATGGGGATGACAGTCTAGACAATAAGGTCATGACAACATCTGATTTGATGACTGAACCTATGGATGCCATCTGCTCATGCAGAGTCTTGAATTGATTGATTCTGAATAGAATCACCTTCTGACATTTTGAGTGAGAAGAATTTCTTCCTCAGATGTAGTTTCAAAGTGACATCCCTCACTTCGTTGAGTGTGCTTAGAATTTCCCAAGCTTCCTTACAAGATTGAGCTTGTCTGATGTGGCCAATCTGTGTGTCTGATATATTAAGGGTAATTAAGGCGAAAGCCTTACCATCCCCGAGCTTCCATTTAGAAATGGCTTGCTCATCAACACTGGGAAGTAGTTCGACACCTGCGACTCCCAAAGTTCCTTGGCCATTAACACGACTTTCATCTTAAATATCCATAGATGGTAATTTGAGAACTAAAACTTCAGTGTCCAAATCGAGTTCGGAAGGCAGTCTCATACACAACTTCTTCACGAATGCTCACCTGATGATAACCACTCTTCTAGTCAATTTTGCTAAAAACTGCGGCACCATGAAGGGCATCCAAAAGATCATCTATATGTGGCATAGGATATCGATGCTTAACTGTTATCTTGTTTAGGCCTCAATAATCCACACACATCCTCCAAGACCCATCCTTCTTTTTTACCAGAATGATCGGAGAGGCAAAGGGAGAGAAGCTAGGTCTTTCCTGCCCTTTGGCAAGATAGTCCTCAATCATGCTTCGTACCTCTTCCTCCTCTTTCAGACTCATTCTATAAGGTGGTCTATTAACAGGAGATTATCCAGGAATTAACTCAATCTTATGTTCCACATTTCTTTTAGGGGTAAAACAAATGGGAGTTCACTCGTGAACACATCCATAAACTCCTCCCTAATCTGATGATCTAGGTTCTTAGTAAGGTTAGTTTGTTCTTGACATACATCATAATCACAGGTAGAGATAGACATATCATACAAGAAGCAAACATACATGCACTTACAGTGAACCTTACGCAGCTGCGTCGCCGTGATCAAAGCTCTCGGAGGCATATCAAGCTCAGCACGCAGGGAATGAATCTTACCATTGTGCTGGAACTCATACACATGAGTGTCCTAAGCGATGTAAGGTTTCTTAGCCATGCCAACAGATTCCAAGCACCACATCGAAATGAGCGACATGGGTAATCTCAAAATCTAACTCAGTATAGCCTTGAATGGTTAGAAGCATACCCACAACCCTGGCATCCCATACTTTCGCACCCTTTCCGTCAGCCACTTCGACTGTGTATTGGTATAGGAATTTGTTGTGTGCTCACTCTTAACCATTTCATCAAGGCGGATTTAATAACGTTATGTGAGGACCCAATGTCAAATAGAATCAAAACATCTCTACCACACAACTGTCCACGCATAACAATTAAGAAAGTACAAGGAAATTGACACCCATATTGCACTGCTCTAGATAACTGTGGCAATCGAACAAAATCCACCTTCCGCATATCATCGACACGTTCATAAGTTGTGGAAGCACCTTGAGGTTCCTCTTGCTCAATCTCTTCAATGTGCATCGGAGTAGCCTCTTCGACTTGCAAAAAGTGCTAGCCCCCCTGGACATTGGACATCCCATTCCTTTCAAGGTGCCCACACCTTTACTCTTTTTGGGACTCTAAACCTGCTCTTGTGAGGATTGCCTTTTCCATTTCTTGAATTTCCTTTTTCCCCAAGGCTCAAACCCTCCTGCAATAGGCGTTTCAAGATCCTTGGCCTTTTATCCATCCTCATAGTATAGGGCCATCTGTAATGCCCGGTGGAGACTACTCCTTTCTCACAAAAGGCCGAAGGCTATCATGCGAGCCCTCCACGAAATGGAATACTTGTAAGAACAGAGGAACTTCCTCTGGTATCCGCATGAAGGCCTCCCTGTACTTGTCCACATACTCTTGCACGCATTCCCTTGCTTAAGAACGGTCCAGGTTTGCATGGCTTGGTTCTTTTCATCCAAAGGCACCCAATTCTCAGTAAACATGTGCTTGAAGGATTCCCAGGTGTTAGGCACCAAATTGTCCTTCTCCACCTTCCTCCACCAACGTTGTGCCGTTACTTGCAAGTTGTAAGTGGCTACAACAATTCTCTGATCGTCGTCGTCAATGCTGCACATCTGAAAGGCCTTCTCCTACTTTTGAATCCAATTTTCAATTGCATCCGTATTGCATACTGCAACTGCACCAGTACACTTCGGCGGCTTGAGATCCTTGATTGAAGGTAATTTCCTCATCTTTGATGGAAGTTTGGCTTCTTTGTCAACAGTCACAGGTTCAACGGCTACCATAGTCGTTCCTCTGACTCTCTCAGGTTCTTGTGGTGGTCTTGTCGACTTCAACTGCTCAAGAATTTGTTGAACCGTTTCCATAGTGTCAACCTTGGTTGCAACTTCCACAATCCTCAGTCGAATTTGGAACTTGAAAGTTCAATGTTCCGGAAGAGTCCGATAGTTCAACTATATGAGCTTTGCCTTTTTCTTTGAGGTCAATAAATTGACCTTCGATGAAGATGACGTCCTGGCTAGTGAATATCGTCGACTCGACATGATCATACAACTTATAAGCTTGATCGGAAGTAGTGTAGCTGATGAAAATCTATTTGATACTCTGGAAGTCGAGCTTCTTCCTGAGATGTGGAATTTGCGCATAAGCGATACATCCAAAAACTCATAAGTTTGATAAAGAAGGTTTGGAACCTGTCCAAACTTGGTATGGTGTTTTGGCTAAGAGACCTTTAGTAGGACATCTGTTCCAGAAGGACTTCGGAAGTGTTGCATGTGATAACATGCACTTTGCCGATTCAACTAAGGTTCTATTCTTTCTCTTAGCAAGACCATTCGACTGAGGCGAATAGGAGGTGATGTATTGTTGCTGAATGCCGTTGTTAAGGCATTACTCCTTGAATTCGGTGGAGATATATTCTCTCCCGTTGTCAGACCTCAGTGCTTTAATTCTATTACTAGTTTGATTTTCTGTATGTTCTTTGAAGTGTTGAAACTTGTTGAAAGCCTCCAATTTTTGCTCAATAAAATAAACAACAGTTCTTCTTGAATATTCGTCAATAAAGGTAATAAAATACTTTGCATCTAGCAACGACGGAGTTTGCATTGGACCACATATATCTGAATGAACAACGTCTAATAAAGCTTTTGTTGCATGCCTATGACTCGATTTAAAAAGAATCCTAGTCTGCTTTCCAAGAATGCAGCTATGACAGACAGGGAAGTCGACTTTGTCGGATGGATAGTCAAGATCAAGTGAAACTTCACTTAAAACCTAGCTTATCCCGTGCGCTTCAATCTGAAATCTTGATCCCTGCCGATTTTCCTGCATGTACAAACATCAGAGAGCATATGTGCCATTCTTTGTGGGATTAAATTGCTTCATGTATTGCCAATCTATGCTATATTGATGCTAAAATCTGTGATTTAGTTCATAATATGGCATGGACTCTTGCTCTTACACCAGAAGGAGATGTGCAGTTGAAAACAGGAGCTTCATTATTCCAATTTCTATTTATCCGATCAACTAGATGTAAAAGATTCATCTGAAAATCACAAATTAGGCTCCAAGAAATTACAGTGTCAGTTTCTAAAAATTCTTGATTTCTAGGCATCCTATGCTCTTCTTCCCGAAGTTGGCAATAGCTCCCTTTCAGCGAGCTATTTTTAGGAGTCCAGAGATATTGCTAGAATCTGAAAATGACTTATCTAGTACAGTGGAGCCAAATATAGAAATTTGTGGCTCTCTCAAAATTTGCAGATTAGAACTGATCAATTCCAGTGCCTACTATAGAAGAAGATCCTGTAATTAACAGCTCCCATTTCCTAACGAGAAACTGCTCTGGTACCAAGCTATGAAGCAAACATACATAGAATATAGACATGACCAGAAGAGACAGTAAATGCATAGGTCAATCAATGTAGGAATGATGTATGCTTGATTGATCTCCATGAGTATGCTACTGTATCTAAGCTTAGGCTAAGCTATTCAAGCTCAGCAACTCAAGAAACTAGCCTCTCAACAATTAACCATAGATTATGATGGGCACACATCCGTTAGTACTTGGTCCACAACTTTATTTAACTAGGACTTCATGGTCATGCCCAATTTCAGGGACCCAATGTGCAATTTCAATAATAGATGCCTTATTAAATGATGGGTTTAAAACACTCAAACTAAGGTCCATGTGACATGATAAAGATGGACCCATTTTTCTGATGGAGCGTTATTTTTTGATTGCTTCTAGACAGTCTGCTTCTTTATATTGATTACAATCTTTCAAACTTGTGGATAGGTTTCCAGTTTGAGTTAAAAATGAACTTGTTTCATTTCCATCATTGAGGTTTGTTGTTTGTTGTTGCCAAACCCAATGCAGTAGCTTGAGAGTGCCTACTTATTATAAAGCTTACATTTAACAGTTCCTGCTGTTCAGCTGTGATGTTTTTCAGGTTTGCCACATCTTCTGAGATACGCCGACGAGCTGATTTTTTTGAGCCTTTCATTTATGGGAATCTAACCGTTCAACAGGTAGAGGAGATGGGATTCCTTTGCATATTACAAATTTCCATCTTACTTACATAGGGATAATCATAGTCACATAGTGATACTGTGTCAATTGGATACTCGACTCTAAATTTGCAATTGCCCCATCAATTCTTTCTGACAGTTGTCTGTGTGTATTTCTGTAGTTCTGCAACACGTCAGTGGAGCCTATGGGTGAAGAAAGTGATCATATACATATTACTGCACTGACAGATGCATTGGGTGTCCCGGTTCGTGTGGTGTATCTAGATAGAAGTGGAGGCGATTCAGGCAAGGCTGCAGAAATCAACCATCATGATTTCGTTCCAGCAATTTCACAGAGCTCTGATAAAGCTGCTGTTCCACCTGTTACTCTGCTGTATAGACCAGGTCATTATGACATTCTTTATGCCAAGTGAGAACAATTGAGCTTGGCTCTCTGCGATTGCTCTTTGAATGGTCTACACATGAACCGTATTTGTTTTCCTCAAAGCTTTTCAAAATGTACATACCCCATCTTAAGAGATACATTAGCTTTTTCAAAAGCATAGATAAGAACATTCTAGAAGGACAATGCAAGATCCAAGCATTCCTCGGTTAAGTGTTACTAGTTGACAATTGCTGCTTCCTGGATAAAGAGTTTATTACTGGACACAATTTCTCAACTGGAAATTTCTTACATGTCCAAAACGTCTTTTTCCTTAAAGTTTGAATGGTGATATCTTCTGGAATTGTGTTGGGATAATTACCTAAGCTTGACATCAGTGAAGATGGAGCATAAACACCTGGATCTGAAAAATCAAGTTGCTTCTGAAATCTTACAAATCCTTAGTAGGAGATTTGCTTCATTCTCGTGCATCTTTTCAATAGCCAACTTTAAACACTCTTTTCCAAAAACAAAACCATCATCTCCCCAGGTGGAAGATCATCAGTTTCATAGTCAATAAAGTCAGAGACTCATCAAGATTCCTAGCTAGAATGCAAAGAGTCTCAGCCTTTATGAACCTGAAGAGATCTGATACATCAAAATAAAATTCATTATTTATATTATAGGTAGGAAGAGTAACTAGTCTTAGAATCAAAATCAAGAAATTTAGCAGATGGAGCACCAAGAAATAAAGTTTTGTTTCATGCATACATTTGAGACCATGTCTACCATGTAATGAGTGTGTACCTAACACTAGAGACGCTGTGCTGCTGCAATGCTGCCAAGTATATGTATTGTTTAAGCATTCAAAAGAAATCCTTTGATTTTTGGCATGCCTTCTGTGGTTTTAGGGATAGTTACTTTTTAGTTTGGCAATTTTGCAATGAATTGATGAGCAAATAACCACTCATTGAGTTACAGAGGCCCCATTCATCCTAGTGGTCTATAGGGTATTTATAATATTCTTGGTTGCTTGGTGGGTTACTAGGGCACTTCCAGTAATGCTCCTTGTGTAAAAAATCTCTATGGTCTTAAAGACCACTTCAAACTAGTCGTCAATCTAGGGCCCAGATTTGAACTGCCCCTTAATTGTCCTGTGGGGAAATTGGTCCTACTGTTATTTTCAGATTGAGGGAGGCCAACTCAGAGGCCTCTTCTTTTTGAGTGACAATAAAGTTACAAGCATTCTTAATTAATTGGGCTTTGTGTGCTGCCACACATATGTAGGGGACTTAAAAAGCTTGAGAAAAGGTGCTTGGCAAGTTCTAGTTACCTCCAAACCTTGACATCTACAATGCGACACAGAGCATATGAGTAGATTATTTGCCAGTCTTTAAAGTTGGATTATTTGTGCTATAATGCTTTTGATTGTACAGGTCATCACATTTTTTCGATCTTGACCTAAACATTGCAAATGAGGAGAAAAGTTTATATTTTCCCCTAGCAAGCAAATGAGTTCTAACGTGAGCCTTGAATTTGCAAAAAAATTTAATTTTGAGTCTTTGCTTTCCATATTGTCAAGTCATGGATGCACCCTTTTGCTTTCATAACTCCCTTCCATCATTGAATTTCATCAAGCATGGATCCAGATTTTATCCTGTGAGATAGTGGGTGGCACGCACGTACCTCTTGGGAGTTGTCAATATGATATTTTCTAATTACTATTGTGTGGTTTCAAGAGCTGTAATTCACCATTTGCATTGATCATCAACACCTTCTTTCTACCATTGAATTAATCAGGTCACGTATTTGTAAAACGTCGTCTCCCTTTAGTTGATTAACTATTGACACATTCTTTGGCAGCGCTCACTTACTGTTATCTTGTTTATGGATTTTTTTTTGAGCTAGAATTTGCTGAATGAATCTTCCTGTTTGTGCATTGATTATGTGTTACAGTATTAACTTTATGAACAAATGCATATTAGAGAAAAGGTCTTTGAAAACATAGTTGTAGACAAGATAGTCTAAAACTTAATAATATCTTAAGTATGCAAAGTATCAAAAGATATCATGAAGTATGTGAGCATTATTTCGAGCAATTCAACTATTTGGAAGGTACGGCTTAAACACTTTCAACTATGATTCAAATTATGCCCAAAAAAAAATGAATGTCTACTAATAGCTGCATATTGCCCATAAAGATGAGGTCATCAAAAGTACCAAGCTTTTGTTGGCTTTTTTTTATCAAGATGTAAATAAATGAGAGAGTTTGTAAGGTAGTCAAAGTTTTTATTCCGAACTAGGCCGGAAATGTAATTAATAACCTTGTGAGGGCCCAGGTGCTCTATTGGACCTATGGAACTTTGCATGAGTGAAGTTGTCCTAAGCTCTTAAATAAAGGCCTGAACTTACATTGATGGCTTCTACTCCAACACCCACAATAGAATTTTGGAAGACCATAAACAATGAGGACCAAGTGAATTCCTGATTTTTTATAGCTTTGTGAATGCAATAAAAAAGTCGGCCATTGCTAGAACGGTGCATTTTTTTTACTTTGCATCAAGAGAAGCACTATTAGCTGAAGTAAAATAGAAAGTTTCATACATACAATGCACCTAGTGCCACAATATGTACATTTTATACTTTTTTAGTTTTTTCATTGTATTCACAGCTTCACTTCGACCATCATCTCAAAAATGACATGTTGAACCTACTTGCAATTTTTGTATGTATTGCCTTGTAGCACCAAATAGTCCATTTAAATGTCGTGAAATCATTTTTTGGTTTTTCATGAAGAAAAAGGAAGTGCCTCACAGAATGTAATTTCTGCACCTTTTTTTTTTCCCCAAAATTGTTTATAGCACCTTTTGGGATGCGGAAGGTGCATGCAAAAATTTTGTACATGACCTTCCGTGCGGAAGGTGCATGTAAAACAAAATTACGGCAAAAAAAATAGAAGAAAAAAAAAAGTAAAAAATCTTTTCATGCCGCAGAAGGTCACCTCTTCGGCCATTCCGTTGTGCGACGGGCCTTCCACCTCGATCTACCGCCCTCGGCCGAAGGCCTTTCCTCCGCGGAATGGCCTTCCTCCCCAAAAAATCTTGCAAAATCAAAGATACGTACAAAAAGAAAAGAGAAGCTTGCTATTGTAGACTTATTAAGCTAAGAGGTAGCAACAATCTGTCCCAGCGATGGACAGATTGAGCAGTTTTCATTAAATGGATATTTTTGTAGCGCGCCTCACTGGCAGCGATGGTGGCATATCACTTCTTTACATCCCTTTGTAGAAATGTTTTAATGACAACGATGAATCACTATCTGCATTCTCATCTGAAAGCTTTACTTTACATCTTTTATGGGCATCGATGGAAAGGCATTATCATTTGCCTTCTTGAGGCTTCTAAATAAGCATGAATGATTGTAGATGTCTAGCGATGGACAGATTGCATACTCTTCCATTTGTAAATGACGGATCACAAGGTTGAGGTGTATCTTGTCCAGCGATGGACAACATACTCCTTTTACCTACTCTCTATTTGTTGACACTACTCCTACTGTCCATTGCTGGACAGTAGGAGCATTTACTTTTTGATTGTATATGATTTAACTTGCTCGCTGTCCAGTGATGAACAACAAGCTAAAAAACTCCTTATTCTCTGATGCTTCATATGTACATACCTTCTATTATCCAACGATGGATAGAAGGATGCTTTTTGGCTCAACTCTAAAGTAAATGCATACATCCTCTGGTCTAGCAATGATTGCATACTCTCTAATATCACCTTATGCTCAATTATGTGATAATTTAGCATTGTTCGGTTACTACGGCATGTTATCATTCACAGTTTGGATATTGATTTATTTGATGAATCAATGCGATGAGATCCTTCGGCGCTGTCCAATGAAGAGACACCAACACATTAGCTTGCAGACTCTTGTATAGCATGGATTTGATCAAGAAGTTACGAGAACCATACATTATCTGTTTACAGGTAGGAATGTTGGTTTGGCATGGATTTGCCCCCCCACTTTATGTATCGGTCCAAGCTAGCTACTTGTTTGCTTTTTTCTACATATCTCGTACAATTTGGTTTCAAATGCATATTTGATTTATTAAACTTAAAAGATAAGGACCTAAACCATTACACTTATCAGCATGGCACTTGCCCTGATACGGTAGAGATGTGGTTCGGTCTATCACTATAAATATTTCTCAATAAGTAAACCTATTTTGTACTTGATATCAGTGTTGACACATGTCTTCCTCACTGTGCTAATTTGCGCAGTTTTGTGTGGTGGGAGGGTGGGATGGTGGTAGGTACCAGCTGGATGTCTTGAAATATGTTTTGCTTTACGGTGCTTTCTAGTACTGTATGCTTTTCAGCCATATTTTTCCTTTATGAATAAAGGGTTTTAAAATGTTATGGTCTTGACTTGTCAAGAGAAGATTTGATCTGTTAATCTCTCTTTATGCATCCTTGAGGTGTAAATCCGACTATCCTTTGGTCGGGATAGTATCAAAACCTTTACATTACTTAGATTCATAAGCTAACATAGGACTTTTTTGTTATGTTTAGTCCTCAAGATGGTATCAGGACCTTGCAGACCTAGGTTACGGGTGTGAAAGTGCTGTATTTTAGAACCATAAATGGATCTACAAAAGATCCACAAGAGTTATTGCATGCTTGCTTAACAATCTATTAAAAAACTAGACACAAAAAAGTTGATCTAGATTGGCAATTTGACAAACAGCAAGCATTAACAATCAAAAGCATTGATCAACATTGAAATCCGAGCTCACACGTGTGTACTACAGGTTGTAGTACAGCCTTCAAGCTGAGAAACAAGTAGAAATTGATTTGGTTACATTTGGATCACAAAAACTCAATGTACATAATGGAGTAGCTGAGATTGCCAATGAGCTCCATAAATATTCGATCTTCTCACTATGGGAGCTTGGAATACATAGCAAATTCGATTTCCTTCCTGAAGTTAGGTGGATTTTCAGCATGTAATAGGGAAGTTAACTCACTCTTCTTGCCCTAAAATGAAACCCCAGCCTAGATCCTAGAGTTATGCTTGGTAGGTAGCTAGTTGGTCGAATTTTCACCTTAAACTTAGGTGTAGGTCCTATAAAGTAGGGATGACCACCAAATAGACATGACCAACTCTCTTGACTTGACCTAACCTACATTAGGAGTGGGTTGCTATGTGGCACTTTGGCCATACATGTGTGGAACCCAATTATGTACAAAATTTATACTATTCTTCATGGTTTTTGATCAAGCTAGATTTGTCAATTTTTGGCGATTCTTTACACCCCTCCTCAAATTTAGCTTGATCTATTTACAACTCTCTTGCCAGATGAATGAATGTTTTAGACGTATCTAAAAAACCAGCTACAAACAAGGAACTTTGGAGACTCCACTAGAGAATGATGTCCATGAATGATCTTTCACCACCTCTTAAAGGATCCCTTACAAGATGTTTCATAAATGTCTCTATATACATGTAGCACAGTTCAAAACTAAACATGGATTCCAAGGCATTTTGTGCACTTGAAGATACATCAATTAAAAATTTAAGTGCATACACAATGTTGCCAAAGACAACTTGCCTTGCTTGATCCACATGATTGAGCCTTGATGGCTCCATCTTGATACTCATGGTTCTTCTTGGAGTCCTCGGGTCTTGAGCTTGCTCCTCTCTTGACTTGACTCCAAACCATCAATGAATTGAATAAGGTGTTGATCCAAAGGTGCTTTTTCAAGTTTACAAATCTTCCACTCTTGAAAGACCACATTTCCACCATTGACAACTTCTTTGATGGAAAACAGGTAGATTCTACAATCTCTACTTGAAGAGCAAAACACTACCATTATTTCTATCATTGAAATAGGATAATCTTTGGTCCTTACATTGGAATGATCATGCTCAAAGCATCTGGAACCAAAGATTTCCAATACAAATGATGTTTCATCTTTATGACACTATTCAAACTATAACAAAAATAGTTATCCAATGAAATTGCTTTATCAACAACAAATGGAGATTTGAAAGTATCAATTTTCAATGTCTTGTCATACAAAGTACTAAACATCATAGATCTAAAGATAAGCAACATTTCCCTCCATGTCTACTAATACTATCCAAAAAGTATTCAAAGATAGTAGACTCTCCAATGCTCACCATCCTTGCAAGATGCACACTTGAATGGACAATTTGCATGCAATTTGATGACTCGGCCATTGTTATTGAGGACTCCCTTGGAACTCTCATGCTTTGAGGCTGATCCTCAAGATCTTCCTCCTTTTGATGCTCCTCCTCAATGCAAGCAAGATCACACTTTGCCAAGATCTCCTCTTGAGTGATCTCCTCCTTTGCCAAGCTCATTCTTTCAAAAGCAACAGTGGCTTCCAATTTAAACAATCTTCCATGTTTAAATCCCTTTGCAATGCAAACATCATTCTTCAAGATGAAACAAAAAACCATGCTTAAAGTGGACATCCAAACCACTTTCTAAGAGTAGACCAACACTAAGCATATTCTTGGTGATTGATGGTACATAAAGGATATTTACTAGATCCATGCATTTTGAAGATTCTAGACACAAAGAGATGGTGCCAACACCATCTATCCTACACTCTTCATTATTTGCAGTAAAGACAAACTTTTAGCATCATTGAATGAGTGTAAGGTTGAGAAAAGGTGTCCTTCCATCCAAAATAGCACTCGGCCACCTATTGCACAAGAAATTGGCACACAACAAAGCTTGATCCCAAAATGGTTTGTCAAGATTAGCACTTAACCTCATAGCTTTAGCACTTTCACATAAAGTCCTATTCTTCCTTTCAGCCACTCCATTTTATTGTGGGGTCCTTGATGTTGTATACTCCCTCTTGATCCCATGCTCATCACAAAAGGCCTTGAACTTGTTAGATATGTACTCACCACCATTGTCACCTCTCAATCACTTGATCTTTGTGGAAAATTGGTTCTCCCTTGCATTCTTGAACTTGGCAAAGACATCATATACTTCATCCTTGATCTTTAGTAGATAGATCCAGGCATATTGCTTTGGATAGACTTCAGGGTAGCTTGAAACTCATTGGTGAGTTTCTCCATCTGTAGTTAGCGCTTTCGCCAAGCTAAGAAAAGAAAAAAAATGTTACATACATCTTAGCTCCACTATTTCTAATTGTAGTAAATCCATGAATATCTGAATGTACAAGTTGAAAAGGCTTTGTAGATCTAGAAATAGATCTAGTATAAGGTAGTCTATGTGACTTAGACAAAGCACAAGACTCACAAACATGCTTGTCATTACTTAAGGAACTTGGAAGACCAATCACAACCGTCTTCCTTGCCATTACCTCTAATGACTTGAAGTTGAGGTGTCCCATCCTTTTGTGCCAAATCTCTTGAATAGAAATTTGCTCCCTTGCAACACATCCAACTTGGTTAGCAATAACACAAGCATCAAGTTTGAATAACTTCCCTTGCCTTTTACCTTTTCCAATCAAGACATCCTTCATTTTGATCAAACAAGCATCTCCATCAAACTCCACCTTGAGGCCCTTACTTAACATTTGACTCACACTAAGCAAATTCTTGGTAATTGATGGAATAAACAAGACATCCTCCAAATGAACATTCCTATTTGTAGAGAGAGAAATAGGAATTGTGCCAATCCCTTTGATTGCACACTCACCATCATTGGCTGTGTAGATCACCCTCTTGTCATCTCCATATGCCAAAAAAGAAGTGAAGTACTCTTTGTGAAAGGTCATGTGTGAACTTGCTCCACTATCAATCCACCAAGGATCTAGATCTCCATCATTAGCAAGCATACATGAAAACATCACAAAAGCATCATCATTTGCATCTTGAACATCCAAACCATCCTCATCAAGAGTAAGATTACCTTGCTTGTCTCCTTGATCTCTCTTCTTCTTGTAGCACTCACTTGCAAAGTGTCCTTTGATGCCACAATAGAAGCACTTGAGCTTTGATCTATCCTTCTTTTTGCCACTTGAAGAAGCATCCATTTGATCTTGCCCTTTAGACCACTTGCTTTTGGTTTTGCCCTTGAATTTGCCCTTTGTGAACATAGCATCCTCTTGAAGTGTCGATGTAGATCCACCTCTTGCTTGAAGCCTATATTCCTCATTGATCAAGATCTCTTGAAGATCCATCAAACTTGGCAAAGTCTTTTGAATAGCAATACTTTGAACAATGTTAGCATGAGCATCCAACAAGCCATTAAGAATCACTTGAATAAGCTCTTCTTACTTAATGCTTTCATCTATGCAAGCTAATTCATCATTCCATGCTTTCATTCTCAAAACAAAAGTACTTGGACTTTCTTCATTCTTTTGCAAACAAGAAAAGATTTTCCTTCTTAGATCAACACTCTAGAAGTAGACTTGGATTCATAAAGCTTCTTCAATGAATTCCAAGCTTCCAAAGATGATGTGCACTTACCAACTTCCTTGAGAAGTTAATTGGTAACATTCATCCTTGTCATGTGTAGAGCCTTCTTGGCCCTCTTGTAATACCTCAATTGATCTTGTTGTGTTGTTGGTCTCTCCTCCAAGCCTACTACAACATCCAAAACATCATTCATCTCAAGAAGTGACTCCATCCTCACTTTCCACAATGAATAGCTACTTGAGGTAAGCCAATCTACTTGAATGATCTTTGGTTAGAAAGAGAAATACACTACCAATCTCACCAATGTAGAAAAATCAGCATGTACACACACTTTGAGATGCAAACACTAATAGAACTTGATCAAACTTGAATGAAATGATTATGTACTGTTGTTGTCCATACAAAACCAGAAAGCTACTATATTTCACACGTGTGGATCCAAAAATAACAAATATAGATCATTCTACACATAGAATTGCAAGCAATCACCAAGATAGTGCACCAATGGATAATAGAACCCAAGAGAACCATGTATAAGCATGAAATGAGATAGAGAAGAGAGAAGATGACTCTCTCCACGAGTTACATCCTCTTATAGCAAGTCCAAACCCTATTTGGCCACTTGGCTTTCACACCAAAATGCTAACCCTACTAATTTTGGGTCTAGATTCAATGTACCCAACTTATTCAAATTGAATCTACTCAAACTCGCATTCTATCTTTCCCACACTTTCAAGAAGTGTTTATTCAAATGAAATTTAGACTAATGAACTTTGAAAAGTCAACCTCTAAGTCTAAAACAAGTTTTGGCCTCAATATGCCAAATATGAAAACATTGCAAAATGTGATGAAACTAGTTGAATCTTTCACACAAGTCATCAACTTTTCACCCCCACGTCAGACCATTTCTGCTCCATCCTCGCCTTCCATGCTCCACACCACACTTCAGTTCCCCTCTATTCCGCCCATCCTCTCGTTTGGACAAACCGTCCTCACCTCCGTTTTCACTGCTGCTTCTCTCACCTCACTTATTTCGCCACCAAAGGTCGTTGAGGGCAACCAACCATTGCCTGATGACGCATTTGTTTAGACAATATTTATACCCTCACCAAATTGGGCTGATCCCACCGCCCCATATGACATTAGGTCCAACGAGAACATGATTGAAGACAATGACGACGGAGCTCCACAAGTTGTCGGGGTCGCTACCACACAAGCCCCTATCAGTGCCAGCGTACCGGCTGCTCCAACCGACTTAACGACGACGTACCAGACCCTAGGCACATACATCCTAGAGGCTGTAGCAGCCAAGGCTATTTTGGAAGGCAAGGTACTCCACCTGGCAACAAAGAACACACAGCTGCGAGCGAAACTCACAAAGTTACAACATGAGCTGATTCTAGCTCAACAACATGAACAACAAGGGCACCGAGAGATTGCCAAGCTGCAGCAAAAGGAGGATGGCCTCAACCTCTACATCTAAAGCCTCTCCAAAGCGCTGACAGAGGCCTCCACAAAGGTGCGGGAGCTTCAATCCGAAGCGTCCCAACGGCTTGCTCCCCTCCAGGTACAACTATAAATTTACGAAGCAGAGAATACACGCCTGGGGGTGAAAGTCAAAGCCCTACAAAGTGAAAAGCTTGCCTGGTTAGTTCAACCCACACCAGAATCACGGCCGCTATATGAATCAGAGATGAATCTCTATAGGCGTCAGGTGCAGGTATATAGCCAAACATTAAACAACTACCAGGCAAAGTTCGATAAATAATGGACAAGCGCCACTCACGAGCTCACCTAGGCTAAACAAGCCCTCAAGGCTTGCCAACGGTACATAGAAAAGAAGGCCCAGCCCACCCCCGTGGTAATTCCACCACCACCCATTTTTGACGTTGCACATGCCAGTACAAGCTAGGACTAAAGCCATCAAGCAGCAGGGGGGTTCAGTCAAGATCAAGGGGTCCGAAGGCCAAGACCAAGGACCAACAGATACGGGTGCTGAGACGCACACGAGACCAACGCCAAGGCGCAAGTCCCAGCCAAAGCCAAGAGGAAGGACAGACAACATCATCTAGAGGTTCGCGCACCATATCTGCCAGCTGGGCCTTCCAAAGACCAAAGTCCGTGGAGGAGAAAATAAACGAATTTCTAGAGAAGTATCCCCACGAGTCATCAAGAGGCAGCTGGTAGATATCTTTTTGGCTTGCTAAAAAATATGAAAGACAAGAGAAATTTTATAATTCTCATATTAGAAAAGTTTTTTCCTGCCTTGAAAAAGAAGACGACCTTCCATCTATTGAACCCACTCTCGTTTTACCCGATTCTCCTCCTTCGCCACATCCTCTCGTCTTTTTAAATGAACTGGATGAAGATAGTGCCTTGCAACTTAAAACTTTTTCGCAAGACCTCTGTGACATTGGTGATCAATCTACTTTTGAATTTCGCCAATCCAGAAACTGTCAAGTCCCCTTTGTGCTTGCACGCACTATTGAGTTCAAATCCGCACATACTTCTTACAAGCTCTAGAGCTTACCCACTATCAATTTTCTTGCTCCCCTACCTATCGAACATTGGATTATTCTTACACACCTGTTTGATAAAGAAGTACAGACCTAAACTTGCTGCTCTAAACAAAAACTTCATTCTTGAGACTCCCATTGTCTTTGATAATATCATTCATATGAACAAATTTGAGCCTTCTAGTTGCCCTTTTGAGCAAATCTGGGCACGAATTCGTGGACATTTTGACATTGGTTTCAAAAGAATGAATCTTCAAAAATCATACCTGACGACAGGTCCAAGGAATACCTATGGGTTTCTCATGTTCACCAATGTGGTGTAACTGGTACCTTCTTTTTTGAAATGCAGTTTATTAAGAGACTGGTTGTCGAAAAGTGGTGTGCAGAAGATAGGTCTAGCTCGAAAAAGAGACGAACTTGAAAAAAAAATGAATGAAAATAATTTGAGTGTCTAGAAAGAAAATTTTTCCTTCATGGCGGAATAAACTATCTTCATCTTTCCAATGCATGACTACATCTATCAACTTCAAACAAAACAATAGAATTAGAAATCACGTTTGAACTTATAGTAGTAACTAATGTTGAAATTGCCAGTACTACAGTGATTACATAGCGAAACAATTAAGCATCAAAAATTATCAGACAAATAATTATTTGCAAATTATTCGCGAATTAGTTGCAAAGAAATACAGAAACGCATACATTCTGAGACGAAAATTGGACGCAATGAAGGATAGTATTGATTCAGTATGAAAGCGTAACATAAGTAAATGAGTACAATAAGTTGCATATCGAAACTGCGTACTCTATGATATCTCTGAGCGGCTAAAATGAAAGTCTGAATTAAGCGCAATGTTGATAAGCAGTAGCGCAATAGCAATCTCTTAAAACAACTCTAAGAAGTGAGCTAGAATGCTCAGGAGTGTTCAAGCTCATAGGCTTGAGAGAGAGAGAGAGAGAGAGCTAACTATTCAAATGCTTCTAATAATCTTCAACTTCTGATGATCATTCAACTATATGAATATGAACAACTATTTATACTAGGAAATTAGGTTGTGAATTACTGTCGACAGTTGGCTGCCGATCAATTGGCATCCATCCGGTCCTTGTCATTGATTGCTGATAAGCAGTAAAATTGGCCGTAAATAATCAACTTCATGTATTACCCAGAAGATCTTCAAAGACTAGCAGACCACCTAACTGGTATATCGATGAGTCTACAGCTTATCTTGTTCAGGAACCGACGTCTGTCCAAGAGGCACTCAGTCAGCCTGATTCAGATCTCTGGAAAGAAGCTATGGATAAAGAGTATTCATCTCTTATCAAGAACCAGACGTGGATGATTGTCGAGTTACTTGGCAACAAAAATGTAGTTGATTGCAAATGGATTTTCAAAGTCAAGTACAACGCAGATGGAAGCATCAATAGCAGAAAGGTACGGCTTGTAGCCAGAGGATTTTCTCAGGTATACAACATCGATTACACTGAGACCTTCAGTCCAGTAGTCAAGTATTCTTCTATTCAACTTTTGCTATCATTTGCCACTGTAGCAGATTTGGAAATATATCAAATGGATGTACAGACAACATATCTCAATGGAGTTATCAAAGAAGGCATTTACATGGTGCAACCTGAAGGTTATATTATCGAGGGTAAGCACAATCATGTGTGTAAACTCCATAAGGCACTTTATGGCTTGAAGCAATTTACTCGAGCATGGTTTCAAAAAATCAATACTTTCCTTATTGATCACGGCTATACACCTAGATCTTTAGATTCAAACATTTACTTCAAAGCAGTGCATCAGATTTTTATCATTATCACTTTGTACGTGGATGATACATTGTTTTTCAGCAACAGTACCGATTTGATAAAAGAAGCCAAGACAATGCTATCTTCCAAATTCGACATGACCGATCTGGACGAAGCTCATTTCTACCTTGGTAAACAAATCCACAGAGACAAAAAACAGAAGTTGGTCTACATTATACAACAAAGGTACATCTACAACATGTTAGTCAAATATAATCTGATAATTGCAAGTTAACTCTCTCACCAATGGAACCAGGACTCAAACTGTCAAAGGACCATTGTCCCCAAACAATTCATGAGAAGCAACAGATGCGTGAGTGTCCTACACTGCGATTTTACACGAGATTTCTATCAGGCGAAAAAGACGACACTGTCGTAAACTCCGTGTATTTCTGCAGATTGTGTAAAAACACTTGTAATTCTGTAGACTATATAAAAACACGGAAAAATCTGCAGAATTGGATAAACAATTGATGAAGATTAAAACCGATTAGTCAATTGGTAAGAAGGAGAATAATCCAACACTGGCAAGATTAGGACAAATAAAATTTATGAACAACTTCAAGTACTCGTTCAGATACATCGATGACATATGCTTTATCAATAATCATACTATCGGATGATTCCTAGCCAAAATTCAGCCAAGAACACCCGACAATCCTTTCTAGATCCATCCCTTGGAATACCTTGAGATAGATGGAAATGATACCATAAGTAGTTCAGTGAACTTTTTGATCATCACGATTTCTTTCGACTTAATTACTGGGCACACACACCTATCCAAATATGATAAAAGAAGAAACCTTCCCTTTTGCTTTTTGTAATACATACACCTGGCCTCAAATAGACCTATGTTTAATACATAAAAGGTCATTATTTTGCAAACGATAGTAGCCATGTATTGCTGCAATAAGCAAGAAACTTTTTTTAAAGAGATACGAACACTTGTTTCTCGCAAGATAAACTTTGTCTAATCATAAACAGACTGTTATATCGTGAAGTTTTTCCTGGACTATTATTTGATTTGCCTAAAAACATCGACACTCTTTTGGTGGGCAGTTAGCTTTCCCTTAGGGGGGAGCTAGCTACCCCCTGAGGGATTCTCTCTCTCTCTCTCTCTCTCTCTCTCTCTCTCTCTCTCTCTCTCTCTCTCTCTCTCTCTCTCTCTCTCTCTCTCTCTCTCTCTCATGAATGATACTCAATGCTATTTTATGCTACTTGGAATCATAAGCTTTGTAAGGTAGATGACCCTCAAAAGGTTTTTTTTGGTGAGAAATGTTTAAACCTCCACTTGCATTATCACCTATGAGGAAGGTGGCACGTCTCCTCTTCCCTTCCCATGCTCTCTCTCTCCTTTCTCCTTCTCCTCTTGACAATACAGATCTGGATTTGCAGCGCCCATCCTTCTACGATTGGAGAGTGATCCATAGTATCAAAGATAGCAAAGGAAATGCAACTACACACTCTAGATCTTGATTTCAAGGCAAATTTTTCATCACTCTTGATGTATGCATGGATATCTTAGGTACGCTCTAATACCACGTTAAGTTTCACACATGTGGGAGTGCCCAAAAGTGTGACTATGATTTCCTAAGACTTGATGATTGCACAAAGATCAAGCATAGATTGAAATCCAAGATCTATCTCACAAATCTAAGGCAAGAGCAATATATTAAGCCTTTGTGAGATTAGGTTTTAGGTTAAGCCGTCATTTGAGTTAGGTTAAGCCATCATTTGAGTCAGTTCCTAAGTAGAGAAACGAGAAAAGAGCGGATCTTACCATCAAAATACTCACCATGCTTATGACTATCTTTCTTGCATCCATATCCATGCTAGTTGGAAATAGCCTTAGTGAGGGTTAGTTGGGAGAAGCCATATCTCGATCTAGTTGGAGCCATAACCTGTGTAAATGCTGAAGACCTTACATTGGCACCGTTGTCGCTCTTTTTTTTTTTTTTTCGCTTTCTCTACTTTTGCACCTACTCTTCCTTACCTTTCCAAGCCATTTTTTGCTTCCTATTTTTGGCCCTGCCCTTGTTGGGCAAGGATACTATGACGGTTTCATCCCGTGATGACGTGTTCGCATCACGTTCACCTAAGGACGACAGACATTTCTCAATTTTGCAAAACATTTTTTATTCATGATATTATTCACTGTGCATGTGAACGTCACGTGAACCATTATGTCGTCATACTCATCCACTACAGGTGATAAGTGCTAATGCTCACAGCACAATTTCTATCTTGTTGCTAGGACTGCTGACTTGCTGAGACACTGAGACAAAGCAACCTTTCTATCTCGTTGCTGAGATAGACACATACGCTCGCATCTGCTGAAGAGATCGTGGTGCAGAAGAGCTCGTGTTGCGAGGAGGTGCTGAAGAGATCGTGGTGCAGAAGAGCTCATGTTGCGAGGAGGTCTAGGTAAACACACACACACACACACACACACACACACACACACACACACACAAAAACAAGAGACACGGAGAGTTGTAGATGGTCGTTTCGTCCTCTACTAACCAGTCGATAGGGAAGGTTGATCGCCATCTTTTGGAGAGGGTTCTGAGCTCATCGAAGTTCACGTATCGATTTTTTGCGCATTCTAAATTGCCTAGCGAGGACACATCCTCCCAGACTGAATTCTTGCCTTCATTTACTCCAGTTTCAAGGATATTGTTTTCTTCATTATCATCCTTAAAGAAATCTGTAGATTTTAAGGCTTGTGGATTCTTTTGAATCTTGTTAACGTTCCTACAAGAGCCAATAATTTCACTTTGTGAATTCAACAGGTCTCTTCCTACAGAGTCCAGCAAATACCTGGGTTTGTCTTTTGTGTTTATAATGTCTACAGTGGTTGGGAAGCTCTTAGCAAACTCTTCGTCTCTCGATAATTTTTCATCTGTTCCAGAAATCTCCACATCATTTTTTTCACTTACAGTTGTCTGCAAACTTTGGGCGATTCCATATAACTCATTTTTCTGATCATTATCTTCAGTGAGTATATCTTTAATAAGCCAAAACCTTTTGAGATGCCCTTGATGCAAGTATTCGGTGCACAAAACTGGACGCATCAGAACCCTCTCCGCAGTCTTGGGGCTTATAACAAAATGCTCATCCATATTAGGTTTTGTTCCCATAATTGTTTCTTGTTGCAATTCGAACCAGCTTGTTGCAATGATCTCATTTACAGCGCCTTCTCTGCATTGCTTAAAATACATCCTCAGAGAGAGCAGACTTGGAAATTTGACTGTGACATGCAACTTTGTAATTTCTGAAACCTGAGAAAATTTTCACGTAAGTGTGGGCATTCAACTTAGAGTATATAAATATATTTCTGCGCAAGCACACACAATACATATATGTATATATATGTATCTATATACGTGCTAAAAACAATCAGTCGTATATATATAAGCCTAGTCAAAAGTGATCTACTATGAATGCATATAATATAAATAAACGTTTTATTTAAGTGGAATACGATCAGATCAACAACAACATCTATCTTCCAAATGAAAAACAAGTAAAATGTAGCTTCATAACATAATATTGAATGAGCTATACCTGGATTCAAGACGTGGATGCATATGATGCACGTCTAGAAATTTAGACCCTGCAAGAAATTATAATCTTAGAATTTAAGTTCTCAAGTGATTGTCTGCTAGACTGAAACTGTAAGTGCTTCCGGTTGAACCGAAAAAGTAGAGGAAACTAATTGCCTCTACGAGCTGTCCTTGCCCATGCCTGTAATCAATCAAACTGCAAATTATAACTAGAATCTAGTATAATGCTTTCTTAATCAACGAGAACTTTCAGTACTATGCTTGCAAATGATGGATCCAGTTGCTGCTAGCTTCTAATGGGATTGCTACAGTGCGTAGAGAGGTTTTTCTGTTTTCTTTTCTATAACCACTAGTCATGTAGAAGTTAGGAATTGAAAGTCGGTTACTATTATTATCAACGATGGGATGGAAAAGAAAAATTTCAGTTGCATCTCATTCCATAAAGTGTGTACAATCTTCGAAGCTATTCTCAAACGTCAGCAAAAACTCCACTCCTAAAAGGGAGGTAGAAATAAGCAGGTTTCAAAAAGCCGATAACCAAGAAAGTCAGAAATCAGGCAAAAGGTCATAATTTCATTTGAAAAGAAGTCCAATCACGGAACGCAGATCTGACACATGCAATTCTTGACTTGGATATTGAAGATTGTGACAGGTAATGTACCGACGTTGAACACCATTTCTGCTAAGCCTGATAGTTCGTGAAGTTGTGTCAGTTCGATCCCAAATAACATGACACACCTGCCCAACACGATCAGGAGCCTTGGCTGGATGCAACACAAGCGCTAGCTGCTGCTACTGCTACTGATCTAATAGCAGAACGAGAACACTACGCGTTAGATCGAGATTGAGATCGAGAGACACCAAGAGATCTAGAGAGGGAGAGAGTTGACTCTGTCGCGACGACGTAGGTGATGCCTCGGGAGTCTTTACTTGATTAAACTTCATTATATTGACGTAAACTCATTGCCTAAAACCAAACATTAAAGATTAATGTTGCTGATTAACACTAGTTTAAGAAGCTAACCCTGAAGTTAAGCATGGTATACAAATTTCTATAATGACGGGATTAAAGTCAAATAACTTGGACTTTAGAACGTGCATATGTTCTCTATCTTTACCTAGGCCTTACTCCCAAGAGTCAATAGTGTCATCATGGCATCCTTACATTACCTTGTGGAGGTGTTGTCCACCACAGACTTTTAAAAATATCATTCCGTTGTACCAGTAAGTGAAGGGTGTTTACCTTCAGGGGAGCAGAGTCAATAAACTAATTAGGTCCTAAGTTCAACTTCTTGTTTGATCATATCAACCATCAACACACAAAGTCCAACATGCAATCCAACATTTGTTTCATGAGGTGAGAGTGTTAGGGAACTAACCTAGCTTGGACATGATCCCAACAAAAACACAACTAAGAGTTGATTTGGCATCACTTTAGCATGAGCTCTAAATAGCCATTCTAGAGCAATCCAAGCAAGCCAACTAACAAAATCAACATATCATGAGTGTTTTCCATATAAGCCAACACAAGATGTCAACCCACAAAACAAAAGCACAAACCTAGAGTTCACTTAGCCAATCAACATAGCAATGAGCCTAACATCCTAGATAGTTACCCTCAGTCAAGTTAGGTCACTAGACTCAGCACTAAGAAAAGAAGTTGTAATTGGTCCTTTCAATTGGACTTGGCACAAAGGTGAAACCAAAAAAATAATCAATCCCAGCTGGAATGCACTATCTTACTTCACAAAAAACACAAGAGAGAGAGAGAGAGAGAGAGAGAGAGAGAGAGAGAGAGCATTACCATAACAGTCAAAGAAGAAATGGAATACCAAAGTAATGAGCAGACGACGTTGACAGATGCAGGTATTTTATATGCGCACTCGCGCATCTATTCAATACTGTCCTTGAAGGATTCATGATCTACTGATCGATATTTGACAATTTCAATATTCCATCTTGCAATTATTCATTGCGATCAATATTCAATTACACAAACACGCGCAATGGCGCATCTATTCAATACTTTCCTTGAGGGATTCGTCATTTGCCAATTGACACTTGACAGTTCCAATTTGCAATTACGTATTGGGATCATTTTCTATTATTTTGATATTTTAATTTGCAATAACCTACTGGGATCACTTTCTATTATGGCTAATAAAATTAGGTCTTGATTTTGACTTCCTTAAAGTAAGTTGCATAATGGATTTCCTAATACTGTTTTATTGCTTCTACTATTTATTGCTTAGATAATAATGTTTCCTTCGATGTAACAGAATTACACATGTCAAAAAGGCCTCGACCCGACATTTTAGCTGTAAATAATGTTTGCCCAATTTGGACGAACTGTGCCTTTGAAGGGATTATTCCGTCTAGGTATGGCAACTACAATCGTGGGAACTAAAAACCAGGACAAACATGGACATATCTCAGGTGTGACATGACCGATCGAGTTGGCATGTTGACAGTGAAAACTATGATGCCCGGTTCAACATGCAGCAAAAGTTCAAATTGGATCGTATTTACGATTTGAGAACTTTGCCATTGTCCTGAAAACTGATTACGATTATGGCGATGCCAAATACCGACTGCGTATAAAACACAACTTTGTTGTAACACAAATCCAACCGTTTGATGTCATTTCAAATTTCATGCCTACCGACAAGATTTGAAGCCTCCGAATGCGGAAAAAAGTTACCGACAAACGAGAAAAGGCAAATTACTGCACATTCGCAACAGCGGTTGCTCTTATAGGCATACTTGGCCAAGCGGAAGGCTTCCAAATGGAAAGATACGATATACAAGTTGCAGATGGCAAAACGACAAATGACATTCAAACGGTTAGTTGTTAACCTCATTCAAGTTCCTATAATAGGTTTCTGTATTTCCCACAAGTTTTGTTATTCGGATTTGCTGTTTTTAAAACATGCACATGGATTTGGTAGGTTTCATTTTTAGAAGCGACTCGTGCTCAATATTTTGAACTAGAAAAAGTTTTCCGACAAGGTCGTCCAGTTATCACAATGCTAAAGAATGGTCAAGGCACACTCAGGAATGGGTTGATTCGACTTACTATGCAACCTTATACAATTTTTGCGGCAATCCATGATTTGGCATTTCAAAAGCTTTTGTTGGATGTCCAAGAATTCCATGTCGCTCAAGTTGTAGCTGTTGGAATGGAGGTGTACTTGAAAAACTTTCATGTGTTACAATTTTACATTTATGTTTATGTGTTTCCTTGTTTTATGTACCATAAAACAATTCTACATTATTGTTTTATGGTACATGCTTCGAATGTATAAACTTGAAACAAATGTTGGAAAATGCATGCATGTAGGTATTCGAACATTGAAAATTACGAATATAAATGCTCCACCGATCAACTTCGTCTGTTCGATTTGCCAATCCAAGAAGATCACTAGAAAGTCATTCGCAACATGTTTTTGTCGTACATGTGATAATATCACGTTGTTGAAAAAAGTGGGTGTGCTTACGGCAGAAATTGAAGATGACAATGGTAAAATTGTGGCGGTGAATATTTATGATGAATGGGTCCAAACAATATTGGATCTACCTGAATCATTGCCAATAGCATATGAAAAAGACCCAATCTCCATTCGTGGGAAAATGGTGGTTGTTGACACAAAAGCAAAATATCAACTTGCTGGTCAAAACAATCTTATTGGAGTGGAGATGCCTTGCACACGGTACATACGTATTTTTGATAGAATGCAATTTCTAATGTACCTCAATTATTTCGTTTTTTCTATTTCTGGTTTTCTAAATCCTTTGTTCAAATTGTATGTTGCAGTTCTATACCTGCTCGCATGCCTGTTTTTACTCAGATTGCTAGAACTAATGCAAGTACTTCACAACTTTGTATGGAACCCTTTCAAGAAGCTGACTTGCCAATGGTGGAATGCTCTACCTCGGCTGATAATGCCATTGCAATGCTAAATGAAGAAACGAAGTTTTAACATGAACATGACAATGTAGGTATAGTTGTGTATCTATATATGTTTAATAACTCACAAATGCTTTTAGTTCTAGTCATGGTTGACTTTGTTAATACCAACGATGGTACATGTTTCTTGTTCTACAAACTACTACAGTAAATGCACGATTTTTTGGAACTTTTGTTTACACTGATAGCCAACTACGACAACTGCTTTGCTTATAGATCTTGACTTGCTATATTGTTCATCTTCCAGAAAAATTGTTGAAAATTGCTTGAATTTGTGCGAATGTGCATGTATATGTTATATGTTTTGACAATTTAGCTTATATGCTTTGAAAATGTAAGTTTACAACAAATCCCTTAAACTATGTCAGTTTAAATTTGTAATTTGCAAACTACAAACATAAGTCAAACCTAATCTTGTATCATATCTTTGATTTTATTATAGAATGTTCGAGGTAATAATGTTCGCTTTTGTAAAATCAATTTTTACATTATATGTATTACTTTTTTTCCAATGTATGTATTCTTCTGCAATTGAATATTTGGAACTTCTTTTTGGAAATCCAAAAAATCCCGTTTTAGAATACATGTTCGTTACAAAGATATAATAAATGCAAGGTTTTTTGAAACTTTGGTTTACACTAATAGCTGTTTCATTTGATATCCTTAACTTATCGAGTGAAAAAATCTGATTGCACAAAAAGTTTCAAGTTCTTCCGATACAATTCTTACCAATTGCGCCAACCGCTTTCCTTACAGATGTTGATTTGACATATTCTTGTCCATCTTCCAACAATCACGTTACAAAGTCGTTTCCATTTTTGCATAGTTGGTTCGTGCCTGTATTATTGCTTTCGAAATGCAAGTTTTTCAAGTAAACTGCATCTTTGGCAATTTCCCATGTTTGCGTATACGATCTATGTTTTGACAATTTGGTTTACATGGTTTGGAAATTTAACTTTGAAGCAAATCTCTTAAACTATATAAAGTGTAAATTTCTAGTACATTAAAACCCTCAAATGTAATTTCTTGTATCATATCTTTGATTCTATTATAGTGTGTTCAAAGTAACTATCTTTTGTTCAAAACAATATTGCGCTCTATAAAATCAGCTTGTACAATATTTGTATTGGTTTTTTTTTTTCCAATGTATATGTTTTCCAATAAGGGAATATTTAAAACTTGTTTTTTAAAAGCCAAAAAAAATTCCATTTCCCAATACATGTTTGTTAAACAGATACAAAAATGGCTACTGGAAACAACTTTTTTGAGAGTTTGGCAATGGTGCTAGAACACAAAAGTAAGTCACAAGAAATCAGCTTTCAAGCAATTATACGATATTTTGAAACATGTTTAGTTAGAAGAGCCCCAATTGTGATTCATTGGCAACAAAAATATTTTGATACAGATCAATTTCAAAATATGCACAAAATATCACTATCTATGACTTAATATCTTATCAAAGATCAAACACAAATAAAGTACACTATTGTATACCTTGACGAATTTTTGCTCACTTGGACTTGTTTGGCTTTAAACATCAATCTGATCATTGTCTTGTCAAGCAATCTCAAACAAATATGGGATAGTATAAAAACATGTCCTATTTGTATTTCAAAAACAGTAACATTATTGTATGATGCGCAAAACAAACAATACTTGCCTCCAATACCAAGTCCTCAAATGATTGTTTGCAATAGTCAACATGCAGTTCCTGGTATTGCTACTGAGACGCCAACTTTTGAATACAATACGAAAATCATGCGAATCAGTAAAACAATAAACCAGAAAAGAAAATGACATACAAAATTCTATTGGCATGCTCATATGAATTGTGAATTACTCAAAATAATGGTTGACAATACTTTGGAAACTGAACAAATTGTGAATTATTTTTTAGAAACTATGAAAATCCCAAGCAAATGTTTGACCACAAAACAAGTCACGAGACACATCAAATACTTGAAAAAACAAAACGCACAACATTGTCATGGCATAATGCTAAGAACATGTAATCAACCGTATGTTGAAAATAGAACTTGTTTTGAATGGGCAACTTCATACCGTAAACGAATTTTGCAATCAATTCATGATAACAAATACCTCTCTAGTATTGAAATCGCAAAAAAATTTTGCTCAACTATTGATCTGCATGCACATATTGGAATACCTGCAATTGCCCGATGTATACGATACTAAAAAGACAAAATAACGAACTCCCAAATAATCCATCTGCACATGACTGTATTTCTCAAGATACAAATCATAATGTTGCTCAAAATAAGTAACAACAAAGGTATATTCGACAAATAAAAGACACATCTATACATGTATGCCTCAGTTGTGGAAAACTCAATTTCAAGCATCAAACAAAGCAATTACCCATAGAAACAAGTCTATATTTGAAACAATTAAAACAAAACCATTTTGATTATGCAAGTGAACATACCATGCGAACTTGCAGAAATTGTTAAATATTTGAAGGCCAAAAGAATGCCACCATTTCTATTCCCAATAAATGTATCAATGAACAAAAAATTACCGACCGTCGAAAAATTGAACCAATTAGAAGAATGCTTAGTATCACCTAGACTTGCATTCACACAGACTCGACAACTGCACCCAGTTTTTGGTCAATTTAGTTTGCACGGAAACATTGTTAACGTATCTAGTAACTTACATAGGATTCAAACTACATTGCCTCGATTCCCTGATGAGAATTCCACTGTAGCTATACAAATAAAGCGAAAGCTTGAATATAAATCAGTTTTTGCTTTGGGCTTAGTTAGCCCTGATATCGTAATGACTGCATTGCAAGACCTTTGCAAAACAAACTTCTATACTGAATTGGCCATACAAATTCTTCCTAATTGGAAAGAACAATTACAAGCCAGTGAATTTGCATATCGATTACATAATACTAATAGCGATGTCTTACCATCAACTAGTCCTACAACCGTTACCTTTTCCGATAAAGAAACCACGAACTTTGTTGAAATTGCAGATGAGACGTTTTCAGATACCCTTATACATAATTTTTTAACATCACAACACATACAAGATTTTGAAGACAAAATCATTTCAATAGCCCCAGCTGAAGGTTATCAACCATTGGGATTATTTCAAGAAAAAGATAGTGAGGAATTAAATTTCCCAACTTTGTTTTATGGATGTCGACGACACAAAATGCTCTGTGAAAACAATACATACCAACAAATTGCACAATGGGAAATCATGCACCATGATAGGCGTTTTGCAGCTCACATTCCAAATCTATTTTACAAAACTATTAAATGCCAAATTAAGTTCATTTTATCAACTGCACGCTTTCGTATACGAAAAGGAAAAACTTACGGACATACTCTTAAAGTAAAAGACATGCTTGACACTTCAAAAATTGCCATAGTAATGAAATCTGATATTGGATACAGAGATCTAGGAATGCTACGCACATCACCAGATTATCTTGACAAAACAAAAAAGGACATATTTGCAATGATCAGACAACTAGGACCACCAACATTATTTGTAACGTTCACAAGTGCCGAGTCACATTGGCCAGACCTTGTAACATGTTTACATAGCCTAGCAAATATTCATGCCTCAGATACACACTTACGTTTAGAAGAAAGCAATATACAAAACCTTATTCGACATGATCCTATAACTTGTGCAAGATATTACAATCATCGAATGAACTGCCTCCAGAAATTGATTCGGCAAGATCATTCCAGTAACAAATTTTGCATTTGTAACTGAATTCCAACATAGAGGTAGTGAGCATGACCATGCACTTTTGTGGATAAAAGATAGTCCTCAGTTGTACACAAGTTTTGTACATGAAATTACAACTTACATTGACACATATATCACATGTGACAAAACAAGTCTGCTTGAAAACATGCGAGATATACAAACACACAAACATCGTAGTACTTCCAAAAAAAAGGGTCATTCTATTTGTCGATTCCACTTTCCGAAACCTCCCATGAGAAGAACAATTATACTGATGCCTTTACAAGAACAATTTGCAAAAGAATTTAAAACGTTACAAGACATATCACATTCGATAAACAAACACTTGCAACATATGGGACTAGGAATGGATATGTCATTTGACGAATTTCTAACAATGCTTCAATTGAACAAACAAACCTATTTACATGCAATTTGATCAACAATTCAACAACCAACATTGTTTTTAAAACGCGAACCTCGAGACATTAGAACAAACAATTTCAATCAAACACTTGCACGTCTCTGGCAGGCCAACACTGATATACAATATATCTTAGAACCATACGCTGCTGCAAGTTATTGTACATCATATTTGACAAAAATGGATAATAAAATAATTGCGGCTCTACATGAAATTATAAAAAATAATGTACAAAATCCTACCAATGACTGTGACCGAATAAGGAAACTAGGAAACACATTTTTGAATGCACAACAAATGCCAGCTCAATTGGCAGCTTTCATTATGCTATCAATTTCATTGCAACATGTCTCTAGAAAAGTTATATTCATTAATACATGCACAGAAGATAATCGCACATTTGTTTTGAAACCAAAACATGTTTTACAAAACATGGATTCTGAATCTACAGAAGTACAAAGTGCATCTATCATAGACAAATACAATAACAGACCAACAAATTTAGAAGATTTATGTTTAGCTCATATCGCATCAAAGTACAAGATAACGAATAGTAAATTCACCCGTACAAAAAAAGATTCTATCATACGCCATGTCAAATTCAACAAACATAGAGACTCTAATAACTACTATAGAGAACAAATAATGTTATATGTACCATTTCGAACATCTAAAACAACCATCCAACTTGGAAAAGAACCTTGGCAACAAACTCATGATACTCCAAAAGGAAATTCAAGGAAATTCTAGAAACTATAACCATCTATTTGAAAACCCAACTACAAATGAAGATGTTTGGGATCAAATAGAACTTAATACTATACCCAATAAAGATACAACCCAATACAACTTCAACACTATAGAAAGAACTAAGATATCAAATGAACAATATGATCTGTAAAAAGATATGTACCTACCATCTACACAAAAAATGCCTTCACATGCAAAATTAAACCTTACAATACAACCAAACCTTGAAATGCTTCCAAATGAAACCTATTAAGCACAACTCCAAAAAATGAACCAAGAATAGAAGCACATCTTCTATGAATGCATGCATAGAAAAAGACTGAATCCAACAAAACATTTGCATCTCTTCCTTACAGGAGGGGCCGGAACTGGCAAGACCTTCACAACACAAATAATTGTCCAAGGACTGATACGACATTACAATTGTCTTATAGGTATCATCCCAGGGAAACCGAAGTCCTTCTAACTGCCTTCACAGGAAAAGCTGCATTTAACATAGATGGGACTACTTTGCATTCTGCATTGAATATACCAATAAACACAAAACATATGGCACCATTGCCTTGTGATAGATTAGACACATTGACAAAAACCTATGAACATCTACAACAACTTGTCATTGACGAGATATCCTTGGTTGGGAACCGATTGTTTTGCCATGCTGATCAACGCTTTTTTAAACCATAGACATGATTCATTTTTTGGAAACCTAGATGTTATCATTACTGGTGACCTTTACCAAGTAGGTCCAGTGCGTGACTCGTGGGTCTTCCAACATGAAAACCATAGTATCGAATCACTTGCACCCAACTTTTGGCAAGATAAAATCCAATGCTATGAACTAAAACAAGTAATGCGACAAAAAGACCACCTGTTTGTTGCGATCCTTAATCGTTTCAGAAATGGAACACACACAAGCAATGACATAGAAGAAATTAATTATCAATGTTTTCATCGCAATCCAATTCCACTAAATATAACACATCCGTTTTTCAAGAATGAATTCACAAATAGACATAATAATCATGTTTTTGAACAAACCAAAGGAATGGAATACATCCTTCTTGCAAAAGACTTCACAACTACTACATTACGATCAAGACACTAATTGCAAAACGATCTTGCTTTCATGAGCAGTTTGCATGCGCAAATTAAAATAAAAAAAGGCATCGTAGTTGAATTATGTGCTGGAAATTATGACATTGAAGACGGTCTTGTGAACGGCGCAGAAGGCATATTCGAAAATGCAATGCTACAATGTAACGAACCTGTGATATGTATACAATTTACGAACATGAAAATCAGAAGACGCACAAGACACAGGCTCGGACATTTGTACGCAAAAAATATTGAGCATACATGGACACCAATACATTTGTGAAAGAAACTCAAATCGGACCAAACATCAACAATAAATTCACTAGAAAACAATTCCCAATCCAAGCAGCTACCACACGTACAATACACCGAGCACAAGGACTCACTCTTGACAAGATGGCATTCGATCCCACTGGAATTACACAACATGGGCTAACATATACTGCACTGTCTAGAATCAAAGAAAAACAGAACCTTTCTTTGTTACAACCGCTAAGAAATGAACATTTTCACATTCATCGTGACATACATGCAGAAATGCACCGTTTACTGACGATTGCAAATTTGTGTAATACTTTTCCAAACATACAAAACAAAGCAAAAACACATCTAATAATACAAACACTCAACACTAGATCATTACATGCACATCACAAAAACATCATAGCAGATTACAATCTTATGGCATCTCACATAGTATGCTTACAAGAAACATATGAAAGAAATCCTGAAAAGTACTTCGAACAAAACTTTCATTCCATAGCTTGCCCTGGCAAACACGGTTTGACATTGTTATACAAACCCTTTTTGACATTGAATGCACACAAAGAAATCATTGTAAACAATTTTGAATTCATAATAGCCACTTTCAACAATTACACAAGACATGCAATACACATCATAGCTCTCTACAGATCACCATACACAAACCTTTCAACTTTTTTCAAAACGTTACAACAACTGTTACAAAACTTGCCAACAAATATTCCATCTGTAATACTGGGCGATTTTAATATAAATGCGTTAGGTAACACCACCTCTTTCCAAACACTCAACAAATTATTGTCATCTTATAAATTCCGAATTGCATGCACTGAACCAACAACCAACTATGGAACTCAAATAGACCAAATATGGACAAACACTTCATTGTGTCCTTGCGAATGTCAAACCACAGAAACATATTGGTCCCCACCACCACCCCTCATATTTTGCTTTCAAATTATCAAACAATCTTGCACAATTCAAGAACCCTTGTTCTATGGCTAATTTCAATAGATCAATTTTGCGTTTGCTATAAACAACAAAAATCAAGCTACAATGAACTCCCTATATATGTTACCTCTATAAATGTTTTGTCTTTGATTCCCTCCATAATTAATACTTGCATTCTTTATCCTACTCCCCAGGCCTAACATTTCTCCAGAGTGCACTGTACTACAAAATCATAACAACATGCAGGGCCTTTCGTAATCGCATTCGATCACCTTGTTTTCTTCTTCTTGTTTTTTTTTCTTTGCTTGTCTTCTACTTTGCAAGGGCTCATAGAGGGTTTTTGCTCATTGAGCAAAGATGACTCCTAGGGTTTTCGGACTCATTGAGGGGTTTTGGACGAAAGGGTTTTTACGGAGGCCATTTGGTGAAGCAAGGAGGCACATCCAAGGTCTCGAACAACACCATCTATTTTTTTTTATGCCTCCCTCGCGCACCTCTGAGCTGCTTGAGCTTACCTGATTCAGAGCTGCCTATGCACCTTTATACAAAGAGCGGATTTTTTGCACAAAGAGGGCTGATCAGGTTTTTTGCGCCATCCACACCATTCCTGGATCTGCAGCAAGTTATCTTCTCACACAGCCTTCTATGACTGTAGGCCGCTGGGCAGCAAGCCATCCTTCCATGAAACAAGCTTGCACATCCCTGGATCTGCAGCGCTGGAGTTATCTTCTCACACAGCCTTCTACGACTGTAGCAAGCCGTCCTTTCACGAAACAAGCTTGCACATCCCTGGATCTGCAGCGCTGGGGAGTTATCTTCTCACATAGCCTTCTACGACTGTAGGCCACTGTGCGCAGCACGCCATCCTTCCATGAATCAAGCTCCAGGATTGTGATTGAATTTTTTTTGAGCGAAGTAACCAGGCAATCAGCGTTTTTCAGTCCACGGCTGTTCTCCTATCTGTAGCCCACCGCCCACTATAGTTCTTCATCAACAATTCTCAATTTGGAGTTCTCTTTTAACAAGGTGATCTGCAGGAGTTCCCTTCATCAACATTCAGTTTGCTGCTTTCAGACATTTTCAGATCTTTTCAGCAATTTTTCTGGCTATTTTTTTCGACTTCAGCGATTTTTCAATATTTTTCTATTGTTTTCCAGATTTTAGCGGTGTTTGTCATCTGTATTTCAACCGTTTCTAGCCATTTTTTCAATCATTTTCAATGGGTTTCCAGCTGATTTTCACTTCACGTTTCTCATTGGCATTCATAGCCAGTCATGTCCACAGTTTCTAACTCCACGGGTCCAGGTTTGTGCGACTCATATTACTATGCTAGTCATATTCTCTCCGAGTACTTCATATTACTATGCTAGTCATCTTCTTGTGCGAGTACTTCCTGTGCAAATCATTTCCACGGTTATCTCCACCACGGATATCTCCACGGGTCCAGGTTTGTGCGAGTCATCTTTCACCGTGTGTGAGTACGTCAAGTTCCTGCCTACAAGTCATTTTTTTATTAGGTTTGTGCGAGTCAATTCCCATGTACGAGTCATTTTTTCACCAGGTTTGTGCGAGTCAGTTCCCGCGTACACCCTGTCCATGCGAGTCATTCCCTGATTTATTCCATACGAAACTCCGGATGTTTTTAGTTTTCCGATATTGACACAAAATGACTGCAATTCCATGGTAGGTTTATTACATGATCTACCTCTCTGCTAGGTGGTAAACCATGTGGCAAATCTTCAGGAAAAACATCTTTAAATTTAGACAATAAAGTTTCTAATTTACTGATTTTCTGCTGAATAGAACTGAAAATAGAAACTTCAGGAATAAACTGAAAGTCACATAAGAATACCTGATGGTCTTCGTCTCCGATTAGCTGACAGAGCTCTGAACTGCAGACCATAGGGTTGTTGGGAACATCATGCTCCCAATCGAAAACTTAGCGTCGCCCACTAAACCATTATTTGGTATGCCTCCTACGCAACTGATCTAACCTATTATTACATCACTTCGGCTACTCACTGATCAACCATCAGCAAAATAATCTTGCCACGTCTAGTTGGATCAACATGGTAGGATCATCCAATCCCCCGCCGAAGTTGACCTAGTTGGGAATGAAGTTTACTCCTTCCTGGATGGCTTCAGTGGATACAACTCATCCAACAGCAACAAACAACACTTGCACAAATCCACCATCCAGGGGCATGGAAATATCAACGAAATGGGAGACACAACACAATCACCCTATCCAATGCCTAAAGACACCTCAATAGTGAAAATCATGGAAGGCATTGAAGAAGAATTGACTGCAACATCAAATCCTTCGACGAGACATTCTAAGACAAAGGAGACAGAGGCTGAACTTGGTGTCCCACCTGTGTCGTTCGTGGTAAGTAACCCACCAACCACCAACTCATCAATTCTTGTCACATCAACCATCATTGTCACACTACCCATCACACTCACTCTCACCACTACACCCCCTATTGTCTCCACAAACTCACTCCCACTCTCCACTGCACCAATCACAACCACCTCTATGCAATCTCTGATGCATTTTCCAAATGTCTTTGACACATCCTTCAACATTGAAGAATTCTCACTTTCATTGTTAAACATGCCACCTACTACCACTACACCATTTCCTGCACCCACCACTATCGCTACTGTCACCACTTCCACAATACTTTCCACTTCTCCGATCACAACTGCCGACACATCTCCAATCCCTATCACCATCACTCAAACATCACAACCTCCATCTGCTCAATCCATCCATCATGAACAGTACACCACATTGTATCAAAAACACAACACAATCTCCCACTATCCTACGCATCCAGCTCTCAGTAGTATCCGGGCCTATTGGGGAGTGGTAGTACCTTCCGGAAAATGTGCGACGGGCCACGCTCAAAGTGATGCCATGCATTACATTTACTCTTCAATCAATGAGTATCAGAATTGGTGTAACTTCTCTCAAGAGGAAAACATACAGTTGACAAACAAGGTATAAGAATGGCAGATTTATTCCATGGAATTAGAACAAGAGGTCGCTCAATTAAAAAACAAAGAAAGAAAACTCATGGCTGACCTCAAAGAGCTGCACCGAAATAACAAGGACGTTCAAGCACGCTTACAACGTAGGGATGATCTCATCAAGACCCTGGAGACATAGTTAGAAGGTGAACGACGAAGCCATAGGAACTTACGGGCCACTATGATGGGAAATATTTAGCGGATTGATTTCAACCAGTTCCAAGCACCACCAATCCCGGAGGGCACCGTAATACCTCTCGCTTTCTATCAGAAGTTAACTCAGGTATTGATGGCGAACCAGGCGCAAGCACAACAATTACAGCAGGCCTTTTTAGCAAATCAAATTGTGCTCAATGCCTAGATTGAGAAGCTAGAAGGACAACTAAAAACATTACGCAAGCAGCTACCCACATCACACACAAAGCATGAAGAAACACATGCCAAACACCATAGACAACATGATGCAGGAAATGATGATCTTGGACCTTCGCGCTACACAACACAACAATGGGATAATTTAGGGTATCACTTGACAATGGTGGAACCTCAAAGCACACAAGGGGGTACTACCACGAACCGTGAACGAGGCATCTCAGCTGAAGAGCCTAACCCCACTACCACTCAACCTGACACCACCTATCAACCCTCATCACCCTCACTCAATGACACACCCCTCTCTCCACCACATGAAAAATCACCTCCCCCGACACTCAACCTTATTCACCATCCACTGCTTATCTACTCTGCAAATACCCAACCCTCCCCCATAAACTTTTCACAACCATACCTAACCCTCCACCACCCACACTTACCACAAAATGGCCTTGCAACATGGTGACAAAAAAAGAGAGAAATGACATGGAGATTCATTTTTTGTAATTTTTTGGATTTTTCTTAAAAAAATACCAATATCCAAAATGCTTTGAAAATTTTATATTATCATGCTAAAAAAATATCAGCTTTTGTTAAAAATTAAAATCATCCTAAAGAAATTAGATATAAAATTTTAATAATATATTCAATTTTGCACATTTTAAATTAACTAATAAAAAACAAAATTATTAAATATAAAAATACTAAAATCAACAAAAAAAATTATTTTACTTATTTGAGAAATTATCTAGTAACAACTATTTTAAAATATAAATACTTTTTTGTTTGAAATTATTTTTTATAAATTTAAATTAATATTTTATAAGAAAATTTAATTTCTTAAAATAATAATTTGTCGTTATTTAAAAAGATTTTTGTAATTTTGGTCTATAGAATACAAACACTAATTTTAAAAAATTCTACATAAATAAACATCTAAAACTACATGACTTTTGATGATATTTAAATTAAAAAAAAAATCTTATCCTTAGTATCATTATAATTAAGAATCTAAAAAATTATTTATAAATTTCAGTATTTGAAAAGATGAAAAATGGAACTAATTATGATAATATTCATTATTTTCTTGAGAATATAGTTTTAGAACAAATACCAAATGCTACTGTCATTTCATAAGAACATTCATAAAAATAAATCTCATTTATTAAAATATTAATTTACTTTAAATAGTAACATTGAAAATAAATTTTAAAATACATCAAGTAACAAATAATATTAAAAAATATAAATGAATTTGAAGACTTATGACACAAAAGTTTAAAATTCAAATATAATTTTCAAAATCATAAAATAGTCATGTACATTATTCCCAAAAATCATCAAGATCATTGATATCTTCACGCTTTTCTAAAGGAGCCTCAATAGAGACTCTACAGTCACAATATTGTAGTCTTGAACTAAGACATCTGCAAAGTCCTCTATGTTACTCACTTTCTCACTAGCGAGAAATTGTGATTCTTTCGATAGTAAAATTATAGAGTCTTCATCATCTGTCAATTTTCCTACCTCAATTAATTCATCTGACCAAAACTGATAGAGATTTCATTCGTATTTTTACAGAATCTACTAAGCTAGAATCTAAATCCACCGCAGCAACATGCTTGCCTTTTTTAATAGCACATGCATTGGTAGTGCCGCTACTACTAAACAAATCTAAATCCCAGTCTACTAGGTGTGAAAAAATTTCAATAAGATGATTCCATAGTTCATAATGCGCCCCCCCCTTGGTTGTGGACATCTTTAGATCCACATCGTGAGGTAACGTCATGTATTATGTATTGGGTAAAATTCATGTCTCTTACACCACTTTATTTAATGCCATTACTTCTTGTTTGCTTCACTTCCTGTTGATGTCCTGTCAGGTTCATTGCCTCACGTTGTTTGCACACCATAGAGAATTTTATGCTAGTTCCACTCCAAATTTTGGGGCTATTCGTTTCCAGCGACAACTAAGTGACATATTTCAGGATAGGGCCCAAGAGAGTGAATGGCTAAGACACGAAGGTTGACCTATTCGTGGAGCTAGCCAACGTAGCTACAAGCTGTGTGAGTACCTGTTGAGAGTGTTCTCTAGGCCTGGAGGTGTGGTTGTCGATCTCATGAGTGGGACAGACACCTTTTTAAAAAATTGCAGCACTTTCAGGCAGAATTGGAATAAGAATCGACAACGATGAAATTTGCCACTTGATTCTCTCAACAATATGTAACGGTAAGTTGCATGTATGTGCACATGGGAGATTGTTATTAATAGGAATCGACAACGATGAAAATTTGCCACTTGATTTTCTCAACAATATGTGACGGTAAGTTGCATGTGCACATGCGAGATTGTTATTAATATTTTTTCTCTCGATTGTATCATCAATTCTCATCTAATATTTTTCATTCTTATTTTTTGCAGATCATACTTGGGAAAAAAACTTGGAATAGGAATCAACAACGATGAAAATTTGCCACTTGATTTTCTCAACAATATGTGACTGTAAGTTGCATGTGCACATGGGAGATTGTTATTAATATTTTTTCTCTCGATTGTATCATCAAATCTCGTCTAATATTTTTCATTCTTATTTGTCGCAGATCATACTTGGAAAAAAAAACTTAGAGTTTTATGTTATGTTGTGGTTGCATAACCAACTGCTCAAAAAAAAGACCATGTACAAGGTGAAATTCCTCAAGGTGTGAGGGTTATAAAAAAAAACTCTCACCATATTCAAGAGAAAAAAAATTTACACACATGTTTATACAGTTCTTGAGTAATGAGAACGTGGTTGAATTTGTACGAGCAAGACAAGAATGATAGGACTTTGGCTAGAAACAATCAATGCACCAATAGAGGTAGTGGACATATTTCAACTTTCCAAGAACTTGAACCGTTGCCTAATTAATGCATGATATAATGGATGTGCAAGCCACTTTGGAAAGCAAAAAACGAAGAACAACATATTGCATGTATTCACAAGAGCGTGCGAGTGAAAGATGATATCCTATAAAAAATGGGTGTGTTATTTTGATCTAAGACATTTAAGCACATTAATTTTGATATAGTGTATATGCATTTATTCATAATCTTTCAATTGTATGACATGTGCTTGTCATGAGGCAGTATCGAGTTGTATATAATGGTATATGGGCATATAATTGATATTAGCATATTGAACAAATTGATGTAAAACATTGTACACTTAATGTGGAATTATGGTGAATTTCCAATAAGAAAGCCGAAGTAGGGCACAAGACCACAATCCAATGGTGGGAGATCTCAATTATGTAGGGCGAGTAAATATTTGTGAGTTTGTTTTCATTGAAGTTTTAGATAGCCATGATTAAAAAATAACAAAAGAAAACAAATACGATGCCAAGAAATAATACACAAATCCTCAAAACCACTCTCCCATTCGCAATAGCATCTCAAAATGAAAATATTTGGTTCATCTTCAAACTAATTACAAGCCAAACCAAAAACAGATGTCCACATTAACCATAGTAGACAAAAAGTAACGATGTGTGAACAACTAGTTGTTGGAGTATTCTAGACAAAACCCTTTGAGAGCAAAGCAAATACGACATGAACACATGTTCACAATCAAAACCCAAATTGAATGGCAAAAAAATGATTTGAGTACTACAAAACACCAATAGTTTGTGTGTCCATATTTTAGCCTTCAACAATGTGAATTGATACAAACACTACTTCTAGCATCAAATGGGGTGCCGATTCTGGCATTAATGAGTCTATAGAGGAGTGTCGCACGTTGATGTTCCACACCTATGTTTCAACGTAGATATCCACGTATTTATCCAAGAAGAAAAAAATTGAAGTTCGTGGATTCTTTGGTACTTGCATGGGTATGTGTTGTGGCTAGATGAAGCTAATGTTGTTATGAAGGAATAATCTTAACCCTAAGTTAGAACAAGAATTCACACTACCAACCAATATCAATGATAAACTAGAATCTTTCGAAGTAGGAGGATA